>PVJD01000665.1:0-378772 GCA_004026545.1 Mormoops blainvillei
TATGTAAAATCTATACCTTTATCAAGAAAACAAAATGTTGTACTTTAGAGTCAAAAAGCAGATTTCAGACTCAGCTCTAACACTGTGTGACCACAAGCAAATCCTCGAGCCTCTCCGAGTTCCATCTCCTCCCCTCCAGCATGTGAGTCGCACCTGCCGAATCAAGTGATGGTGGTAGTGAGTTTATACACAGGAAAGTGAATTTAACCCATACAGAAAATTGTAGTCTTACTCAACACTAAAAAATAATGCACGTTCTTTCCTTAAATGATGATTTAAAAGCTGTGTGACTTTATACACATTCTGTATTTATCAAAATATTATTAATGGGGAGAACCAAAACAGCAAAAAGTGAGGTACATTTTTAATGCCATATTTAGAAAATCTTTTATAAAATACTGTAGCATGGTGGTTAAGACACTAGGTTTTAAAGTCAAATCGATGTGGATTTGATTCATGATTTAGCCATTTACGTTAGATAAATTCCTTTACTCTTTTGAACCTTGGCTTTCATCTCTGTGCAGTGGGGAGAATATTGCTTACAATGCAGGCTCCCTGTGAAGAATAAATGAATGAGAAAAAGTGTTAAACACATCTGGTACAGCCTGCAATATAACAGATGTTTAATAGGTGACCATCCTATTTGTGATTGTTAATTATTCATAAATATCATTCCGTATATGATTTGCCTTTTAAGTGATATGGGATCAAACTTTTAAAATATATTAATTGGCCTCTATTACTCTGTATAAAAATCTGGTAGAAATTTCTCCAGAGAAAATGCTTCTCTGATTTTCCATACCTTTTACTTTTCTGAGCCAGATGATATTTAGACCAGGTGGTCTTTGAGACAAGAATCAATGCAATTAAAGTTTTTAAATACCATCATTCACTTACATAAGCCTCCTGAGAAGTCAAAGGATCTTAGATTAAATGCAGTGACTTCTCTTATTACAAAACACACAAATATTCACAAGGAAAGAATTCTGGCAGGGGTGTATCAAAGACAGAAGTTAAAAATTCTCTTTCTAGAAAATGTGTGTTGCTAGTGAATCTTTTATGCTGTCCAGCCGGAGTTGCTCTAGTTCATACATAAAAATCTGCTGAATATGTTCTAGAAATAAAATGAAACATTAGGACAAAACCTATGTCAATAAGAAGGGCTTTAGGGTAGTAACACTTATTGTCACAAAACCTAAAAAGGTTCGTTTTAATTTCTAAGATTTACCATTTGTAGTTTAAGATGTAAATCATACATTAAAAGCCACCAGTCCTTTTTCATAGCATTTCACTGAGTCATTCACAGTGTCCAATCAATTGTCTGAACTGAATTTTAGTAGCATAAAAAATTGCAAACATTGATATACTATTTGGCATTATACTTTCTTTTTCTTATCAGAACCTTGAGGTGACATGAATAAATAATTTGCGATTGAACTATAGACCAATTTCAAAACTTAGGTTAAGTTTTTAATACATGAGATTCATTCTTAATTTGAAGGTAATATTCTACAAGACCTATTCTATTTAAAAAGATAGTGCTATAATCCATTTCTGAATCATAACCTGTTAAGTTATATAAAATTTTCTTAGTATCTTATCACACACAGAATAAAATAACATTACCTGAATAGCAAGTAACATGTGATGAAGAACCAAGAAGGTAAAAGTTAATATTTAAGCTTTCCACTTGCTTGATCTAATATTAACAATGCAAAGTTTTCATGTTTTTTTGTAACACAACAGTTACAAAAGTACTGGCCAAAGTTTAACATTTTTATATAACATTGTATTAAGACTTCTTGCTTTGAATATTTGAATTTTGTATTTTACTTCTGATAATGAAAATATACAATTTAAATATGAAAGCATATAAGTATGATGTTTTTGTAATTCAGGACTATCAATACTAGTCAACGGTCATGGTCAAGGTAAAAAATAAAACAAGTGTGGCCCTGACTGGTGTGGCTCAGTGGGTTGGGTGTCATCCCAGAAACCAAAAGTTCGCCAGTTCGATTCTTCCTCTGGGTTGTGGGCCAGGTGCCCAGTTTGGGGCGTGAGAGGCAACTGATAGATGTTTCATTTGCATGTTGACATTTTTCTCCCTGTCTTTATCCTCCCATCCCATCTCTAAAAATAAATAAATAAAATCTTGGGGGGAAAAAAACAAATGTGTCATTCAGGAATTTTAGTTGGATTCAGATTAGGTGAGAACATCAAGAACTAAATGAAAACTGTTTACGTACATGAATATACCTATACATACATGACACTTCGCTTAGTTATCTAATATGTGGAGTTCGGCACATATTTTTTAAAACACTCTTAAGTATATTCTTAAATATTTATGTATTTTCTTAAATATGTTTAAAGGTATGCAGCAACTATTAGGCGTAAGACAAGGCTAGTGTCTTAGACTTTTCATAGTCATCACACCAGCTGTAACCAATAGCAACTGAGTCGACTGAAATCACGTTATGGGAACCTAAGAGTTGCATACACCTTAGAGTGTATGAAATGGAAATGATGTGCGTTTATCGGGTCTAGGGCAGGGCAGTGTTCTTCAGGAACTATTAATTGTGCTGGAGGATTAAAGCAGTAATTTTTTTTTTAATTCTGAGATAGATCTTGGACTTTGCTTTGGTGTGGTGTATGTTAAAACAGCTACCTCGGAGCAAGGGATGAGCTCAGTGGTTCCGTGATGATGGGTGAGGCCAGGTTCTACAAGTCGCAACCCAAGAAATTATAAAGTCGTTGATACTGAGAGGTGGAGGTGCGACAGAGGACCTTTTCTACCTGGAAGAAATCAGACAGTCTTCACAAATGAAAAACAACTGGATAGACTTGTTTCCTTTGGTTTTTCTGTGATATGTAAATGGGTTCCTTTAGGGTGGGTAAAGAATTAGGAAGATAAAGCCATTTCCTTTTTATAAACATGCTTCTTAATTTTTTTTTTTAATATTTGAAATTATCAAAGTGTAACATAGCATTACAGGAAGTTTAGCAGAAACAGGAAAGGAAAGTCACCCATAATCCTGTCACTCTAATGCAGTTTAGCACTTTTTGTGTGCTCCCTTTGGGTATCAGTGTGTATATTTATAACCTAATAATTTTTATTGACTTATATTATGAGCATTTATTCATAGTATTGCCTTACTTTTAGTACTTTTATTTTTACTGGTTAAGTAATAATTCGTGGAAGACTTTCTCCCCATTGACTATCATTGCTTTTGATTTTTTACAGTTATAAGTGGTTGTTAGGGAGAAAAACCTTTCCTTTATTCTGTTAGGTTAAGGCCCTGGTGGCCTGTGAACTACAATAAATTAACACAGGACAGAGGAACAAGGGAAAAGGCACACAATTTTTATTAATTTTTATGTACCCAGGAGTTCACAGAAAAGAAGTGAATTTTAACAAAGGAAAGGGAATTAGGGCTTCAGGGAATGAAAAATTGTAGGAAAGTGACTAGGAAATACAGAGAGACAACTAATGGAAGATAAGGATTAATGTAGTAAGGTTTCTCTCAGTGAGTACTTAGTTAAAATTAAGTGGCCTGCCGTGGCTGGTGTGGGTCAATTGGTGGGAGAATCATCCTGTAAACCAAAAGGTTCAATTCGCAGTCTGGGAACACGCCTAAGTTGCAGGTTCAACCCCAGTCGGGGTGCATATGAGAGGCAACCAATTGGTGTTTCTCTCTCACATTGATGTTTCTCTCCTTCAGCCTCTTCATCCCTTCCCCTCTCTCTAAAATCAATAAGCATGTCCTAGAGTGGGGATAAAAAAAATTAAATTAAATTAAGTGGTCTATCTTCATTGATACAAGTACCAATAATAAATGGTTTGGGCAGAATGCTCTGAAGCGTTTCTTCATTCAGTTGCCTTTTTTAAGAAAAAAGTTTGTTATTTTACCAAATTCGGTAAAAATTTTTGACATTAAGAATAAGAAAACCAAATTAATTCACCAGGTTTTATTCTATAGGAAAGAAAAGGCAAGAGTCCTGATGGCTAAAATAATCATAACATTTTTCTCCTGTTTGTGGCTAATGGAAGTCTCTTTATTTCAATATCTATTCTGTTTGCAGGAAGAGCCTCTCACTAATGGAAAGTAATTAGGTAGCCTGCCTGCGTCCATAACCCCTAAACTCACTCCTTGAACATAGACTGAATTTTGCAGAAGGCATATGATCACACATTCAGATCAAGGAATTATAGGCTATCACCATCAGCTAGTTTACCTTTCAGTAGAATCTTCAACAGTGCATTTGAAAACTTTGAAGCAGACCCTGGCTGGTGTGGCTCAGTGGATTGAGCACTGACCTGCAAACTGAAGGGTTGCTGGTTCGATTCCCAGTCAGGGCATGTGCCTGGGTTACGGGGCCAGGTCCCCAGTTGGGGGCATGTGAGAGGCAACCACACGCTGGTGTTTCTGTCTCTTTCTCCCTCCCTTCCCCTTTCTCTAAAAATAAATAAATAAGATCTTTAAAAAAAGAAAATTTCGAAGGAGCTTTGATTTATTATAAATTAATGACATAGGATGTTCATTAATTATTAAGCTTTGTTGAAATTAGCTGAATGTTGTACACACGTTTTACAGCCAGGAGTTGTCATCACAATGTTTCAAAATTATACCCATGAGAGAAACAGAAAGGTTTTTACCCCCATGCATTTGCAGTTGCTGGTTAGTTTTGTAGTGACCTTCAGAAAACAGAATATTGATTTATGTTACTTAGCCTCTTCTCTTCCGAGAAAATTTAGCCACTTTGAAAAAAAAAAGTGGTATCTGAAAAAAGCCCCTCTTAAAAATAAGAATTTAATATTTAAGATACTGATTTTTCACTGAAGTATTAAATTGTTAATGTTTTAGTAAGACAGGTAAAGTATTCCATGGTGGGTATTACATTCCATTAAAAAATCTGCATTTATGATGTGGCGGGGGTGAAATTGCTATTTAAAAACAAATTAAACAAAGAAATCTCCTTCAAAATAAGTATTGGATTCTAAGTTGTTTTAGTTATACTGTTTTTCTTCCTAGAGTTGTGTCTGGAATTGTGTTGGTGAGAAGGACCAAAGGCTTAACAGAAGCCCCATTGAATTTTAAATAGCATTTATTCAGGTTCCTTTGTTATATTTCTCCATAGCACTACGTTCTTTCCTTTCAGAGCCCTTGTCCCAGTTTACAGTGTGACCTTCATCAATGTGATCATTTGGTGGGTGCTTGTGTCCCGTAGCCTGTAAGTTCTGTGCGGGCAGGCCCATGCCACCATTGTACCCCCGGGCCTAGCACATTGGACACGGGCACTCAGTACCGTGAGTGGTTGGGAGGTTGGATGTAGAAGGATTCTTTTATTTGTTCTAACATTCCATGCAGCCTCTTTACAGTAATGAAATATTAATAGTTGTGTTTTTCTTTTTCAGCAACTCACTGAAAGGATCGTTTTGTTACTTCTTTTCCTTCTATATCTTGTATCTGTTAGGCATTGCTATCCATTTTGTAGACTGGGAATACTTTATGAGATTTCATTGTTCTTTAACAATCACAGCCTTTCAAAAGGCTTGACTCTCATCCTACAAAGATTTAAGTAATAATGTTGCCAAACGGACTTTAGTGCAGCTAAGCTCATAATATATTTTCCAGTGCAAGAGAGGACACATTCCCCTACTAGGTTTTTTTTTTTTAAAACTGGTCTAATAATTAAATTGACACAAGGCAGATTAACAGAAGAAAAAAGACATTTAATTTTGTATGTACAGAGGTCTCATAGATATGGGACCTAAGAAATGACTAGAGCAGGCCGTTTATATACCTTTTAGACAAAGAAACAAATTTGTAAAGAACTGACAAGACAAAGAAACTTAGGCTTGGGTACAAATTAGTGAAGAAACTAAAAGTTTGTTTACACAACCTTCTCAGCCCTGAATTTCCTATCTCTGGTGATAAGGATGCCTCCCTACTTCCTGGAGCAGGGAGGGTACCTTCCACATGAGAGATTTATTTCATGCTTTCAGGCAGGCAAAGGAGGGTCAGGGTGTCCTCCTTGCGCTAGTCGTTTCTTGAGTAACTTTAATTCAAAATAATCAGTACACTAATGTGGGACATTTTGGGTGGCCTGCCTCCCCAAACAATATCACCAGCACAGACCCCAGAACATTAGTTTATGTAACTTCCATAATCTGCTTATCCTTTTAGAAGTCTTGACACAGCTTCTTACTTCTAATTGCTTGGACTTCCTTGCTTATTTTTTTTTTCTTTTATATTGTATTTTAGCACAACAACATATAAAGGTTACTGCTTTGAAAAAGGTTTGAGTGATAACTTTCAGGACAAATTGATTTAGAAGAACAATATTTTTTCAATTATCTTAAAGCACCAATTACATAAGTATTTTTTCAAAATTAGGATGCTTATTCAGCCAATCTTTCAGGCTTTATTTTGCCTTAAGTGTTACAGTTTAAAGACATAGAGTATGTCTTCGTTGAAATAATATTAAAACACATCTCTATATCCTGTTTCTGCTGTACTGAAAAAAGGAAAGAGAAGTTCTGGAAAAAGAAACAAATATTTAGTTTTAATTTCTCTTTGATGTTTGTGAGGTGTACATGTGAGAGAAAGTATGTATTTTAGTTTAAAATAAGCTGATGATGGTATAAGTACTTAAATTTTTTTGTTGTTGTTTCTTGGGGTTTTGTCGTGTTTTTTTGTGTTGTTTTTTTTTTTTAGTCATGGCTATTATTCTGTGTAGAAATAAATATTAAAACACTAAAAACAGGTTGAGCGCCCAATGCATACAATACAAATTCATTTTCTAGGATGTGTGCCTAATATCCTAAAGTCAGGGACTGACCTTTAAAGGAGATTTAACCGAAGATGATATGGGTCATTACAAAGCTGTTAGCTGGATTTAATGCAGGGTTAGATTTTAGAATATGTATCCACGAGAATTAGTCAACTGTATATTCTCCATAAATATAGCTCTTCGACACTGAGCATGTGCTAGCTACCAAATAACAGTGAGCACAAGATCTTGTATTCTGTGGCAAGCTTCTGGCGTGCGTTCTGTGTTTTCGGTTAATAGTAGAATCCTGTGATTTTACTAACAGTTGACCTTAGGGTGGAGTTGATGTGATTACGGGAAAACTGAGAGACCTGACAAAGATGTATCTTAATCAGTTAGTCAACATATCTTTCCTCTAGGGAGCACCAGAGGGCAGGGCCAAACTTTTTGAAGAATAATTTTAAAATAGTTCCTTTGCTGAATTTGTATTCATTAATATCCCAAAATCGAAACTCTAAGTAGCATGATTAGTATTATTTTAGCCTAGGAAAATTTTTAGAAATCTTCAAAAGACAACATGAAATGCCAAACGCCGTGAGCATTAACGCATCTCTGTGCCAATGACTGGATAGTAGGACCATTGCTTAAAGTCTGTTTTTAGGTCACTTGGAAGGGCCATGCCTATATAAAAGGGAATACTTGCATTTCTGTTCTATGTTGGGCCTCTTTACAGCTTATCCAAAAATAGTATCAAACTGTTAAAGAACATATTAAGGAAAACATCACTATTCTGTATCACTGAGACTTAAGTAATACCTAAGGAGATGGTTCCCACTGGCACTGACTCTGCCATGTAAATTTTGAATAGGTATCAGTACCCTGGATTTTGTTTGTGTCATTTAGCTTATAACAAATGCCCATCCAGAAAATTAAAGGATAAAAGAGCCCCCCCAAAATGATTCAACTTTACTATATTATTTCTGGTAGATTCCACCACAAAGCAGTAAGGAGTCTACAGCAACATAAAGTACAGTGGTTCTCAACTTCGATGTACATCTGATTCAACCATGATGCTGGTTAAAGGTGAAGATTCTCAGGCCCCACCCCTATAGGTTCAGATTCTGTAGGTCTGAGGTATGGTGTACAAATCTCCATTTTTAACCAATACCCAAGCATTTATGATGAAGGAGGCTCATGGGCCATACATACTTACAAGTCTTGGAGTGTAAGAAACATTGGTCAGCCTTCAGACATTTTAATTACATGAATACTAGAAGAAATTTTAAAAACTGTACCCTTTTATAGACTTAGAAATTAAAATACAATTTTTTTAGCTTAAAATAATTTAAGCATTTTTTTAAATACCACACACTATTGATATTTTAAAGTTTCTTTTCCTTTTTATTGAATTTATTTGGGGTGACACTGGCTAACAAAATTATACAGATTTCAGGTGCACAATTCTACAATAGTTCATCTGTATACTGTATTGTGTGTTCACCAACCCAGGTCAAGTCTCCGTAGTTTAGGTCATTTTGAAGGATATGACTTTAGAGAATTGCACAGTGTTTACATGCTTTAAATACATTTTTCTCAAAACCTTGATGCTACAAATTTAACTCATTCATCTCCCCCCACCAAAAAAAAAACAAAAAACTGATTGACTTAGCCATATCATACTTGTGACTTTGTGACAGAAAAAGACTGATTTTATTTTTAATGTAAATAAGTATATTAATCTGTGCCCTATGGCAATAACACATTAATATAGAGAGATGAGCACAGAAACCTTTTTATTTGTGTAGGGGTAGAAAAAGCTTCCCCATACCCTCTTAGATATATTAATTGGGTTCTGCAAATTAAACTTTCAAAAGACAGATTAACAGGAGGAAAGGCACATATTTCTTTATTGTTGTTCATATTTTTACATGCATGGATGCCTCACTGAAAAGAAGCGAAAACTCAAAAAGACTGTTAAACCCAGCATCTTATATACCGTTTTAACAAAGGTGATAAATTGTGGGGAAGTGACTAGACACAGGAAAGGTAAGTAAATTGTGGGAAGACATATAACAGAAACTAGTAACGACGGATATGGGTTATTTAATAAGGTTTGTAATGCGGACTCTAAGTTGTCTCTGGTCATAAGAGTCATTCTTCCCTTCCTGGTATGAGAAAGGAGAACACTGTTACAAATGGAAATTTGTCACTGTCACAAAGGGAAATTTATGCCCCGCTCATTTGCCTTCAGCTCAAAGTAATATGCCAAAAGCGGCACATTTTGGGGTAGTATATCCTGATCCACTTCATGTACATGAAACAAGGCTCTGCTCCTGTATTATTTCTTGCCTGTTCTCAAGAGAATCCTCCTCAGGGGCCATGCATTTTCCCACCACTCTGGTGGCACCTCAGAGACTATCACCTGGAGCCGTGTACCACATTAACACTCAGGACGTGTGAGTGGCGTGCTGTTCTTACAGCAGTAGGAGAAGGGGAATATGGGAAGTGAGGTAGAAAGGGTTTTAGGAAAGAATTTGGAAAGTGATTTCCCTTAAACCTTCCGGGTACACGTACTCCCTTAACAAGGGTTCTTTTCCCAGAGTTTGTGAATTAGGATGAGGAAAATAATTGCATCTTTATTTCCAGTAACCTCTCCTGGAAATCGAACATTTCCTTTCATTATGAATGTGAGCAACAAATCTGGAGTAGTAGTGGCATCAGTAGAAGTCAAATATTTTCACAGCACATTACAGTTGCTTCAGATCTCTCGAAAGGTTGTTTAAGCCAATCACTGCTTTGAAATTATGGCCGTTATTAGGCATGCCCCTAGATTTTGTTATATAATGGGTTAATAAATAAGCACATATATTTTATATTTTAACATTTTAACGTCGTGATAACCTTGTAAATATAATTTAAATATGGTTGCATTTTTTTGTAATGCTGTATATTTTAATTTATGCATTTAAAAATAATATTCTGACAAAGGATCCAGCCTGAACTCTGCATAAGGAGTCCAAAGCAGAAAAATGGTTAAAATCCTTTTGGGGAAAGACTACAGGTACCCTTAGAAGCATGTTTACCCTAGTTCGAAGGCTACTGGGCTAGGGGAAGTTCTGAAGCTCACCAATTCCCCTTAAACTGGTTTCTCCAGGAAATCCAGACTTGCTTTTTTTACTAAGAAATGAAAAATGTGAAAAATCACTTAAGCCTGTGGTAGACAAATCCTATTTTAAATACCATAATCCACTGGTTCTAAACCAGGAATGTACATCAAACTCTTCTAGGGAGCTGTTTTAAAAGTACACAGCTAAGCTTTGTGCCTTAGGATTGCAATTCAGCAGGTCGGGGTGGGACCCAGCCATATCGGTGTTAAAGGCCCAGCCATCTCTGTGTTAATGGCAATCGTCATACTAACCCTCATATAAGAACGACAGCTTTAAACAGAAGTGCTTTCAGAGCTTGTTCTACACGAACTATTTAAGTATCACATTTTTAAAGATTTATTTGGATTGAAAAAAATTATGGCAAGAAATGAGGAAGATTCACTTTATAGTTTGGAGCTTGTAACTACTTAAAACATCTTTTGCTGTGGCAGGAGATGAAAGGGGGAGTTTCTTGACCATTAGTCCCTGGGGACACTGAAACTTTCTGAAGTTGCATGTACAATTTCTCAGGGTAAAGAGACAATCACTTTTCTGAGAATTGCAAGGGTATTCATGATATAAAGAAAGGGGTTGGTGGGGGAGTGGTAGAAATAGCTTCCCATTCCCATGTACTCAGTCAAGTTTGTGAAATGACCAAAAAGATAAAGTGATTACACCTACTGAGGAAACAATTTTGAGAACAACATTAATTCTATGGGGAAAACATTGAACTGTAGTTCTAATTATTTAATTTTATTTGTATTTTCTGTTTTATATTATGAGTTCCTGGAATCAACATATATTTGTTTTTTGCAACAAGCATGGCATCATAGGTAAGTAGGGTGGCAAATAAAAGTTTTTGATGCTATACATTAGGAAAAAATATAAGTGAAATATTAAAATACATTAAGACCTTGTGCTCTAAAATCCAAATGCAAAATGATTATTAAAATAAGACTCTAATTTTTTAAGATAAACTAATTTTATCCTTTTTTTTAAGATTTTATTTTTAGAAAGAGGGGAAGAGAGGGAGAGAAAGAGAGGGAGAGAAACATCCATGTGAGAAAGAAACATCGAAACACTGATCAGTTGCTTCTCACATGTCTCTAACCAGGGTCCTGGCTGCAACCCAGGCATGTCCCCTGATCAGGGATCGAGCTAGCAACCTTTCAGTTTGCATGAGGATGCCCAGCGCACTGAGCCACACCAGTCGGGGCCATCATTTTATCTTACTACTGGGCTTTCCTCTTACCTTTGGCAGTTTTGTGTCCTTGGACATAAACTCATACTTGTAATAATTCTTTGATCTTTAATTCTTTACCATAAAGGCTAAAGTTTTCTTTTCTTATTCTAAGACTGTGCAGCAGTATTTATGTAATATATGAACTGTGTGGTTTCCTCCTTACAATAAGTAAGAAGAAATTTTTATCTTTTCACAAAAGTATTTTTAAAGGCATAAAGAAAACCTACAGTCTTTCATTTATTTAAAAAAAAAGAAAGAAGTTGATAGGTTTTCTAGTTGGCGTGACTGCAGGCCGATGCCTATCTTTGCCCTTTTCCCTACAACAGATAAATTCCTTTCTGTTTTTTGTTATCATGCCCTCTCGGCCAGAAGTGCCACATTCACCCCCTTCCCTGCCCCATGGCTACTCACCCTTTAGGGTCAGCTTAGTTGTCCGTACTCCAGGAAACCTCCCTTACCTTTCTCTATACTTCCATAGGATCTTGTACATACTTCCATCACAGTACTTACCACATTATATTTTAATTCGCTATCCCCTTGGGTGACTTTAACCTCAGTACCATTATCTGTGCAGCGGCATGCCTGGAATGGTGCCTGCTCATTAAACATTTTGCTGAGTAATTACATATGGCATAACCACCCAGCTCACACCTTTCACCCATTATTCACAGTACTTTTCTGTGGTCACGCACTGACCAGGCAGCAAAGGGATCGCGCTTTGGCCTTCCAGCTCCCTATCTAGCCGGCCAAGAGAGCCGGCCCGGCCAGCCCAACAGCTCATTACAGCAGCTTAAGTCCAAACTGAGTCTGACGACACTCGACTGGACATCAGGTCAAGGTTACCCCGCCCAGCAGGGGCAGCACCAGGTGTGACGCCGACTGCTGGGCCGGCTCCTTCTATTTGTCCGTATGTCAGCTCTCGACTCTCAAACTTGCCATTTTATTGCTTGTCATGCCAAGATTTCCTTTTTTTCTGAGCCTACACTGTTTTAAGAGAAAAGTTACTTATGTCTACTCAGCTATTAATGTAACCCTAGCTTAATTCTGAGCTAGAAAATATCAACTTCTGTGACAGCCCAGTAAATTTAGAGGGAAGTGAAATACAGAGTCTGCAAGTGGTTGTATTTTATTTTGAAAAGAGATTTAAAAAAGGAGGGTGGCCCTGGCTGGGTGGCTCAGTTGGTTGGAGCATCATCCTGTACACCAAAGAGCTGTGGGTTCAATCTCCAGTTGGAGTGCATGTAAAAGGCAAATGATTGGTGTTTCTCTCTCACATCAGTGTTTCTCCCTTGCCCTCTCTCTGTCCCCTCCCCCCTTCTCAAATATATAAAAAATCTCCTTGGGTGAGGACTTTTTTAACAAGGAGGTGTGGTCATGGACTCATGTCACTTTTATTTCTAGAAAATAAGAACACAGGCCTGTGGGTTCTGGGTGCGTTCTGAAGATTTTATGCATCCAGACATTAAGTCCTCACTTAACATCATCAAAAGGTTCCGTGACGTAAAGCGAAACAACGTAAAAGGAAACTAATTTTACGATAGGCTTATTGATATAAACAAGACTTTAGTTCCTAGGGCATCTTATCAGTGTTACAAGGAAAGGACGTTATTTGAGGACCTGCTGTACAGTTTTAGGTATTAACTTGTCAGCAGTGTGGTCAAACATAAAATTAATGCCTGGCTTTGACGAAATACAAATTAGTACAGTTTAAGACTGGGCTGCATATATCAGCTGTACTCTATAGCCTGAATTTTGGCAGAGAAAGTGCTTGAAACATTTATCTTGTATCTACTATCAGATTACTATGAGAATTGCTTATTGTTCTCTGAAATTTATACCTTTTAATTAAGCTGAGGAGGGGGAGATGTAAGAAAAAGAGAAAGACACAGTTTCCATCCCAAGTGGATTTTCTCTAATTTCACCGAAGGTCCAGCTTCTATTTCGGTAGTCTTGGAGACCTCTCAGTCTCTCTTCAAAACTAGCCGTGACTTCATTATGAATTTACTAGTATTATGAAATATTGTGAGACAGTAAAACTGCTGTGACTTTAAATGTATTCCGACATGCAAGGTCAAACTTTCACAAGGCAGTTACAGAAATTCTCTGTGGGGCCAGCACAGGCCGTCGGAGGCCCAAGACCTCTGGTTGCTTTCTCTCATCTGATAAAAAACAAACAAACAAAAGAACAAAGCCACTGGTCTCCTCCTGGGCCCCTGTACCAGGTCCCAGTTAATTCTCCAAGTAGTCAAGCAGGTGAGTTTGTCTAACCCTTTTCTCCAAGATCAGCATGGTGAATGGAAACCACACAAGTTCTGGAAGCAAACCAAGGTAGATTAATATCTCATTTTGACCACTTCTTATTCTCTGCCTCTGTGTTTATAGTGAACACAGGGATGCTAATCGCCCTCCTCGCTCAGTGACTGTAGGAATTAGATGTGATATATGCAAAGCCTCCAGCACAGTGCTCGTTATCTATATTAGATGGGACTTGATAAATGGCTCTCACAGTTAGTGCTTTTGTTTTCCTGTATAGCGGTTCTGTCGCCTTGTTTCCTTCTTAAAGTTTGGATTTTATAATGAGCAGTCTGTCTTTCTCCCATTTTGCAGTGTCATTTATGAGTGTTTTCAGTGGTGTTTTGATGTCATAGAGTTATGTCTTTTCCTTCCTTAATGAGTTAATCTGATACTAGATAAGAGAGAGGATACTGAAAGCCTGCTGAGCAAGAATTGAATGAGTAGAAGTAGCACATACTAAATTGGACTTAACTAATGAGAATTTGGAGCATGGTTTTAAGTAATCTAAAAAGGTTTATAATAATCTAAAACCAAAATGTAAAGACTTATAATCAACATTTTGAGCATTTCATAGTATTAGGATAGTTTTTCTAGCTTTTATATTCAGCCTAAACTTTTTGTTAAAGTTGAGTTTTATAAAAGGGCTTAGATTTTTTTTTTTACTAGTCAAATGAAAGTCAACTAACTTTTAAAGCTGGTTTTGAAGAATTACCAGGTTAATGGAAACTAAAATGTGCTGTCAGCAGATATTTTGTTCTAGGCCCCTTTGAAGTGACTGAATTCTGTCTGTGTCCCTAAAGATGTAGCTGAAACTGTCATCCTTATATGCAGTCTTAGCTAACTGACCTCAGACTGATGTAAGATCAATATTGGGATTTTTACAACCCCAACATAGGTTGATCGCTATAAGTAGCAGTGAGTTTTAGGGATGGGCTCACAGAGATGGTGCTGGCTAGACTCCCAGGGAAGAATTTTGCAACACAGGGATAAGTCAGCTAACGAAATTCTTAGGAACAAATCCATTTGACTTCTGGGCATCTCTGCAAAGTGGTTGAAGGGCTCTGGGATGGAAGTAGGCCGTAACTTCCCCTCTCTGTCTACATCAGGTGAGTGCTGAGATGCTCAACCATTTATAAGTTGGCTGGTTGAAAGCTGGAACACATATTCACATATGTGCAGGCCTCTTGAGTGGGCTCCAGACCTTATCCAGGTCAATTACCAGGGAGTCTGAGGGGACTAATTACGCTTTCGTCATGGAAGCCTCAGTCTGATAGGAAGCAGCAGCACCTCCAATGTAGACCAGACGGCTTGGCAGTCAGTCAGTGGAGGGAGGAAGTAAAGGGGCAAAGCGGCAGTTCTTTGCTGAAGCTGAAGAAAATAGAGTGTACTTTCTGTATTATTTCTGCTGTAAGCAATAATGTTTCTGACAACAGTACATATCACTGCAAAATATTTTTCTTTGTTATAGAGCTATTACTCTACCAGATATCAAGTAAAATTTCAGGCATCCAGGAGGTCTCAGATGTTCCCCTGTTTAAATTGCTTAACCCACCTAGTACTACAGCCCAGCATAGTATAGGCAGAGGTGGAGGATTGAAAAATCAGCCATGATGATAAAGATGAAACATAATGATGTCATTTGCATTTATTTTCGCCTCTCTATAGTGGGGTTATACCTGCATGTCACTGATGCTCATGTAGCTGAGGCTGATGTATTACAAAGAGTAGATGTTAATACAGCAAAAATTATATAACTGGTTATTCCATGCAAAGACCAGATAGTCATTTTTATGTGGTCCCACGTTAATTTTATCATTCTGAAGGTTAGTGCCCATGTACTACTTTAATGTGATTTTTTTTATGGTTAATCAATTTGGTATGAGTTATAGACAGAGAAGGCAGATGTTTCCATGTGTAAAACACAACTCTCACTAGAGATGAGCATCAGCTATCCTTTCGTCCTCCCCGTTTCTGCTTTGAGGTAGACTAAGTCCTTGTCCAAAGTGTTTTGAGGTGGTGAAAAAGGTCATCTTTTAGACACACGAAAAATGGAGTTTTGTCACACATCAGAAGCTACCATACTTTTGCTATTGAACATTTGTTTAGAAAGTTAACTTCAGACTACCTACCAGAAAATCTTGCCTAAAGAAAATTAAGTAGCCTATCCAGAGGTACTAGACTGAGGAATATATGAATGACTGTTTCTAAGACAAGATAATTTTAGTCTAAATGGCTAATTACACTTATTTATTAGATGAACTTCCATTCTCAACTATCTCTAAAATATGATCACCTATGACCCTTAACTTACCTTATACATATTTGCCAGACTCTTGTAGTGTTTTAAAGAAATGGCAATTCTTGATGATACGTGGGTTGTATTCGAGAAGATCATTTAGAAATTGACTGTTTGAAAGATGGAACACATAATCACATCATAAAAATATTACATACGCAACTGATAACTCACAAAAACCTACCTAACCTATGATGTAGTAATGTTATTGTAGAATCTCTATGAAATAAAATGTTCAGAATTATTCATTTAACACTTTTTTTTTAATCCTCACTTGAGGATGTGTTTATTGATTTGAGAGAGAGAGAGAGACATCAATGTGAGAGAGACACATCGATCAGTTGCCTCCTGTATGTGCCCCAACTAGGGATCGAACCTGCAACCTAGGTATGTGCCCTGACAGGGAGTAGAACCCACAACCTTTTTCGGTGTATAGGACGACACTCCAACCAACTGAACCTGGCCAGGGCTCATCCAAATCTTTTTAAACATTTATCCTAATGATACAATGCTGTACCCTCAAATTGCTCACATTCTGTTTTGACAGCTGATTCTCTCTCCCCTACATCCTTCTCCCTACCCCGTCCTCAGCGAACCATCATTTTTCTCCTTCTTCCGTTTACATGGAGATCAAGCCCAGCGTCACAACCTCTCCCTACCTCACTATTTATAGAAAGCGCACACTCTTATGAAAAGTTTCCTAGGTTTCTCACTGCTATAAAACAAAGGAGGTATAATAACAACAGCAACAAAAAGTTGGAAGAAGTCTTGGGCTTGGGCTTCATTTGTAAACTAAAAAGAAACCATATTACTATGTCATTCGTAGACCTCTCCTGTATGTCCAAGAAGGGTAGCAGGTTTGAGGGACCCCTCAAAGACTGCAGTGAGGCTCACTCCCATTTCATTAGAAAACTCAGACAGGTCTTTAAATATTGTTCTGACAATGACTTGACTGGGATTTTGAAAACAAAACTGGCTGTCTAGGAACAGGTTCTTGGATAAAACACAGGGCGGAGAGACAGGCCAGACCAGCGACCGGTACAGTGCTCCTGGGATAGGAGAACCACCTGACTAACAGCTGCGTTCTGCCCCAACTCTTCTTAGTAATTGTTGACGTCTTTCCCTTACTGCAGGAGGGGCCGTCTATACAGGTTTGCTCTATCCATCTCCCTCACCCTCCTTCTGACATCTCTTAACTACTTTAGCTACCAACTCCCCGGTGGAGGTTGTCAGGTAAGAAATGGTCACCTAAATGCATTCCAGAAGCACTTAGAAGAAAGGAGTCAGATTAGCAGCTTAGTTTCGGCTTAGCTTTTTGTAGCCCCGAAGGAGCTATAGTTTAGGCAGATTTAGAGCTCGTAATTGGCTTCTCTTGTTTGAGATGAATGCAGCGCACTTCCAATGAATGTACGTGTTGGAAAATAGGCGCATCGGTTGCAGTCTACAAACCGAATGGCCATTAATGTGCCGTCCTTTTGTGAAGAGCCTTTCCGTCTGGCCTGACACTGTTTGCCAGGTTGGGGCGCCTGCCACACTGTCGTCTTTGTGCTTTTGAGAGTTGGCAGAGCTCTGTAAAACTACTTTCTTGTTTTTCAGACTGGGATCTTTCCTTTTGTGTTGTTTTCACTTGTTACTACACTTAGATATTCGATAGGTTCCAAAATTTGAGATCCTCTATTTGGGAACATTTATAGTGTGGCAAATTGAAGAGATGGGATAAATAAAATGCCATGTCTAGGAGAAAGGGAATAAAAAAGAGAACAGAACATGTTTTAAATCTCGCTTTTCATTTTTCCTGTACACGACTGGGGAGGAATGCTTTGTGATTTAAATCCCTTTTCCCGGCCTGATACTCAGTCTCTGGTGGTTACTCTAAGTGTACCAAAGTCCTGGCTTAGTGGCATTTCTTTGTACTCCAAGTCGATAGTCTTGGTTACTTAATAGATCCGACTGTATTTTCAGACTACAGACTGTATACCCCTGAAAGTCACTAGCAGTGTGAGTCCCAATACAGCATCTGTACAGAACTCCTGAGGTGGGAGTCAACACTGCCCATCTATGTGGGTGTCATCAGTTTTCATCCCCAGTTTGTCACCACTAGCTTCAGCATTCTTCTCTTGTTATCACTCTCTGGCTTCACAGCCTATGAGTCTGGCTTTGAAGGGTCACAGAGGTGGCCAGGAAGTGTTCTCCCCTTTTGCTGCGCTGACCCATTTCCTGTGCAGAGAAGCTGCCAGAGAAGCAATTCATTCCCAGCCCAGCCCAGCCCACAGCGTCTCCCATCAGAGCTGGCAGAAGCCACAGCTTGAACCGATACAGGTTTGGCTTGCAAAACGGAGAGGGGAAGAAGTGGTAAATGTATCCACGTGGAACAAACCTAGTTTTTAAGCTTCTGATTCAGTTCTAACATTGCAGCGCCTTGAGGATCCCATTCCTGCCTTTGTTCACATTACGCTATCTCCCAGGAAAGTGAAGCCTTCTTGGAGTTTCTTTTGTAGTCCTCTTCCCTAGAAGAGGCCGCCTTCTCAGTGGAGTCCAGACTGGCAGAAGCAGAGAGGCCTCAACGGCGAGAGATTAGTACAGCGACTCTGGGGGCGAGGGGTCAGGAGCTGGTGAGGGTACAGGAAGGTGAAGCTCGGTCCGGGCCAGGGTCCCTTCTCACACAGCAACGAGTGTCCAGAGAACTTAAAGTTACAGAGGAGGTGAGATAGGGGGTATCTGATTACTGCGGCCATGTATTGGAAATGATGAAATGCAGTGTAATTAAAGAAGGAACTTGAAAAAAAAGTAGGCTAAGCAGGATCACCAGAGGAGAAAAGTAAAGGACAGAAGAGTAAGTAGCATGATGTTTTCAATGAACAGAAAGCAAATATACGTACATATTTGCTTTTTTCCAGAAAGAAGGGAGGGAGGGCAGGGACTTTTTCTTTTTACCTCACAGCGTTATGTACTATTTGAATTTCCTAACCATGGGATAGACATTTCTTTTCTTAAGATAAAAAGAATAAATAGGTTATCTAGAGGATGGAATTATGGTTCTTTCAAATTTCGATCTTCATAAGTTTCTCTAGAGTATAAAAATCTAATAAATGTTATTTTTAAAAATAAGATTAAGCTAAACCAAAAAGTTTATTTTTATCTCTTTGATAGGCAAGTAATCAGTACCTACTCTGATGCTACATTTATAGAATAGCTAATAGAGAAGTTATTGTAGTCCTGCTGTAGCCACCCCGCGAGTCCCCGTTTGCAGTTAATAAGCAGTCGCATACGGGACCTCAGGGTACTAGCTAGTTGGAAAACAAGAGAACCGTGGCTCAGGAGTTGCCAAGAGCTATTCTAGGGGACCAGCCCTGCCCTGGGAACCTTCGCGTTCTTTTCAGAAGCGCACTGGCTTCTCGGTTGTTTGAATTCCTGTGGAACTGATTTCTGTCACAAAAGGTGTTATTCAAACGCTGATCTGGTATGTTTTATTCATTTTTTTTTCCTCCTGATTTTGCTCCCCCTGCTATTTTCAAAACTAAATGCTGCCCTGCTTTGATGTGGTGAACCAGTACTCGTTTTGCTTTCTGACTTCTGAAAGCAATTAGAATGTGTAAGATTCATCATGTACTCAGTGAAGGAGCTGCTGAAATAGAAAGTAAGCATAGAAGCCCTCAGTGTGTCCAGCCCGCTTATGAACGCCCTGAGTGAAAAGCCATTATCTAAGACACAACATATGAGATGTTTTCATTATCTAACCACCACCTAGTTGTGTATGTACCGTGTTTTTTTCCTTTCTAGTTCATGCACTGTCCATTGTTGCCTTTTACTATCCCCATTCTCCCACTTCATATGCTATCACCTGACTTCTCTGAATCCCAGCCACCTGCAAAGCCTGTGTGGAGTCTCACTTCCGGCCCTCAGTGTTGTCTGGCTGGGCTGAAGAGTTGAGTGTTGAGGAATGGGCGAAGTGGAAGCTAGAAGGATGAGGCGAGGCCAAATTTTGGAAGGCTGAGGCACTTGGACTTCATTCTGCAGTTAGTGGGAACTCTATCAGTATAGGGATTGCTATTAATTGTGAGTACAGAATCCCCCCCAAAAGCAGTTACTTTTAAAAATTAAGAGTTTTCCTTTTCCTTACCTACAGGAAACATTGAAGTGAACAGTCGCTAGTACTTACTCAGCAGCTCAAAAGTGTCAGGCCCGGTCTCTGTGTTTGCCTTAGTTTTTCCCTCATGATAGCCTCCTGGTTATATAGCAGATGCTCGACCTCGAACGTCACATCCATGCTCATGACAGGAAGAAAAGGAAGGGTAAGGAGCCAACAAGTTTATTCCCCTTTAAGGAAACATTCCCTCAAACCCCACTGAAAAACTTCAGTTTCGACTTATTGGCCAGAACTGTGCCTTGTGGCCAGAGAATAGCTGTTTATTGGGTAACCAGCATGAAACGTCACAGAGCCTTCCCTAGGCAACTTGACAGTAGGAAGTTCCAGGGGAGAAATGTTGCATAGAGGATTTCTGCAATTTTTTTTTTCTTTTTAACTATAAGCTTATTTTTTTGCCTTGCCTCTTATCAGATCATCAATGTGTAAAACTTTTAGAAGCATACAATCTGATAATAATATAAGAAAATGAAATCAAAATGCTAAGCAGTGTAGGGCAGACTCAGAGTGTAGTAAAAGTCAGAAAAAGAAATGTGTTGGAGGGAGGAATAGCTAGCAATGTTGTCATGAGAAGGAGAATTGATCTGCACTATGAAAAATGGATTATATTCTGTTTGATATAGCAATGGCGGATGCATGACATTATCCATTCATCAAAACCTAGAATACCAAGAGTGAACTCTAATGATGTGTCAGAGTAGGTTCATTGATCGAAACAAATGTACCACTCTCTGCCGGACGTTGGTCGTGGGGGAGGCTATGCCCGAATGGAGGCGGGGGTACATGGCAACTCTCTACTTTCTGCTCATTTTTGCTGCGAACCTAACACTGCTCTAAAAAATAAAAGCTATCTTTAAATTTTTTTTAAATTTAATTCCCCTTTACATTCAGTATTATTTTGTATTGGTTTCAGGTGTACAGCATAATGGTTACACAGCCACATACTTTACAAAGTGTTCCCCGCAATATGTCAAGCACCCGCCTGGCACTGTACATATGGAACACAATGTTATTGACTGTACTCCCTATGCTGTACTTTACATCCTCGTAACTATTTTGTGACTGCCAGTGTAAGGCCATTTTAAAAAGAAGAGAAGAGAAAAGACAAAGATGCTTGGATTTCAATAGTTGGAGTGATTGTGAGGCTGGTTGAGAGAGGGACAATGAGCACAGGGTCGCAGGTGTAGGGACGACTGCAGCCCGGGACTGCGTGGTGAGGCTGGGTTGGCCTATAATTTTGACAGCCTTAAAGTCAAACATTCAGTGGTTACCTGAAATCAGTTGGAATAAACATGACTTTTCATTACTTATATCACTCATTCCTATTGAGTTTTCCAGAATTCACCTAAGAAAGTTTAAAATTAAGTATTTTTACTATATTTTCTGCAGAGGAGGAAAGATTGGTTATGGATGTTCTGCAGGTGTGTGTATGTGCGTTTATTTCACAGATTAAACTCACTCAGTCAACTAATACAGAATTAAAGGTGCATTCACATTGCTTTGCAAAACTGCTATCTAAAACTGACTCCACTACTTATTTGGGATCCTTTCTAAGAATTATACACGTTCTACCCTGATAATTTTATTTGGCATTTAAGTACAGAAACTTTTCTATTTTTGTGACCTATCGTTGCCATTTTGTAAAACACTAGCATGAACCATTTTAGTTTTCTTTAAAGTAATATATTATCCTGGTAAAAGTAAAAACAACATCTTTCAGTTGGTTACTTTAATTAAGCTGAATATAATAAAGTTGAATTCTAATTATTTTTCTTTCCCAAGCTATTTAGGTAGTTGCTTGTAATTACATATTGAATTTAATTGAATTGGGTCTAATTTGCTAAACTCCCTATCCAGCTGTTGAAGTTGAGACAATTAACTACCTCTCTGTCGTTTACCACTTCTCAGTATAACTGGGAAACTTCTAGTATGGCTAAGCTTTTCCTCTCTTTTCCGTGCTTTGCCCTGTTCTTCGCTTAGTCATAAACATCACCCATGTTGGGGGGCGGAGAGCGTTGGTGTCGCAGCCAGCATTGTGACCGTGATAAGTCGCCAGGGAAGTGTGTCACCACTGCTCACCCTCAGGGGCGGAAAGGCGTGCCTTTTAATCTGGTTTATATTAATGCAGGTGGAAAATACAGCATTTTCTATTCTATTTATAGTGTTGCCATCTGACTGAGGAAGGTTTTTGTTTGTTTTATTTATTTTCTGTTTGTTTTTAGATAAAAGCCTTTTTGATTGAATTCAAAGTGTGTAATGTTTACTCCTGTCAGCTATCAGCTTAACAAGTGATTCACAATAGTGCCCACAAAATATATGGAACATTTTTCTGAAATACGCTTTTCTTTATTTCAGTAAAGATGGATGTTTCTTTGGCTTTGTAGCAGATTACCAAAACAAACCTACTAAGTTGCTTTGGGACAAGGCTGGGGTTTACAAATCCCTCAAAGCGGACATGCCCGTTTCCAGCAGAGGCTGTGCCGTTCTCAAGCTTTTCTCCAAACAGCATCGGTAATATACTGTTGTATCTGGAGTTTGTCCCTCGCATTCCCGAGATACTGTAAGTCACACTGTGCCAACCTTTCTATTATGTGGCTGCATAAACAGTCCATTTGAGTTTGAGTCTTGCCTGATATAATGTCAAAACTGTCTTGGAATTACATCATTTTCTTTCTTTTCTGACATGGAATAAATGTGACTGTCATCTGTCAATTATTTTGGTCACCATTTCTCTACAGTCTTAGCATCTATCAAAAAATTAACACATGTGTACTTTTTATTTATCATTTTGTAACACATTCTTTTTCTTTCTGGGTTTTTGTCACAATTGGTTCACGGTACACCATTCACCCTCTGTCAGTCTCTCATTTTGTTCTTCAAGCATTTATTCATGTATGTGCCATCTTTAGTGGGCTAAAGATGGGGAGATTGTAAGAACGAAAGCATGGCCCCTGCCCTCATCTTTCTCTGGTCAAGTGGCTTATTATCGTAGGTCTGTACCTGGCCAAGTGGCCTAGCTGAATGTCTCTAGCTCCATTTGCTTGGAGACCATCTGTGGTTCTTTAAGCTCAGAACGTAACGGCTGCGATTAAACATCAGCTCTTTGGAGGCAAACAAGTAGACCACTCCTGATCCCTTAAAAATATTCTGGTTTCTTGTGTCGACCTTAAAAATAAAACAGCCAGATCTTTTACCAGCAAAATGGGTTTATTTGGGAATAGCAGAGAATTGCAGTTCAGGACAAGCAGGCTACAGCAAAAAATACTATAGGCAAGTCTAACAAACAAAGGAGAAGAAGGTTACATTATGGAGAAAAAGGAGGAGGTTGGGAGGGGTGATTTGAATGAAAGCTTATTGGAGGAAAGCGACTGGTAGTCATGGCTTCTCATTGGCTGACTTGCGAAAGGTTCCCACTGGTTGGGCTTGTTGCTAGAGAAGGAGAAAACCTTCCTACTGATGGGGTAGTAATGTAGAGACACTTCTTGCTGGGAATGCAATGCATGTCTCTTCCTGTTAGTGTATGTAAGTGATGCTTCTCCCGGTTGGGGCGCGTGATTGATGGAGAACCATAGTGGGTGAGAACTCCCCCTTCAGGCTTCCTGACTCCGTTTTAAATGTTTCTCGTATTCATTTTTATACTTAGTTTGACAGATTTATCTTTTTGTTATTGAAGTAATATTTATACCTTTCTTATCATGTGTAATTTAGCAAACAAAAATTGGATTTTTTTTTAGAAAAAGTGATGATTATATCAATATTTTTACCATCTAATGCATAGACTTTGAGAATTTAGTGCAACTGCCTCAACTTCCTTCTGGAAATTAATGGATTATAAATTATTAATAAGCACCTACGTTGTCTGTTTGCATTCTTCATTGCCTTAGTGCCCATTTCAAGGATGCACGGTGATGTTTCTGGTGGCTTCTGCTCCCATTTATCACATAACTGTACACGGTATTGGGTTGTGTTCATAAAATTAATGTCTTTGTGTTCAGCGTATATTATCTCAGTGTCAGACAAATTTCTTTGACTTTTAGTCACTGTTCATTGTTGCTGAGTGAGCTCCCTCCAAATTCGAAAACCTCCATATGGTCTTAGAAGCCTCTAATGCAATCTACTATAGCCATCAAGTCATAATTTTTTGTTCTCTACCAAGTACATAAAATGCAAAGAAAAAGTAAATCTTCATTGAATTGTTTGTCAGGAGAATGAGTAAAGAAGTGATATATGACTCCGATGTATGTTAATTATCAAATGTTCTTATTTAATTGCATTTGTTTTTCAACAAGAAATGAGTCATAGAGCATTGAATAAGTTGTTGATTGTTCTTATTGCTGTATCAGATCAAGTGTGGCTAGATTTTATACCCGGCCACAGAGTGGGTTTATTCCAGTGCAGAAGGGCAAATTAGACTCGCACCACTTTTCAGCACCTGTAGCTCCGTGCATCGCTGTGGCACGGCACCTGTAAGTTTGCGTAGTCAAGTGGCTGTCCCTCATCCTGTGGCAGTCTACAAAAATTTAAAGACACCAATCAGCCTCTGTCTACCCACCTTTTATTTCCTTGATCTGCCTGCAAAATGACCTTCAAAATTACCCCCGCTTATTTCCCAAACAGACACATTTTGTCCATTCCGTATTTCCTCATTCTACCACTGCTCCTGCTTCCCGGAGTTCATGGCTGAGCTCCCATTTCCTGTAGGATTTGAAGCAGAAGACCCTGAGGGCCTACAGAGGGTCCCTGTGTGGTGCTACCTGGCTGCCCTTGGGCCCCTTGAGGACGGCCACACTGGCTGTCCTCCTTGCCCGCTCCTTGCCACCTCAGCTAGGGGCATAGGTTTCACCGTATTCACTCGCGTCACTTTTTCTCCCTTAATGGTCAAAGAGTTAGTTGTCTCTTGCTATATATTAAGGGTAGGTGGAGAAGTCGGAATCATGGTTTAATTACACAGGAAGCAGAGTTCCTAAGACGTCTGCTGTTAGTCTGAGTTCCTTCTGTTGTTTCAGGTGAAGCTTTTTTATACACTTCCAGAGGCTTGTTAGGCTTCACTTTTCCTTTATCCAGAATCCACTGAAGCTAAAGCAGTTCCCAGCTAGAAGTTCTGCACAACATGCTTCAGTGACTCGCATTGCTGTCATGATAAAGTTCAAACTTGGAATTCAAGGAGCTATTGACCTCAGCCTTGTCTCATGTGATTTTCAGCTGCAACTGCCTGCCTTCCTAACCCACTATTCTGAGAGGACAGCTCCTATTTTACAAATATTTTATATATATATAATACATTGGTAGTTTTGCTTATACCATACCCTAGCCAGAAATATTCTCTCCTTTACTCTTTCCTTATATAATAGTACTGATTCTCTCCCTCTTCAAAATCTTTATCCAATGAAGTTTTGCATCACTACTACCCCCTGTAGCACCTTCTCCCATCTCTGAATATCTGTAACACTATTGATATCATTTATTTGGTTAATCCTGTGTAGTGTATTGATTTTTTAAAACTGAATTGGTCTATTACGGCAATTTCGTGTATTTGCATATTGTTTCCTCCAAAGGATGATACACATTGTGCAAGTAGATGCTGTCTCCTGTGATCTTTGTATTCTTAGTGCATAGCAAAGTGTCTGGCCCATGGGAGTATCTGTAAATTCTTATTTTTAAAGAATCACTTAATATTTCTGAGCCTGGGAAATGGTAGGTCCATTAATAGTAACAGAGACTGACATCAGGGATTGGCTGATTTTGTGAGGGCAGTTGATTCAGCTTTTGACATAGTTTCAAGCAATAGCAGAAATACATTGATATATTCCATACAATCAGAAGACTATTGAGAGAGCATATTATAAATGCAGGCTTGAAAAGTGGCTGACAAAGAGATAGTACTTCAGAGCATAATAGAAAATAACTTTACCGAAGAGAAGAGAATTCCTGGGGGGAATCAAAAGCTCCAAAACACAGCTTAAGTAAGTAACCTAGAATTGGGAAAGGAGAAAGAAGTGGAAGAAGAATTATTTCCTGCATATTATTTTCTTGTACTGAGCACAAGATGTCCGACCAAATAGGATGCTGTCCGAATAAATGAGAGAGGAGAGAAAACTGAGGTAAAGCAGGAAATTAAACCCAGGTGTGTCTGATGCTAACTCCCGTAAGTTTTCATCATTACTACAAAGCTTCGCATATAATGATGAGGAACTTAAACTAAGAGGAAGCTCTCCATCCTGTGGAATAATCAGAAAAGTCACTAGGAGTTATGAGCTTGCATTATGTCCTCCTTGTTCTAATGCAGATTTCATAAATGACTTGTGATAAAATATTTACTATCTGTGATTTATATGTTACAATACTCCTGGCAGCTATATCAGAATAAAATTTAAATGTCAAGCAACTGAGCAAAAGAATTATAGAGTAGAAACTTTTAGGTGAAATGTCCTGAATTACCTGAAAGTTACTCTGTTTTTTCCTTATATTATTATTTTAAACCAGTAACATCCTTCAATTGCCACATTATTCTTCAACCAAGTTTTCCAATAGGCTATTTGTTAAGGTGTTGGGGATCTCAAGACCAGCCCAGGCTCTGTGATTCAGCAGGAAGACTCAGAACTCAGCAGATGGTCATGATTGTGGCTGAGATTTATTATAGCAAAAGCAAGCATTTCTGAGGATAACCCTCTCAGTCCCATGATAACCATTTTCTGCATAGGTAGAGTGAAACTATGAAGTTGCAATATTCAACCATTTTTTACTACAAAAAATGGCAATTACATGTGGTTCAAAGACTAGTTCTGTCTTCCCGTGTACTCTCCCAGAGCTATGTGTGTATCCGGGGGGCAGAATGTGCACAAAGTGCAATTGTACAGTATAGCAGAGAAGAACCCATACTTCTGCTATTTCTCAATCCACATTCCTCATTTTGTTAAAAATAGTGACAGAGATGCACTATCCCTGTGGATGTCAAGACCACATATCAGTCAGTACAATTTAAACTTAGGATGCTCTCTAAGGCTATAGTCACAAATGTCTTATCAGAATAATAAACATTTTCACTAAATTAAGCATGTGTTGGACTAGTTATTTTGATCAATCAAAAAAAGACTCATCAATCAAACAGTACTACCAAAAATAGAAACTAAGTAGTGAGAACCCCATGACTGTTATAGGAAGACATTGCAAGAAATGCAGTGAATTGTAGAGGATGTAGGTCATAGAGGCACATTTGGGGCACTTACCGGAGTGCAGAAGTTTTACTAGATGAAAGTGCTAAGTGCATGCTGCCTGTATATTTTGTTTCAGAGGGATTTAGACAGTCCCAGACCACAAGGGTGCTTCTCTGTATCCTTCCGCTTGCCTTTACTCCAACCTTCGCATGTGACACTAATGGAATGACACTTTCAAGCTATAGTAGGAAGATCAATACAGATATTATAAGGCAGGCAAAGGCTTATTGAACATCATAGGATGTGGCTCAATTTTCATTTTAAAAAAATGAGGGAAAGAGATTCAAATACTGGAAAGTCACTGAGTCATTTTTTTTTTTTATTGCAAATTTAAAAATGGTATACATGACCCTATCTGCTAGCTACCCAGGATTTCCAGATATTTAAATGTTGGAAATCTTACAATGAGTAAATTTCTGTTTTCATTGTATTCCCAAGCCATGAAAGTCCCTGCACTTTGTAAAAGAAAGAAAGAAAGAAAGAAAGAAAGAAAGAAAGAAAGAAAGAAAGAAAGAAAGAAAGAAAGATCTCTCACAAGGTTTTATTTTCTCATTGTTATGATTGAGGGTTTTTTAACGGCTTATATACGAGGTTTGTCCAGCAAGAGTCCAGCCATTGTTAATGTAACGAGAACAGTTTGCACAACATCGATGTACTCTGGCAGGCAAGGAGAGTGGACTGGAATGTGCATGCATGAACAATGATGACTTCACTGTACTAGTCAGTGGGGACAGTAGACGCCATTGAGTATGTGTACTGTGTGGCTGATGCCTCAAATGACTGAGTAAGTAGAGCAATGAATCTGCATCAAATTTTGCGTTAAGCTTAACATTCCCCCCGGAAACTATTTGGATGATTCAGAAGGCCACAACTATGGGCAGGTGGTGATTGGCAGCTGCATCACATCAATATGCCCACTCACGCATCATGTCTCTGCAGAGTTTTTGACGAAATATCAAATCACCCAGGTGACTCAGCCCCCTTACAGTCCAGATTTGGTGCCCTGTGACTTCTGGCTTTTTCCAAAACTGGAATCACCTTTGAAAGGGAGGAGATTTCAGATCATTGATGAGATTCAGGGAAGTACATGGGGGCAACTGATGGCAACTGGGAGAACTGTGTGAGGTCCCAAGGTGCCTACTGTGAAGGGGACTGAGACATCATTATCCTGTGTACAATGTTTCTTGTATCTTGTACGTCCTTCAATAAATGTCTCTATTTTTCATATGACATGGCTGAATATCTTCTGGACAGACCTCGTATACTTAAGGTGATGATAACTTGAAGGGCAGTAAATCTCAGAAAACTGTCATCTTGCTAAGCCTCAGAAAGACTGCCGATCACCTCTTCCCAAACCAGGGTGTACCCTAAAAACCCTTCCAATAAGTCCAGCCTACTTGAGGGTTCCTGGGAGGTGTGAGCGTGGCTGAGCAGAAAACCTCCGAAGCCAGCAGCTGAGCCAGATGTTCCTGCCACACTGGTCACCTTGCTCCCCAGGACCACTGTCACTAAGTTGACATAGGTTTGCGCTCCATGTTTGTGCTGGGTGAGCAAAACCCTGAGGAAATAGGAACCCAGCGTCCCACACTTGCACAGGGACTAAATCGGGAGAGGGCCAAAAATACGTTCTGCCGTCCGTGGAGCCTTGCAGTGGGTCTCGCAGTCTCATTTAATTTTCACAACTCTGACCAGAAGTGTTTTCCCACTTTGCAGGTGGGACTAGGACTGAGGGGATGAGCGATAGAGACACTGAGGACTCACAGTCTGTAAGTGGCAGAGCCAGGCCGGCTGGCTTGGAAGCGCACGCACCCCCAGCAACCCGAGCTGTGGGGGTGGGAGGCCCAGAACCCTATGGAAGAGCATAAAAGATGGAAGGGGGCTAAATGACTGTTGAACTCCCACTGCGTGCCAAACCCTCTGGTAGATTCTTAGCATACACCTTCTCAGTTAATCCTCCCACAACCCTGTGAGTTAGGGGCACCACCCCCTCATTCCCTACTCAGAGGAGTCAAGAAACTTTCTAAAGGCCATTCAGTGAGTAAGTAACAGGGCTCCCATTTGGACCCAGGTCTGTTTGAGTCTGTGTCTTCTTTCTCACCAAGGTAGAATGTTAATCAGAGGGGCTTTTGGAGAAATACGGAGTCTCACAGAAGTAGAAGAGAAAGGAAAACTGATCAAAGTGGAAAGATAGCCTGAAAACTAGACAAATGTCAAACGGAATGGTTAGAAAGTGGCAGTATGTGATCTTGGGCTAAACAGCCTGACAATTTTTTAATTACCTTTATTGTACTAAATTTAACCCATCACTTTTACATGAACATAAAAAATTTTAAGATAAATTTTAAATTTGCCTTGAGTAGGACTCAGAGAGTCTTCTGAGACAGAAAGGAATCCCTGAGGTCCAGGTGATGAAATGAGCAGGTAGATGTTCCATCAGAGTGAGTCCAATAAGAGTCAGATATAAACTGGAATTCAAGTAGCCAGTCCTTTAGTTTAATTGAAATTTATTTTTTTACATTTGAATTTCAAGACAGTAAAGCAAATTTCAACAACAACAAAAAATCTTATCAGGGATGATTCAGAAAAGTCACTTGTACTGACCATGTGTTGTGGTCTTTTTAATCTACTGTCATGTACTATTCGGTTAGGGTGATATCTGTTGTCAGTACCTGAGGGCACCTCAGATGCTTAATAACCAAAGATTAAACTATGTCAAGTATACCAGGACAAAAAAATGAATACATGTGAAATATATTCCAAACAAATGGTCCTAATTGTCCTTCATTTCTAAAAATAATAAATAGAAGATCCCTAAACAGCTTACTAGGCAAGACTTTACATGCTGAGTGCTGAAGGTGGCCGCATATAAAAAGAAAATTTTAATCAAAGCACTCCAAACCTGGGCAGTACTCCTTTCTGTTTATCTTTATTAATTATTAACTTGTTTATGCGCCGTTTTAAGAAGATAACCTTGCAGAATAAGGGCAAAAATTCCAAGTACAATCAATTTTTGATCTTTAGGGGCTGCCTCTAAAGCTGTGAGACTGTAGCCAAGACTGACTCAGATGGGCTTTACCTGCTATGAGGTCATAACTGGCAACTTGTTTTTGGCAGATGGGATGAGAGTCCGTGTTACAGCATCACGGAGCCCATCACACTTTCTGATTTCCATTCTCGATCAGTGTCAGGGCCTCTCCTTGCTCCCCTCCTACCCAGTTTGTCCCTACAACCAGCATTAAGCATGTACGCACTGAATATAGCTATTTTCCAGTGGTGAATTGCCTGATTAAATTTCCTCGAGTGGCAAAAATCCTATCAAAAACCACCGAATTAAGACCTTTTGCTGTTTAATTTATTAGCCATCTACCCATTCTCTTCCCGTGTCTTTACAGACCTTTCTCTGCAAGTAAAGCAAAGAAAGCTCAGGTAGATGAGACTTAAGCCAGTCAATGTTTGTTGGAGTGTGTAAAGCAAATAAACTGTTTGAAACTGAGCAACATTAAATTTGCATAAGACACTTTTTACTATTTAGTCTGATTTTCCATGCCAACTAACAGTATATGTACTTGAGAGAGAGCCATGAAAATTTAGTATATTCCACTTTCAGAGGTCAAAAGTAAACTTAGTAAATTTAGTCAGCTTTTTAGTACATTTTGGGTAACATTTTTAAACTTAGTCTTCTTGAAGCGTAATCGTTATCACAACCTTGAGCAAATGATTCCTGTCTTCCAAACAATACCCAGTTCTCTCCGCCTAATGGAGAAGAAGGTAAGGGTTATAAACAGCAGGGTACAGAGAAATGGAGAGCTAGGAGTGTTGGGGTTGCCATTTTAAACATGACCAGGGGACCCTCTAATGTCACTTCTGAGCAGAGACCCAAAGGAAGTGATGGGGACATCCACGTAGATAACTGGGAGAACATTTCTGGTACTTGCAAAGGTTCTGAGATGGACAAAATCAGTCAGCGTGAGTAGAACAGATAAGAGGGAAAGTGGCACAAGGTAAAGGCTAAACCAGAAAGCACCTTCTAGGCCGCTGTAGAGATCTTGCGCTTTACTCTGGGTGGCACGGGAAATGTTGGAGGGCCTTGAGCAGAGGAATGATGTGACTTTTGTGTTAATCGGATCACTCTGGCTGTTGAGATGAAAACAAGGTGGAAGGGGATCAGTGGTAAGATCAGGTAGGCTAGTCAAGAGCATATTGTAGTCACACAGAGAACAGATGATCGGAAAGGTAGAGGTGCAGGTGTTAGGATATTTTTAAAGTCGAGCTGAAAGAACGTACTAATGGAGAGAAATCAAGGATGATGTCAGGGCTTTGGGCCAGCTCAGCTGGAAGAATGGAATCATCTTAATGGATGGGGAAGACTGGGTGGAACTGGTTTCAAAGCAGAGGGCAGGAAGCAGGGAAGTCCAAGGCCTTGGTTTTGACATGTTTTCTATCTATTAGAGTAGCAAAGATTCTTTAAATATCCTTTGAAAATATGTTAAATCAAGTCATATATGTAAAGAAAAATTGTCTGGTCCTGGAGAACGCTATACTTTCTATAATCAGAGAATTGCCTGGTATTTCTGCCCTCTCTTCTTCTGCTAGAATACATTTCCCTTAGTCTCTTTAATAATTCTCTAATTAATAAGTCTCTAAAATGAATCTTTGTTATTGAACTTTTGTCAGAAGCTTTTTTATAATCCTAGTGAATTATATCTCCTGGTTCCCTTTTGGTGACGTACTGCGTTATATTCTTGGAATTCTTGGAATTCTTGACCTCCTAACACGTGAACTTTGTAAGAGCTAAGATCAGAGGTTTTAGATTCCAGTCATGTTTCCACATGGTTGTTTTATGTGCAAACTGGGACAGCAGGGGGAATGACTTCACAGACCCTTGGACACACCGCTGCTACAAGACTGGCCATTATCACCAAGGCCGTTGCTTTTGGGATGCGTCCCTCCCCATGAACACCATGTGCCAGGAGGACAGGCGATGCAACTGTGTCAGCTTTTTTCTTCCCTAAACCTAGCCTAGTACCTGATACAAAGGTGAGCAGTAAATATTGAACAGGTGAAAGTTTCCAAACACATTTTAAGCAACTAAATACGTCTTTTCTCTTTTGTCTTGTAGCGCCTGACAGCTACAAAGTGCAAGAAAAGAAAACTGCTGCCTTCAGCCGGCCCCACTCTGCTATTTCGGGACAAAATAGCAACCACTCAGGAAGTAAGCCAGGTACAAGCCATTGTAGTTGCTGTGCAAAAGGGAATTTATCCTCCTTGAAGGCATGTTAGAATTCAGGAGAGCATGCTTCCAGTTCTGCCACCAAAACACATGCCGTTACTGACTTGTGTGAGCTTAAATCAGAGAACCTCCCAAAGCCTTCATTTTCTCTTTTTAAAATGAAGCGTCAGAGACATGCCCTGTTTAGCTCTCAGAATCATTTTGCCAGTCAGTGAGATGATGCATGTGGATGCATTGTTTTACTGCCAAGCAGTGTATAAGAGGTAGTAATTTTACTATCCTGTTTGAAATGATACATATGACCCAGTTTTTTTGTACCCGTATGCCCAAGCATTATTGCGTGTCTCTTTGGTGACTTTTTCAAAAACCATTTAAGGAAATCTTTACACCCAGCCAAGCTGGTATGGAATTATGTTTTTGTTCTCCATGCCCTACAGTGGTTACACACCTACACAGCAGTTTCATTAAATAGACTATGATTCCTATCTGCTCTACTCAGTGACACAAAGATGCAGTCTGATGAAGATAATACAGACAGTTGGATAAACAATGCAGTGGCTTTCGGGGCATCCGACAGCCACTGTGTGGCCCGTGGGACAGATTAATGTACAGTACGATGACGAGAGACAGTCAAAGGAAGGGAAAGGCAAACCGAATACTCCATGAGGGTGTTGGAAGTCTACTTTGTGCCGCATCCAAGGCCAAAGTCACTCAAGAACAGGGAATCAATAAGAATGAAGGTGGAAATAATTGTATCTAGCCTCGCAGGAAACATTCCCCATTATACCTACGTTTGTGGAGCTTTTTCCCATATGGAAAAGGTCTTAAGCAAGATGTTTTAAATAAGACCTAAATCAGGCCAGTCACTTAGAAGAAAGAAGAATATGTAATACTGTTGCAAATATTGCATGAACAACCATTAGTGGAAAATGTGTAGTTTCAGCAGGGTTTTAATTAGCAGGCTGAGTTTTCCCCATTTAGTTGGTTTGCCTTTTCATTCATTCATTTGTCCATTCATCCATCCGTCCACCACTAAGCCACCATCTAATAACATTTATTGAGTAGTTGTTCTATGCCTGGGACTGTGAGAGGTAGTGTATGAGCAAAACAATGGAACCCCTATCCTCAGGGCTTGTTCTGGAGGGCTTTTGTTCCTTATACTCGAGTGAGCATCCTTGTGGAAGTAGTAGAAGTTCTTTAGCATGAAAACCCCATTTGTTTTACTATGAGAATTGAACATAGCTAAATGGTTTGTGCTATTTTGCCCTTGTTCTCCCTATCAATAATCACTTCTAATGCTTTTCTTACCATTCAATTAATTCTAACCAATTTTCATGCCCTTCTGAAATTCTGAAACTTTAATAAAAATTTCTACCATTCTTGACTGTGCAATTTATACTTCCATATCCTGACAACGCATTTATTTACCTGGTGTTAGCACTGTAGGGGTATATTATGAAAAGATATAACCCCTACCCTCTAGTTGACAGGGTGGTGTAGACTCATATATGAATGATACTTTAATACAGAATTACCCATGTGACAAGACACAGCTGCATAGAGTACTGAGAGAGCACAGAGTCCAAAAACTCTCCACTCCAATTGACCGCCTCTCTAAACAGCTATTTGATCAAGTTGCTAAAGTCAGGTTAAATGGGGAGACATTTCATTTCAGATTAATTGTGTATTTTGAGCATTCTTGGGTCTGCTTTCTTGTAAATAGAGATAAGCAAAGGTACATAAAATGCTCTTTATATTTTAATCCTCACCTGAGGATATGTTTATTGATTTTAAAAAGAGAGGAAGAGAGGGAGGGAGAAACAAGGAGAGGGAGAAAGGGAGAAAGAAAGAGAAATATCGATGTGATAGAACAACATCAACCTGTGGCCTCAATACATTAAATAGGAGAGATACATTAAAAAAAGTAACTGCTAGCATTTGTATATTTTTAAAAATTGTTATCAAATATAAGATTGCTTAGTTTGTCCCCATTCGTGCATATTAATGGAAGTGTAAAGACTCTGAAAATTAACTAAGGTTGTTTGCTCATTCATTCATTCATCATTCAACAATAATATTGAGTGTTCTCCTATCTGCCAGGTATAGTCCTATGCACTGGGAACCCAACAGGAGATAAAACCCAAGACTCTGCTCTTCCCTACCCCCATTCACTGCCGTCTTCAACCTGTCACAGGTGTTATTGACATTATGCCACCAAAGTGACTTCTTTGTTGATGGAATCAGAGGGATGAGAACAGAATTTAAACTGAATACCTTTATCACCCTACAATTCAACATTTTCTACTACCAGGTTCCAAACCAACCCAAATCATCTAACATATTGTAATTACTATGCATTTTATACTTTAGAAGTGTTGCATTAATTCTTTACCTCTTCCAAATGAATAGTGATTATCATTTCAGCACCAATCTCTAAAACCAGTGGGAATTGCTGCACTTTTAAACATTGTCCTTATTCATAGTGATTAATTGACATATTCGTATAGCACCGCACACAACCTGTTTCTTACAGCGTTGCCAGACAGGACCCAGAGAGCGTGATTTCCCTATGAAATGATGGCGCAGCAATCAGAGGAAAGCTATGCCTGCCCTTGCACCGCTGTTTCCCAGCCACTCAATCAGTGGATTGAGTGCCATCCTGTGAACCAAGGGGTCACCAGTTTGATTCCCAGTCAGGGCACATGCCTGGGTTGCAGGTCAGGTCCCTGATTGGGGGCGTGCAAGTGGCAATCTATCGATATTTCCTTCTCCTTCTCTTTCCCTTCCCCTCTCTCTAAAAGTAAATAAATAAAAATCTTTAAAAAATTTTTTTAAATAAGTAAATAAAATGACTGTTTCCTGAGCTGAAAGCAGTCCCCCTTTGGGCAGAGATTTCTGTCTTTTTTGCTGACTACTTTCTTTTCAGTACACAGAACAGTGCCTGGTGCATAGTTTATTTTTATGTGTTCAGTGAATGAATGAATTTACTGAGATTTATCATGTGCTACGCACTATACTAATGCTGGCACAGTATTATTTTATGTAATTCTTACAGTGATGTGAGATAGGCTCTGTTGCATCCTTCTTTTATAGGTAATGAGTACAAACCCATGTCATAGTTTGAGACTTAGAGAAGTGGATAAGTAACTCGTGAGTAAGTGACGCAACAGGAATCGAGCTCATGCCTAGCTGACAGCAAGCTGGGTCCTCACATCTAACTGGTGAACACTCGTGTACTTAGAATCACTGCATTTGGGATTCTCTTTGTTGTTAAGGAGCAGACATTTAAAGCATAAAACTAATAGAAGTTCAGTTGTTTAGAAACACAAAACATTATATAGTGGGTCTGGCACAAGTAACACCCCTTCTTTATTACAAAACCTTTTATTACAAAATCATAAGCATGCAATTCTGTAACATAACAATATCACACTCAAGCACACCATAGGACATTTTAGGTGAAATGTTTGAATTAAAACTGCCATTATTACACCCATATTGTTACCTATTGCCCTACAAACCACACTCAAGCAGTGTTACTTCTGCGGGACTTTTATATAGTTTGATGAAAATAGCCAAAAGGCTGCAGTTATGTTATGTTTTTACATAATTTTTGCCATGTGTCTTTTAATTTTTTTATTACTTCCCAGTTTTATTGTGATATAATTGACACACAACACTGTATAAGTCTGTGTACGACATAAGGAATTGACTTACATATATTAGGAAATAATTACCACATATTTAGTTAACATCCATCATCTTATATAGAGACAAAAAAAAAAAAGGGTCTTTTTCCCTGTGATAATAACTCAGGATGTACTCTTATGAAATGTTTTTAAGTAGAAGAAAGATGCTTAGAAATTCTCAAAAAATTATATTAAAGTGTATCACTGAAAGTATAGTCATAGTCGTATGTACTAATTATAAGACAGCAATACATTATTTATCAAAGTTACTGGACAGAAAGATATTTATCTGTATATCATTAGTTTTTTTAAAATATGCTCATAGAGAGTAGGCTGACAGCTCTGGGGCAGGTTAGAGGGCGGAGGGACTGAGCAAAAAGGGAAAAAGACGCATGGACATGGACACGGACAACAGTGTGGTGACTGCAGTGGGGGTGGGGGGGAGCTATACAGGGAAGAAATGGTATTGGGAAAAAGTACAATAAAAAATAAATTTAAAAAATAAAATAATAATAAAAATTAAAAATATGCTCTTTCTCCCATGTTTTTTATCTCATTTGCAGACCCTCCACCTGTGCTACGGGTTGATGACCGGCAGCGACTGGCCCGGGAGCGACGTGAGGAACGGGAGAAACAGCTAGGTATTTCTATCCCTCGTTTGATCTTTAAGGAACACTGTGGTTGAAATGGTATTTTTTCCCCTCCAGGGAAATGGACACTTAACATTGAGCAAATGGACATCACTGTAATGACCACGCTCTCCAGCATTCCTTTATGAGTTTTGCAAATGAACTGCAAAACAGAATTTAGCATGCGATATAAACATAGGACTAAATTTTAAGTGACAATAAAGTCCAGCCCAGGATTAAGGTCATTTTCACTTCTTTGTATATTATAATCACAGTTTAATGTGGCACTGAAGGGAATGTGCATAGGAGAGGTGTGATGGCTCAGCTTACATTTTACAACGTAAAAAAAAAGTGAGGACAGTAAGTATATGGTTCTTTTTTATGCACACAGTCATGAGACTATACACTTACTGCTTTCCATGTTAAAATAAGGCTGCTCGTTGCATTTATAGGCAGATGCTACCATTTTGCTGCCAGGAAAAGCACATGACCTAGTGCTGAGGTGTCTGATGTTTCTTTTGTTACCTAAGGCCCTTGTGAAAGGTTAGCAACCAGAGTATTTGCCATATAATCACCCAGAGAGCTGGGTCACAGGACCAGCTTACCAGGAAGCCGAGATCAGAGCACTCATCAGTCATTGTCTCCTAGAACATTGAGCAAGGATGCTGGTGCCAACTCCTGCTTTCCTTTGCAGCCCGTTTATACCAAGCTGCTAAAACTGGATACTCTCTTTTTATGTACTTTGAAAAGATGAAGTGCCAGGTCAGCATATCTGTGTTTCTAGAGTGTCTAGGTATTTTAAGACTAGGGCTGACTTAGGCTGCCGAAATCTTTCCAGTGGATGATCCACAAATTTTCCAAGGTTTGGCTGCGTTTTGTAAGAGTTCATATTTTAATTGGGAATCCAGCCCCTAGGTCCCATCTTTTTATAAAATTCTTATTCATGAACCCAAATTTGTGAAATTCCCTGGAATATGGTTTTCAAAAGTCTGTTGATATCATTTGCATCGTTTTAATTTAGGCCTCTTTCCCTGCCTTGCGATAACGACCATACGAAGTCATTTGTTTTGCTGCCAAGGTTTTTTCTACACAAATTTCAACTACTTGCTGGGAGTGAAGAAGCCCTCCTGTTTTTCTGTGCCTAGCGTGTCCACTCAGTCTTGAAGTTCCCTGTCCCTGACAGGTTTGCTGCAGGCTGCAGGCAGCGTAGGGCTGTCTGTGGACGGTGCCCACTGCTCCATAGTCCAGGTGGGTTTGACAAGTGGTCCAGAACTGAGAAAGAGACACAAGGCAGAGTTACTGAAGCCAAGAAACTCCAGATGAGCAAAAAGAACAAACTGACCACTGTGCTGGGGCGGTTGGTATTGGCACTCTGGTTTCGGATCCAACCAAGTATTAACATTTGTATCCTTCATCTCCCCTTTCCACCCCATCCCAGCTGGACAGGTTCTATGCTGTTAAATGTCTCCTTTGAATTGCAGCGTGGAGTCATGTCTGCTTGGTGGAGTAGATTCACAGCATCCACCTACTCCTTTATGATTTAAATCCCGTTGTAATTAGCTTTTACACATTAACTCATAGCTTTCCATTTGTTGTTCTTTTCTTTTTTTTTTTTTTGCCTTTCAAAGCCAAGCATTATTAATTCTTTTGTGGAAAGCATAAATATGCTGGACAAACAAAAATGATTTCGCTTCTTATTCTATAAAGTTGTAAGACTCTTAGTTCTGAGCCTGCAAATTCTCCATACAATTTGCCTAGCTTTGTTTGTTGAGTGGCTAGATTATTTTTCTTAAGATACAGTCCTATATTTCAATTCAAATCAATGGTACAGAGCATGATTCATTAACTTATATATTCAGAAATGTTATTTGCCAGGTATTGTGTTAAAAAGGTGAATGAAGGGGGAGGCCCAGCCCTCAAGGGCTAACTGCAGTCCAGTGAGGAGGCCAACGAACACAAAGAAATTATAATATAGGAGGGCGTTGAAGGGGTGTGCACAGGGGTGCTGAGAACCCACAGAAGCACCCAAGCCAGCCTGGGATTGCCAGGTGCCACCTGAGCTTCCAGCTGGAGGATGAGGAAGAGTCGTCCAGGGAGATAGAAGAGGCAGGGACTGAAGAGCAACGACGCAAGGACAGGTGGGAAGAAGGCGGTTGGTCACAGGCTCAGATTGCTAAGGACTGCTCCGGGTCAAAGTGTGGTGATTTTTACGCATTAACTCATGGCTTTTTGGTGAGCCAGTATGTAATATACCGTGTTTCTCTTCCTTCTTAACCCCGCCATGTTAAATATCATGGTTTTCCTTAATTCTGATCGCATCTCTTTTGCTGTTGTTGAGAATCATAATTTTCATGAAATACATCAATTCTAATTTTTCCTTGCATTAATTACATTATGTTTTGAAATTTTGTAAGTGTCTTATTGCTTATTCTTTTCCATCACAATAGAAACTAAGTCTTGAGAGGCTCCATAGAATCTTCATATGTATACAAATAAACATTCCTGCGAATGCACATATATACATTTGTGAAGAGTCATCCAAAGTCTAGCACCTGTTTTAAGCTGCGCCCTAGGGAACATAAGGGTGGTTTCCAAAAATCCTTTCATACTAAAAGAAAATCAAAGGGCACAGATGACAAGCTACCCATAAACTGTGCTTTGCAGAAGCTATGGTAACAGTTAAAATTTCTTTTTAAGGGGGGTGGGTTACTGTCTGCCACTTAATAGCAGATCTTTGAAAACAAAAATCTGCTTTTTTGAAAACAAAAAAATAGGTGATAACATCAGTATTACAAAGCTTTCAAACTTCAAAGCTTTCCAAGTTAAAAAAAAAAAAAGGAATACATTCCAGAAATTCCAACAAAGCAAAATGTAAAGTGATTGGCCAGTGAGACTGATTATTTACTGTTGGATGTAGGTTGAAATTAACAGTGAAAGGTTTTTTTGTTTTGTTTTTTTTAATCCACATTTTTTTTAAAGCAAGATAGAGAGAATAAAGGTCTTGGTTGTTTGTTTGTTTTTTTTAATGGCATATCGTGTTTGTACTAATTACAAATGGGTGGACCTATTAATGACTTTCTGTGGGTTAAACCTCTAAGTCATGCTTTAATGCTTTTATGGCAGGATTATGTCATGTGGCCTGCTGTTTCTACATTATGTTTGACCTTATCACACAAAATCAGGCATAATTCTTCATGTTTGGAATTACTCTCTCTGTTTGGTTGAGCGTATGGGCTCTGAAAGCATTATTTTTCTGCCTCAAAATCTTTATACATGAAGGAACCTCCTCTGCCCCTCCATTTCATTTGATTCTGTTCGGGCCTTGTCTTCAGTTTTCTTCTCTACCTCTTGACTTCTGTCATCTCTCTCCTAAACTTTAATTTTGTTTTTTCCTAGGGAGAAAAATCTAATTTGTTCTCATGGTTTCAACTCTCCTTTTCTGATGACACGGGTTTCACATTTCCAGCTACTCATAAAGCAATAGGTGCATTCCTGTTATCTAAAACTCAACTTCTCTACAACTAAGTCGTTCATCAACTTTTACTCCAAAACTTATTCCTCTGGGTAATTTCTGTGTCCTAATCAATTGCGCCAGTATTTTTTTGACCCCAAGAAATTATTCCTTTCAGCGATTTTTCATAGTTCTGGTGCTGCTAAAGGGACTGGTTTCTTTCTGGCTACCAGTGTGAGCATCGGATCTTTTGCGGAATAGAACAGTCTCTTTTCTTTCATAGCCCAGTACTGTGCACTGACGGGCCTCCACCCTGGCCTGTGAAGCCACTTGTAGCCACCAGTAGTCAGTCTGGACTCAGCCTAGCCCTCCAACTGGGGCTTCAGCTCTCTCTAGCCCAGTATATAAGTGGAAGTCACTACACCCTCTTTATCCTAAATCCATTTATAGTCATAAGACTAGCAGACCTCTGTCCTCAACGTAAATCTCAGCTCCATGACTTTAAATGTGCTGCTTCTGCCTATCATGATACCCCAGGCCTTAATGAATTTATATCTCAGTCACCAAATCGATCTCATTGATGTACTTCATCGCTCCAGCTCTGTCCCAGTTGGTGCCAGCCTTTCTTTTTGAAGCCTTCTTAGTCTTCATTATCTTGTACTCTTTGGAAATTTCTATCATTTCTCTCACTATGTCTTATATCTTGTGTAACTATCGTATTTTAGCTTACATTGTAAGGCTATTTAATACTCTACTGAACTTTTTTAAGTTGGATTTTATATAACTCCCTGGTTGTGAATATTTTAAGTTTTTAAAAGGTTATGACCACTGTTTTCCAATTCTTTGTATACCAATACAGGGCACAGTGCTAAGTATAAACAGATGTGTAATAAATACTTGCTGATTTTCCTGATTTTTACTGATCTTACTCAAGTTTTTAATTAAATAATAATACTAACATTGCCTTAATATTATTACTAAGCAGTAATAATAATGTTTATTAAATAGTAACTGTGAGCCAAGCAGTGTTCTAATCCCTTCTCTATGCATTAGCACGTTTAGTAGCAAATTAAGACAGTGGTTGTACTTTTTATTGTGTGAGTCTGCCATAGGTACTAATGTAATTTATTTAATAGACTGTCATTTACTTTATTTTTAAAACACATTGCGATCATTTAGCTTAAAAAAGGAACTGAGAGAATCCAGAACAGTGGAGTAGTTAATAGACCCTCTTTTCATTCTGCCATATCAGCTGTTTCAGTATGTTTGTCATTTATACCGGGTCACCAAGATTTATGTTAAAATTCCTCAACAAGTAGTGATGCTGTTGAGTAAGAGCCATCCCTACGCTCTACGTGCTGGCAAAGCGCTTTCTGAAGTGTCAGAGCTGGGTACATGTCCAACGCCCTGGTGAAGCCAGAGTTAGACTACTTCCCCATCCACGTGACACATGGGAGTGCTGAGCGCCCTCTCCTTTTGACACAGAACGAAAGGGTAAAAATGCAGTGTCAGAGCAGTTTCTGACATCTTTTTGAGAAACTTTTGTGGCATTGATCATTTGTTAGCCTTGCAGTCCACCGAGTATGTATGAACTTGGAACAGATCCTGGCTACCAGTTTTTCTTCAAAAACCTTTGTAAGGATCAGAGCATGTATTGTAGAATTTGTGTAACAATATCACTTTTTTATTCTAGAGAGCTTAAGGTAAAAGTAACCACCACTATCCTTTTTTTAAAGCAACTTCATTATTTTAGTTTACATTTTCATTCAACTAATGTTTAATGTGTGGTTACTACTGAGCCAGGAACAGGGATATTGAAGTGAACAGGTCAGCCTCCTGGGACTTACATTGCTATGTGTCCCACCTGGAACGTTTCTCCTGAGATACCTGCGTAGCTCATTCCCTCTCCCCCTTCACATGTGGTTTAAATGCCATCTTTTCAGTGAGGCCTTCCCTGACCACCTTACTCAGATTTCAGACTAGCTCTCTCCATTTTTCTCCATTCACTGTTAACATCCATCCAAGCATGTATGTATTTCATGTATGTCCATCTGCCCCCACTGGAAGCAAAGCTCCATAAGAGAAAGGATTGTGTCATTATTTTTTTTCTATAGCCCAGTACCTAGAACAGTGACTGACACATAGTCAGTGTCTAACAATTGTTCGTTGAATGTTAAATGAATAGTAAGTCTATGCATTTGAATATAAGTAGAGATGAATGTTGCAGGTATACCGCAGATTAGTTAAGAGATTACCAGATTATCAGGTAATGCCTGCCCTTATAATTGTTTAGTCAAACAAGTCAAATTCTTATTCTTAGGCGCTTTCTGAGATAAACAAAGATACAAAGATAATCTATCAGATAGTTGTGCCTTAAAACTGCTTGTTCTTCATGAATATTTTAAAGCTATTAGCCCTATAATATGTTGACAAAACTCAAGAGAATATTTAAGGAATATTTACCAGACAAATATCTTCTTTGTTTAGGGAGATTCAGGGTTTCCCTTTTTTGAGGATGATACAAATTAAGTTTGAAATATTGATGTGAATAGAGTCGCATTGCCCACTGGGGCTTTCTAGGAGTCTATAAAATGATGAAATATTCTCAAAGAATTGGATGATTGACTCATGTGTCTCATGAAGAAAATTTTGAGTTAATAAAATCCATCATTTAATTCATTCATATTGGACTTTGTAGCTAAGTTCAAAGCTATAAAAGAGATCTATCGTAATGTAATATATTAGAAATAACAATAAGTACTATACAGAGGATTTTGACCTGCAAATGTACATCAATTAAATTACAGTTGAGGTTTTTTCTCAGATAATTTCACCAGACTTCCTTGCCCTGTCAGTCATAGCTTTCTTATTTTGCCTTTTTCTCTCCCTAATGTCATCTCAGGGACAGCAGTATTAAGAATAAGAGTGTAGTCAAGCAATAAATGATCATTTCAATCTGGCTTAGCCTGTTTATCTCAAAAATGTTGATAGGGAAGTTAGGGTTAATTAGTAAATAACCAGGAATGCTGTACCTCTGACTGATTACAGTCATAAATGAAACTGCCCCTGATTTGATACTTCACATTATTTGATTAGAAGAATCATTGGTTTTGACAGAATTACCCACAAAAAAAGGGGGCTTGGGGAGAGCAGTCTTTGTAATCCAAATTTCTACTGCGTAAAACTTTGGCAGATATGTGGTCAGTCATGGCAGTTGGTCCCCTAAAGTTGTCAGTTAATGAATATAGCACCCGAAAGCTCCTAAGTCTGTCAGACGGGTTCTGAGCACTTAAGGGACCTGAATACATGTCAGTGGGAGGGACATGGACATCAGCACATAGCAAAGCAGCTATGTCATGAGTCAGGCTGGGGACTGGAAAGAGTAAATGCTTGTTATGGAATGAATTAGGTGACTCAGAGGCCGAAGCTTTAACATTAAATGAATCATCATGACTAAGCAGCCATTATTTGTTTCTTTCAAATTTACTTTGCCTTTAAGGCTGAAAAGGACAAGATCTTAAAACCAGAAAAGTAAAGGACAGAAACCATTATACACAGATGATGATAAAGACTAAGAGTGACATTGGAAGATCAAGATCTTCACAATGGATGACCAACTTGTCCCAATCTAGAGGAAGAGCTTCGGTCCCAGGGAGGTGTTTCAAATCATGCCTGTTAGTACAATGGCTCACTGTTAGCTTCCAGAGTCAGACAGTTCCGAGTTTGAATTCCAGTTCCACCACGGGCTTATTGTGAGACGTCATGCAGGTTACTTCACTTCTCTGTGTCCTGGACTTCTCATAATAAAACGTTTAATAGCAGTGCCTACCTCATAGAGCGACTATGAAGATAACTACCAGTAAATCACATGTGTGTCAGAACAAAGTAAGAGGTGAAGACATCTCGCTGTGATAATGCTGGTGATAAGATGAACATGAAAGGTCTTGTGATTCCACAGGTACTGGCTTAGATACCTGGGACTGGGGAAACCTGATGTTTCTGAGCGAAGGGGAGGCAGAGAGAGAGGGATGTTTGTGCTTCCTGGTCTAGCAGAGCAGGGCTAGTTGAGACAGCCAGGTGTCCAAGAGGATGGCAAGTTCTCTGAGGAGTAAGAGTGAATTAGGGTGGAGACTCTAACAAAAAGAGTCCAAGGACACCACTGCTTTGTTTCCTTTAACAAAACTCCATTTACTTGAGGGAAGGCAAAACATTCATTGAAGGCTAGCTCTGAAGATAAGTAGTTTTGGCACTGTATTGCATTCTTTTCTCAACATCCTTTGTCCCATTGTATGAGGAAGGCTTTCCTTGGGTATAAACCCCTGTCCTAGCTCCTCAGTCCCATTAGCCTCCAGGGGAGAAGACTGAGAGAAGATACAAAATGTTAGAGACCGTTCTGATGTAGAATGATATGGTCAATTGTTTAGATGTGTTGAGTAGATTGGAGCATCCATGAGGGAGAAACTTTTTTTTAAAAAACTGCTTTACTGAGATATTGATTTTATGAGGGGGAAATTGAGGGCTCTGAGGTCTACCTTTGTAGAGCATTTGGAGGTAATAAATCTGGTATCAGAACATAGAAAACACAGTAGGTTCTAGTTGGAGTTAGGAACAAAAGTGCAGATAATCAGTAAGGTATCGTGATGGATCTGACTGGGAAGTTCAAGTGGATATTTTAGGCATGCGGGTACGGCTATGGAGGAGCTGTTGTCTAGCACCTGAGAGGACAGGCTTTGGAACCTACACTCAGTTAAAATTGCAATGACTTCTTTTAGATCACGTGATCTTGGGAGAGCTATTTAACCCCTTGGGGTTCTTCTTTTCCCCCCTCATTTGATCTTCAATTCCATTTCGTCTGGTAGTAATATTCCCATGTTTATTTCAGTTTTGTTTTTATCTACCTGGTAGCTATTTGCTCATTGTTTTTATGCTTTGTTTGACACTTTGTTTAGGTTTGGGGTTTTTTTTTAATCTCGTTTTTGTGTTTGGCCTGGTCTAAAATTCTCAGCTTGATTTTATTCCTTTTAGGTTTTTTAAACTTTATTTTTTCCCTTTTTATGAGAGGCTCAGACTTGGTGGTGTGGAGTGTAGGGGTTGGTTTGAAACAAGCACTGGTTTCCCATGCTTCCCCTTAATATGAAAGTGGAGCTGTAATTTTCTGTACAGGTAGTGATTACCTTCCATTCCCATTTCTTGGCTATTTGATGAAATTAATCAGTATTTCCTACATAGAGACCCTTCTTGTTTTCCTATGTCACAGCCCCCTCCCTAGGGTTAATGAGCTAGGTTTAGCTATTAGATTCCTTTTTTTCTTTTCACTTTGAATTATTATTCAACACATGTAGTCACTGTTTTTATAGAGACATTAAGATGAAATTTATTTGAATGTAATCAATCATTATTGACATACAGCACAAAGATTAAAATTTTAACATAAAATCAAGTCAAAAAGAAGCCTAATTATAATCCCACACGTGTCGTCAAAGGTAAAAACAAAGAATTGAGTCATGGGAGTTAATTGGAAAAGAGCTTGGAGATCATTTTGTACATATTCTCTAATTTAGAAGTCAGCTAAGTTACATAATTTTCCTAAGGTTACAGAATAATTGACAGAAACAATACCTGAATTCAGATATTATGACTTATCATTTTCTAACTCTTCATGACGTTCTGGTACCCAGTGTCACCAGTAATCTATTCATATCCTTCCATATCTTATATGAAACTAAGACAATACTCATGTATGTTTCAGAGGTTGTGATAATATTACTCTATTCTCTGACTTTCTCTGTCATGTTTTTCTTCCTTCATATGGTAATGAAATTTGTACTCCACCTACACAGATGTACACAGAAGCCTGTATAGAAGGACCAGACTGGGCAGTGGATTGTTGAATGTGACTGGAATGGGGAGTCCACCTAGCCCACAACTGCCCCACCTGAGCTCTCTGTCCTCCCTGTGTTCTTCCCATTGGCTGAATTTCCTCTGTAGCAATAGGACAGGAGTTAGTGAGATTATCAAAAAGATTCGCTGGCTATAATTATCTACATGTATTGAGTCCCTATAGTACACGTGGCCCTGTGCTAAGTGCTTTATACATTGCTGTCAGCTCACCTAGCAACTCTGTCAGGAAGATGGTGCCATAGCTATGTGTGGGAATAGGACCACCTCTGTCAGGAAGATGGTGCCATAGCTATGTGTGGGAATAGGACCACAGAAGCCACTTCTTGTTCAGTGGCAGGACTGGGGGTAGACTCAGGTTCCTGGGAAGCAGAAGTCTGTGCTCTATCCACTATAGTTCCCTGCTTTTCATTGTTAGTTCTTTTTAGTACAAGAGTCGCTGTGTGTTTCTAAATGGAATCCAGATGCATAGTGGAGCCCCCCTTTGTGTGGGACTGACACACAGTCACAGTGTCATTAAAATATAATCCTGGTGGCAGCTGCTCAGGGATAGGACTGACTTGTTAATGTCCAGTATTTTAGGGGCTACAGTGGGTTTTCATTTCATTTTATACTGTGGTCCCAGAGTCCAGGAGAAATTTTAACTTCACACAGATAAAGGTTAATAATATTCACATAGTTCCGTTTTTGGACATGCTATTGTACTTTATAGAGCTGCCTCTATGAAATTTGTGATTGTTAATTATTTAAATACTGAATGAGTTATCTGCTCAGGTTACCATAACAAAATACCATAGACCGGGTGGCTTAAACAACAGAAATTTATTTTCTCACAGTTCTGGAGATTAGGAAGGTCGTGATCAAGTTTCCGGCAGCGTTCACTTTCTGATGCGAGCTCTCTTCCTGGCTTTCAGAAGGCGGCTTTGTTCTCACATGAGCATCTGAGCATGAAGAGAGATGGGGAGACAGCTCTCTGGTGTCTCTTCCTATAAAGACTCTAACCCTGTTGAATTCGGGCCCTATCCTTACGACTTCATTTAACCATGATTAGCTTCTAAAGGCCCTGTCTCCAAATAGTCATATTGAGTAGTATGACTTCAACATATGAATTCAGTCCATAGCAGTTGTTGATCTTTCCTTGTGTTCCAAAGTTTCATTCTTTAATGATTTTTAAGACTTTCGCATTATGTGTCCTCAGGGAATATTTTAAGTAACTAAACCTCTTAGAATAAATTAACTTTGGATTCTTATTAAAATGTTGAAATATGTGTTATCCTTCGATTTAAAAAACATTGTATTACCTGTGCTTGGTAATAAGCCTCGCACTCACCTGCATACTCCACAATAATACAAAAGTGCTGTTTGCCTATTTCACCATTGTTTGCCTATCCTCTGTGTGACTGTTTTTAAAAAGACAATTGTTTAAAGAAGACTCTGCAGTAGGATCTTGACTTCCTGGTAGAAAAATGGAAGTGCCACTCAATGAAAGTTCAATGGATAAAGATATGTTCTTCCTTTAAAAGATTACTTGGGGTAAAAGTAATTATAATTGCAGTAATGTCTAGCCCTGTTGAGATCACACAGCCTGAAGAGCTACATTTAATTTTATGAATTGAAACGTGATAATGATGATAGTGACAAAGATGGCAGTCATAACTAATATTTATTGGAAGTTTAGTGAGTGCAGAAAACTATTCTGTGTTAAGGGAAATTATTCTTGTAATCCTCACAGTACTCACCTAACAGAAGTGAGGCACAGAAAGGTTAAGTAACTTACACCGATAGCGACAACGATATGGGAGAAACGTGGTGCAGGTGGCAGGTGTAGTAAGGACACAGGTCTACTGCAAGAATGAAGAGGAAGACCGAATAAGGCTACTAAGGCCAAGTTTAGGTGGGACTTTAGAAATCAGGAGAATTTAAATTTAATGAGGAAATACTCATAAATATTCATGAGCAAGACCATAGTCTGATGAAAAACATTATTTAAGGAAGATTAATCTGTGAATTGATTAACTCCTGTTTTATAAATTATACCTTACCAGTTTTTACAGATATGTTTAATGTTTCATAAACATTTTTGTCTCTTATTTCATTTTCTTGGCTTCTGGATTTCTTACAGGAAAGGACTATATTACATGCATAAATGTCCTCAAAGGATCTGAAATTTTCCTTGAAACAGGGCATAAAATTGAAAAGACCATGTAGTTGGAGAGCTGAGTGTAAAGAAATAGATGTATTATATTGTGTATTCACAGGGTTTTTTCCTGCCTGTGACCTTCATATATTGTTGGTAAGAGTATAAATTGGTATGACCTCTACAGAAGACAGTATGAAATTATCAAATTTAAAATGTATATTCCCTTCGACTTGGCAATGCTACTTCCACATAGATAAGCTCACACATGTACATGGAGGTTTGTGATATACAATGTGTCGCTCAAGGCCTGAATAATTAAAATATTGGAAACAACTTAGATAATCCATTAACAAGTACTCAGTTATATAAAGTAATGTATGTTGTCTATAGAATATCGGATAGTCATTAAAAAGTTGTTGGATTCATATGTCATGGGTTGGTACGGAAAGATCTCTAAGGTATATTTTCAGTGAAAAATATATGCAGACCAGTAAGTGTACTATACTACCACCTGCCTGCAGTTCTGCTTTTACTTACATTTGTAAAAAAGGTGGGAGTAGAATACAAGAGGGTCTACAGTTACAGGAAGACCTCCATTTTACCTTTTAATATATTGTACTTTCTAAGTTTTGACAAAATCTACGACTGTAAGTCCACCTTTGTAAATAAATTAAAATCTGTAGTATCATTAAAAGTCTCCCTGTAAGATAGTTCCACATAGAAAACCCAGAAGATTTATGTGCGTGAATGTGTGTGATCACAGTAAGTGTATCTCAAGAAAGGGTTAAAATTATGTTCTTTGTCTGTTACCTATTTCAACATGTGTTCTTACAGTGTTTTTTTATTATTCACTCTTTCAGTAAATATTTAGTGCATACATGCTAGTCTGTGCTTTTATTAAAGCAAATTTTTAACTTGGGCCTGAGAATTTCTTTAGAACCAGGGGCTTTTGAAATTGGAGGCGTCTTAAAGATGGATTTTTTTTTTTAATCTTTTAGGCAAGAGAAAACACTAAATCCAAATGGCCACGTCTGAGGCCTCCCCACCTGTAGTGGCAGAGTCACTGAGAGAACCCAGACGTCCCCCATGCGAGTCCCCAGTTCCCTCTCTTCGCCACCCTGAGTAATGTCACAGGACAAATTCATCTTGAATTTACCCATGCCCTTCTCCTTTTCCTTCCATGAAAGTAAAGTCAATTGAAATCCCTTCCAGGAGATTTGTCTCCTGAAATGAATAGCTTTGGGAAGACTTAATGGTAGCCGAAATGCAGAATGTTTAATATTAAATATTTAGAGGAAACTGAAATGTTCTGAATTTCTATTTTTTCTCTTAAAATGTAACATTTTAATTTGTATGCATTGTAGTGTCCTCAAAGTTTCTGCTTTAAATTTTGTTTGGACACTTCTGCCTACTGTGTTAATAACTCATATTAAAGATATATTTAGTTATCTTGGCTCAAGGAAGCACCATATTAAAAAATTGGCTTTGTATATTTTCCCCTAAAAGAACGAAGGAACATGTATATGTAAAGAAGAAAAGGAGCATTTCATCACCAAAAACTATTTTTTCAATTGCATATTCCCATTCAGTTTGTAATACTATCTTATCTAACCAGGTTTGAGTTCTTCAGACACAAGATCAATGTGTCTTATTTAACCAAATGCTTATTTGACCCCTCGCGTCTTACCGGACTCTGTGCTATGCCAGTGAGGCATTTAACTAACACACCTTTTACCAACTATTGGTCTTTGGGATTTTCTTCAGAGCATTTTAATTCTGTCAGAGAACCAGTGCTGTGTTGAAACAAATGGAGTCACACTTTCAACCTGAAGGACATCACATTTTTTAAAAAGAGAGAGACAGGTGGTCACTCTTGGTTTTTAGGGCATCATATCAGTATCAGAGTTGACGGCAGAGCATGTGATATATGCCTTCTTCTATACTAATAATATATCAAACTAGAGGACTGCAGGGGTTCCCCAAGAGCAGAAGTCAGCACATCGTCTTCAGCCTCATTGTTAGCATATTAAATAATGCTAAAAATTCACAGCAGTACTTTTCTCCTGAATATTTGAGGAAAGCGAAGGTCAGGCTTGGTTACTGCAAAACAGAAGAACCCATGTGTGTTAAATGCACCACTAACACAGCCCTAACTGCTCAAGTTTTGAGCCTGCCTGTGTTTAATCTGCCTCATCTTTCTTCCTCAAGCTGCAAGAGAAATAGCCTGGTTAGAAAAAGAAGAGCGAGCCAGGCAGCACTACGAAAAGCACCTGGAAGAGAGAAGGAAGAAGTTGGAAGAGCAGAGGCTAAAGGAAGAGCGGAGGCGGGCTGCGGTGGAGGAAAAGCGAAGGCAGAGGCTAGAGGAGGACAAGGTGAGGCGCCGCTCCGGAAGGTGGGTGGGGGGCGTGTCTGGCAGAAACGTAGCAGGCTTGCTGTGAAACTTTCCACGGAGGTGCTGACATGCATGGAACAATTGTTTCAGAATAAGCAGCTGGACAGATGGTCACAGGGTGGAGGGAGGTTGGGGTGTGGAAGGCACATACAGAACGGTGTGACTGTTCTTACTGCCACAGGAACTTTAAATGACCTTTTTCTCTGGCCTACGTCTATTAACTAATCTGTGTTCAGATAATGTATACTGAAGTATCAAGGCCACTCCAGTCATTGGATTTCTGTAGGGCTTTACTATCAATGAACATTTTCACACACTAGATTGTCTCAGTAACCCTATTCAACCCTTGAATCTTGGCAAAAATGGAAATTTAAGCTCAGAATGGGTAAGTTTCAAGGTCATACAACCCAGGAAGTTGTGGAGTCAGGATTACCCACATCCTCAGATTCTAAGTTCCATTTTTTAGGTAGGGCACCCCATGTGCTTAGGACCTGTGTGAGCTAAAACCTACACTAAGTGAAAACATCACATTCCCAGTCATGATAATAAGGATCACTTATTCAGGTACCTACTGTATGCAACGGGCTTTTTTGTCTGCCTCCTAGTGATTTCAGTAACCGTCCCAGGTTGATATACTCTCACCTTGAGATAACCAGGGGTGTCCAACCTTTTGGCCGCTCTGGGCCCCACTGGAAGAAGAAGAGTTGTCTTGGGCCACACATGAAATGCACAAACACTAACGAAAACTGATGAGCAGAGAAAAGGTTTTAAGTAAATTTACGACTTTGTGTCAGGCGACATTCACAGCCATCCTGGCCCTCATGTGGCCTGTGGGCCGCAGGTTGGACACTGCTGGTAGGCATCAGGAAATAGCTTAGGAGTACTGAGGTCAAGTACTCCCTCCCACTCTACTCTGCCTTCAGTTAAGCCTCAAACAACAAGGTTGAATCTAATCATCAGCTGCGCTATTCCGTTTAAGGAACGCCATGAAGCTGTTGTGCGACGCACGATGGAAAGGAGCCAGAAGCCAAGGCAGAAGCATAGCCGGTGGTCCTGGGGAGGCCCTCTCCATGGGAGCCCCAGCATCCACAGCACAGGTAAACTGGCAGCTTCTCAGTCACTGCCTTTCCCTGCCGGACAGTAAAAGTGCAGCTGCTTCTTTTGTGTAAGTCTATGTTTGCGAAACAAAAGTCCTGCCGAATTAATTAAACTACAATTAAATGATGCCTCTACTGGTTGAGGATAAGAGGGTGATGGAGGTAGGGAAGTTCTCTCCCCAAACATAGACTGCTTTTCTCATTTGTTACAAAAGTCCTTGAAGAGAGAGAAATCTATGCAATGCTTCCCGATAAACAGGCTAGTTTCAACTCTACACTGTTTTAATTCATTTACCTAGGGTTTCAGGATTATGAAATTGGTTCACCAGTTTTATCTTTTCTCTAGAAGAATCTTAGTCATACTGACTGATCAAAATCAATACTATAAGCTTATGTATTCTGACCCTGAAGTGTATGCAAACACTAATGCTCTGTAAGAGAAAGTGCAGGTTTCAGAGTGACAAATAGTAGTAAATGTCTAAACCATCCCCTTGTTCCTAAATGGACATAAAGATACTGAAATTTGGAATTTAGCAAAAGGCTTTATTTTTGTACTGTAAATTCAATATACCTTGAATTTTATATGGTGTGTCAGTTCTCTTTCATTTGTGTGAGTCGAATAACCTTTTTATTTTTTTTAATTTACTTTGAAAAATCATTGTCTTACATTCTGTCCCCAGGTGGTTTTGTTGAATCATCATTCACCATTCTCGATTTAGCAGGCCTGGACCACCACTTCACAAGTTTTGGTGGTACTAGAACATCTGGTACAGACCTCGCTGTGATTGCTGATGGCCTCACCTGTAGCTAGCACCTCAGACCTAGGGCCAGAGCTCATCAATAGCTGAGCCATCACCATCTTAGTCATAACGCTTGCTTGATATCCTGTTGCATAGAGACCTAGATCTGGGATAAAGCACAGTATTTCTCAAGCATGAGTATACAACTCAGGTGACTTAAAGCTATTGAAATAATTACATGTGATATGTTTACTTTTTCCTTAAGTAATCATTTTAGATAAAACTTTTTTAAAAATTTTTTCCTCTAATAAATTACCTGGGATCAAAGTACATCCAGTTTGGTTACCCCTCCCCAACTCCATTCCCTACTGGTGTTGTCACTTGTACTTTTACTCTAAATGTTACAGATTTTTGTTTGTTTTCTCTATTCTCTGTCATGCCTAACTTTCAGGGTAATTCGAGAACCCCTTCATTTTAAACAATCTAAATCATATTACCACAATGTACTTCTCTATGACAGTGAACCAAAATTGAAAGCATTTTTCTTTCTTGGATCTTCACAACTGTTGGCATTTGGTGAGGCACATGCCAAGTCTGTGATCGTTAGGATCATTCATGAATACTTCACTCTAGGGATACTTTTACATATGTGTTCCGTGCAGAAAAGCTGTCATGGTATATACTTTTATAACCCAGCTGGCTTTTCTTTTACTTGGCTTTGTTTTACACGTATATGGCAGAAGTATACTCTTACAGATTTTCAAGTGTGTTGGAGCGGAAATAAAGTAACTTAGCTTTAATTCTAGCTTTCACACTCAGAGTTCAATAGATGACACACATGGAACCTTTAGTATTACCACTCAGAGCAAGAGAGTGCAAAATGTTGGGTAAAATCCATTTTTATAAGGGCTGTGAATTAGAGAAAATTGCTGCTATCCTAGAACAGAGAAGTGTGGAAATAAGGGAACATGCCAAAGTGCTCAACGGTCAACACGATCTGCTGCAATCTTGAGAGCAGCGACCAGGTCTCGCTCATTTTGCAAACCCCTTACTACTCCAAGGACCTCACTGGTGGCAGGTGCTCAGTCAGTGTTTACTGACCAACAAACAGATCCTAGGAATTAAATGTAATGCCGATTGAATCACTGTGTTGTCTGCATGCACATCAGCTAGCACTGGCTTACAAAACTTTATCCTGTTTAAGCCAATTCTTCAAAAATCCTTTCATAAATTTGTGTTTTGTTCAGTGAGAACAAAAAGTGATTAAAAATTGCTTTATTATGTATAAAGTAGTATAATAAATACGTGTTATACCTCCATAATTTTAACCATGCAAGATAGGCCTGCATGTGGAAACAGTTTTCTTCTGTTTAGAGCTTAACATATAAAGCAATATCAGAAAATGTATCACTATAAAATCACCTGGAAATGACTTTCACTGTCCTTCCTTGTGTCCTTGAACCTCACACTTCATGATTAAGGTGTTCGTTTTGATATTTTACCCTTAATGTTTTCTTTATGTTAGGAATGCCATAAGGGCTCATCAGTTAAGTATGAATAAATTTGAGTCACAGAAATAACATTTGGGTTGTTTTTAAATAATTAAGTGCTTTAACCATAAAACGAGTCACAGTAGGAAATAGAAATATCTACCTGATGCTGGCGAAAGACTTGCTTCTCCCCTGTTTACTGTAAATAATGACTAAAAATGGTTAGTCTATGGGGGAAAGTTTACTGTAAATTTTTTACTCCCAAGGTTAGTTAGACCAATGGCAACTAGGTTTAGAAAGCCTTTCTCCCACAAAGACTATTTTGGTTTGTTTTTAGTTTAAGAAGAAGTGAACAGTAGAAAATAAAACAAAATATGGCAAAACCCCATTACCTTCAGCCACTATAGGGCAGAACACCTACCTGCCTCCCACATAAATATAATGAGATTTTTAGACTTCTTTTATACACAGTTTTATTCAGGGAACATGATTTATGCTAATGAGGATTGTTACAACTTGGTTCCACTGTACAGACAGCAAACTAACAGAGCTGATTTCTGCCCTTTAAATGGCTGCCATTTCTCTTCTAACTTGAACTTTAAGAATTGCTCTGAAATTAATCAACTGCAGGATGAAAACTATTGTTAATAAACATAAAGAGAAAGAATTCTGATTTTCTTTATATTACTGTCAGTTTTGTCAGGCAAGTTTGTGGGCTCTTTCTACATTTGTAAACCAAACTGAACTCTATGTTACAGGCTTATAGATGTGGTTATTAGTAGACTTTTAGAAAAGGAACGCCATAGTGGCCATCCTTTCCACACCTCCAGCATTTCCTCTTCTTTCTTCCTTGCTAATATCCTTTTCTGTAATGAACTTTCATGCTCTGGAAAAAAGTGACCCTGCAAGCACAGGCATCGGCAAATGCACTGAACCTGATGTTCGCTGTCTCCGAGGGCCTGCATTCTGTTTTACTCGCACTATTGCTGCCCCATTGTTCCTACTTTGGGAAATTACGGAGGCTCTCAGATTTATGGTCCGCTATTTGTTCCACAGTCCACCTTCATCGTTTTAGTTGTCCTCCCCTGGCCTTCCGTCATTTGTCGTATTATAGCAATATGCTTGAATTTCTCTGGCTGAGAAATGGGTGAGCTGAATGTGTATTTTTTCCTAAAAGATAAACGAATTTTATTTCTAGCCTTTAAGTCACCTTTAAAATGTCCACTGAGAAAACTGTGCTATTATGAAAGATCTAGCGATAGAGTTGAAAGCATCCAATCCTAGTTTTTCCTTCCATCAGCGAACTAGGAAATTGCAATCCTGCATGTTGGCTGTCAATTAGCATTATCTCCATTTGTTTTAGATCCAGACAGGAGGTCAGTTTCCACCATGAATCTTTCGAAACATGTTGATCCCGTCATTAGCAAGCGGCTCTCCTCTTCATCTGCAACTTTACTAAATTCTCCAGATAGAGGTACAGTCAAAAGGAAAACAAAAAAAAGTGTTCTGTTATTTACTTAATGCTTTTTTTTCTGGATGTTTACAGATAAAAATAAGCATCTGAAGTTGCTTTCCCTACGTTTCTTAAATAGGAAGAAAAAAACTTCAGAGTAAAAAAGCAATAAATGGCTGAGCAGCATTTGCCTTGCGACAAGAACATTTCTCATTTTAGAACTTGGCTGAATGGTTGCACTTAGCAGTGATGAAAGCGGTGCTTCTCTCAACTCTTTAGTAACTGAGTTTACAGCTCCAGAAATCACCCACTTATCCACCAACATGCAAATAATCTGTGTTATGAACATTTATTTTACTTCAATCACATTGTCTTTGACTTTTCATCTGTACATTGGGAAATCCAGGCTTTGACTTTCTAAAAAAATACTTTTTAATTAATTCATGTTGTTCGATTTCTTTTTTGCTAATTTCATTTAACCAAAATTTTCTTGCTGCATTTCTTGTGTGTGTGACTGGTTGTTTTGGTTTCTACTGATTTACTCTTAAGGAATTTGGCCTAACTTCAAGAATATCATCAGTGAAGGCTTCTAAAAATTTTAATAATCGTACTCCTCCAATTAACACTTAAATTTTGAGTTTTATTCATCCCGTGGATTTACAGTACATGAATGTTATTATTTATTAAAGTTTTATTTTACATATTTATACATCATGGTATGAAAAGCCAAGCTTTTAAGATACACTACTTGTTTTACATAACTGAAATGATTTTAAATTAAAAAAAAACAAAAATTATTGTGCAATACAAAAGTACATACTCTTTAAAAGTAACAAGTTGTGGTTACTTTAAGTGCTTTATTAAGAAAATGATTGGGAAATGTTCAGTGTTTATAATCTTGAAAAAGAATGTAACGTGTGCATGTTCTGTATGTGTGTACATGTATTTATATATTTTATATTGTATAAAAATTATGGTGTCACAATGTACAATATTATACGTGTTGATGTTGTTTTATAACTAATCTCTTAATGCAGTAAATGTTTGAACAACTTCCTATTCTTGCCTTTTAACTTAAACCATTCCCTTTTCTTTTTAACCTAATTTACCTAAATCGATATTAGATGTGTTAGAAATTAAAGACCTTTTATATGATAGAGAAAAGTTTTATGAATTAACATTCTCTTCATAAACAGCCTTTCTTCTCAAACTCATTCCCTTAACATAACATAAAATACGGTGTGTGAATGCTATTCTTGCAGTTGTCTATTTAGCCTTTTTTTGGAACCGGTCACTTAACTCAGCACTCTAATTTCATGCTTTTGTGAACCTGGATCTAGACAAGCTACAACTGGGATTTTACAGTACTTTTAAGTTAAACCTTGCATACTGCCTCCTACAGTCCCACAGCTGAAACTGGGGTAAGGTTTGGAGGAGGGGGTGGGCAATAAGCCAGGCAGTACCCTGTCTACACTTCTTTGGAAAGATGATACTGTGTCAACTAGAAATAAGATGCTTTATAGATCCTGTGTGGTAGTGTCTGGTTGAATATTCTTAAGAAATAGGATCTTAGAACTCAGAAAATTTGTTGGATAGTTCATCTACTCTAACTGGGGTCCGAGTCCTGAAGAGATGAAGGGCCTGAACTGGTACCCTACAGGCTGACTGTTAGAGAAGAGGGACTAGGACAGATCACCAGCTCCCAACCCGCGTTGTTGCTACACTGCGTCTTCAGGTTTCACCTTCATGGAGGCCCTTCCTTAGATCAACCCTGACTCTGTGCATTCTTCGTTTAGGCAAGGTTAAGGGTCCAGGGAAGCTCAATAACCAGTTCATAGCTGGGACCAGGAAACTGCCCTTTGAATCATGCTACAGGCCTATAAAATTGAATACTAAGCTGACTGATAGGATAGGAGGGAGAGCACTAAATTGGCAGTTCTTCCCGTTTATCAAGTTTCTGTGTCTAAAAGACAAGACTGGCCTGGGAAGGAAGACTTGGTTCATCCAGGGGTTCTGTAGGTCTAGAAACCTTTTTTTTTTCTTTTCTTTAAGTTAAGCAAAACCCTCAGGAAGACTGTGAAAGAGCTAGGTCTTTTAAAGAGAATTAAAATTCTTCTGAATTTGAACTTCTCTAATTTAGAAATTTAAGTAGGTTAGTTAGTTTATTTCCTTTTCTGCTATTTTTAAAAGTTTGTTATGCTTTAGCATCAAATTAAAAGGCATTTTTATTAAATTACTAATGTAGAGGCTTTTACAGACAAGCCTGTTAAAGGATATATACCATTGCTCGATTGAGCTCTCAGCCTCACAGCACAGGTTTTAGGGTTGATAATAAATATACGCTCTGACTCTTTCAAGGTTGAGATTCAGCTGGTTACTAAAAATATGGAACTATTTCCATACCGGTTGGTAAATATCCCCTTCCCCAATCTGTGTTTCCCCAGGCCCCCCGGAGCTAATGAGTGGCATCCATTAGCTCTGGGCCTGTGTCCTACCAGTTTTTAAATCGTCTGATTATCACACCTGAATACAGCTTCACAGAGGCTGATAAAATGACCTGAGTTAACTGGAAACTTCTGACTACCAAAGATTTCTATAATTGCTGCAACAGAGAGGATATTGCCCCTGGAAGTTTTTTGCATTAATAATGTGTATTTCTTATTAACTTAAGCTACCTGCTTACCCAGCTTTTTTCCCAAGGACAAATAATAAGGAGTTTGAAAAAAGTAAGAATGAAGTCACCTACTCTTTGCTTAAAATCAGCCCGTACATTTTCCCCGGAACCTAGCGCGGAGCACATGGTGTGGTAGACCTCAGACGGAATGCTGCCCACAGGCGTGTTCCGCTTGACCCGAGCAGGGGTTTTTGTTCTTATTTTAAATTGAATTACTTGCCATCATTTTAAAAAATGGAAGATTTCATATACTGTTTAGGTTTTCTACCTCTAATGAAAAATCAGGACCTGGCAACACTCGCCTGGCTTCTCTGTCCCCTGGGTCCAGTGTTGTCCTGCTCATGGGGAATAAGGCGGTGCCAATACCTAGCTCGTTTGTTTGCCTCCCCTTGTCTGGGTGGTCTATTGTGGGAATTGTCAGTATTTCTTTTTTGAGTGTTTAAACAGGATCGAAATACTATAGACTTGTTTCATGAATTCATATCTCTTCCTTCCGGAGCTGACCATCTTAAAATCAGGCCCCTTTGGGCAAAAAAATAAAATAAAATAAAACAAAGCAAAACAAAACAAAACATAATCTCTTGCCCTAACCTTTACTAAAAACTTACCCGTGGAAGAGATCTGTCTCTCTTTGGATCAGGGCATAGTTATGAAGGTGGTAGGAGTGAAACAGGGTTCTCTTAGCAAAATCTTTCATTCACAGGTCAGAGCTTTAAAACAAATCTCTTTGGATATGTTTTAAACACAAGTCAAAGAGGGTTTTTAATGATCTTCATTTGAGGCAAATTCTTTGGTTGATACCTTAAAGATACACAGAAATTAAGTAATTGAACTTTTTAATAAAGATAGGGGAAGACATGTCTTTCCAATGATAAACCATCTCTACAGCTCTAAGCCAGTCACCATACAGAGTTTGTTTTATCTAAAAAAGGAAGCATTCACCTCTTCTTCCCTTTCTTATCTACTAAAAATAATAGTTCTGTTGAAGATTTCCATTTAATCCTAATCACTTCTCCCCACTGATCTTCTTCTGTAAATGTATTATAATTTTAGATTACATTATTTTTGCTGTTGATATACAACACACACCGCACACCGTTATACTCTAGTTGATAATTAGCACTTTTCCCAATGTATGTTATACTACCTGTGTAACAATTACATTAGTTTTTATAACAGATCTTTTTATAAATGTCTGTCAGATAAGACTTAATTTAACCATGAAGTCTCTGCCAATAACCAGAAAAATCTAATAAATAATTCACTAATTCTTAAATTCACCAGAGCCTTGACCAAAATAGCCACTCTTTTACAATAAAGTCAATAATTAATGTTCTTATTGAAAGTTAGTACCTCTTCCAAATAGGAGCGAATATTTTCTATAACAACATTTGACATTGGATGGCTTCTATTAACCAAAACTACTTTCCTAGAATATAAATGTCAGTCATTTAAAATGTGGCATATAAAAGGTTGTTATAAGAACAATTGCTCCAGAGGCAAATAAACTTGCACCTGCTGTTTACGGTGAGGAACAGAATGGCCTTGTTAGGTTTAGACAGTTTTAAAGTCTTTTATAAGCGACTTGGAAATGTGTTCTAAAATAAAGATATGTTATCACTTTACTTTAGTGATATTTGCAAACTTTCTTCCCGGTAGTTTTGGAAAGTAGCTTCTATATTTTCATGGTCCATCACTGGAAGCTAACACAAAGCAATTAATAATTGGCATGCATTTCCCAACAATGAACTTGCCAAGCCCCAGTATATTTGAGACCATACTATCATTGCATTAGTTTATTACTTAACAGATTTTTCACACACCCGCCAGTAATCTCCAGTTTATGTTTATATTGGATTTTGGCTTTTCTGTTTAATTTAATCTTGCTTCAACTTTATCCTTATCCTTCCCTCCAAATTGTATGTTGCTGCCAAACAGGGACCTGAAGGGACCTGGCTTGCTGAATGGAAAGTCAAAAGGAAATTCCGTACAGAACTGTGCATGAGTCCTCTTTCATTTCTTTTATATCTGTTGTAATTTCCCCTTAATTGCCCAAATAACAATTCATGAAGATCTATTATAATGTAATGGAGACCCTCTCTATCTTCATTTACTTATAAATCCAGCCTTGCTTTAAGCTGCTAGAGCCTCTGTTGGAGTTTATTATGCAGGGTACTTAGGAAGCCCTTTGGCAGAGGGCAGATAAGTATGACTGGAGTCACAGAAAATGCCAGACCTGTAGTGGAAATACCATTTCTGTTTTGTTACCTGTTGACTACAAAAGGAGGGTGTTAGCAAAATCTTCCTCCATTAAACTAATATAGAGCCTGCCCCAAACTTAACATTTGAAGAACGGCAACGTTATAGAATACCTGCTCTTTTGCCTGTCGCCCTGATTCTTCACCAGCTGTCCTCACTGGAGAGCCTGGTCTCTCTCAAAGGGATGGCATGTGGAAGCGATAGGTGTAATACTCTGCACCCTCTTGCCCCTGGAAAGGATGCTTCTAACATCTTCCTTATGTGGTGACGTTTAGCTCGCCGCCTGCAGCTCAGCGCATGGGAGAGCAGCGTTGTTAACAGACTACTGACGCCCACACATTCGTTCCTGGCCAGAAGTAAAAGTACAGCTGCCTTGTCTGGAGATACAGGTAAAACTGTCAAGGTGAAACTTTCCTGGGGAGGTAAAACCCTCCTTTTGAAGCCTATCTGAGCCTCCAGTGCTCATCTCATCTCATCTCCGTTTTTCCCAATGTGTACTTCTCTCTCCTCTGGGTGGAATGGCTTTGGAAATGTATGTTGGTATTGGTTTCATGCCCCTGGCATTGTCTCCTTGTAGCGTCTTATCTGGACACCAGATGCCAGGCAGACAAAAGATGCCCCTCCCTGTGATCAGGGGCTCCCGATACTTCTGTATGTTCATGATAGTACCAGAAAAACCTTTCCCTCCCCTACCTTTCTTTCTGCCCCTGCATCTAAGCAGATGATCAGAGACAGAAATAATTTAATATAACAATATGTGGACTTGGGGGTGAAATCAAAGTACAGGCCAATTTAAGCATAGAGTTTCATAATGAGGCTACTTTCCCTCCCTGTGCCAGTCTCTTATGTGTATGTAAACTAGGAAGAGTACCCTTCCCAAATTCTGAGGCTGGAGGAGAAGGCTAGTTATAGTGTTCTTATTGTTACATAATTTGACAATGCAGTATGTAAAATGTGCTTGTACTGGTTATTATAATTAGTTATGGCCATCTACCCTTTCGAAATGCAAAACCTGCCTGAATGAGCCAATGTAATGTATCTGGCTGGAAAGGAAGATACATATTAGGTTTTTGGCAACATCTCATGGTGAGTTGATTTGAGTTTTCCCAATATCTTTGGGTACAACTACTATAGCTATATAACCAGTCTCCCAGCCCTCATCTTTGGCACTTGAAAAATTGCGTAGCCTCTTCACAAAGCTCCCTTTAAAAAATGCCTTGCCTCTGCAAGCCTCTTCATGTTCATTAGCCTTCTTTACAAATAATAATTCTTGGCTTTATGATGTCTTTCATCTATGGTGCCCAGTGAGCTAATGTCAACACTAATTCTCACAGTGCCCCAGGGGGTAGTCAAGAAAGCACGTGCAGGCATTCCCACCGCCTGCCTGAGGAGCCCAGTGGCAAAAGTGACTTATATCAGAGCCACTTAGAAAATCGGTAGACTGGACCTTAAACAAGCTCACCCTCCATCCGTGGCACTCTGTGTAACGCTCTGTGTACAACTGTGCATTCAACTAGCTGGACCGCAGTGTTCCGTGTTTTCTGTAAAGGAACTCTTGTCAGCTGTCACACTGCATCTGAGATTTTTCTGGAGGAAAAAGTATAGCTTATTTCAAAGTAGCTTTGTTGTTATGCCTATGAATGGCATAATTTTATACAAGTCACAGAAGTTTTTCTTTATGTCCAGCTAATTGAAAAACCTTTAAAACTGCTTTTCTGTTCTATTTCATAGGACCTGAATAATAGTTGGTGGCTATCATGCTTATGAATCTCTATATTGTATGTTTTCTTAGTTAAGGATTGCCTCGCAACTAGAAAATTGTCTTTCTTTGCTGTTTCTGTCATCACTAACTTGTGTCAATTCTTTCACTCTTCCTCTAGTCTTTTCCAACACCATTTCCTCATTTTCCACCCATTCTACCTGCTCATCTTCTCACCTTCCTTCTTCATTGTTAAGCTTAATCAGGTGCTTTTTACCTCGTCACTGGTTCTTCTTTACTTTGCAACTTTTCCATTCTCCCTGTCACACGTCAATGCGTTTCTGAAATTTACTTTAGTGCAAAGTAATGCATCACCTTCCCTTGAGTTACCTGGTTTATTTATATGTTCCTTAGATCATTGTTACCTATTAATTGCATTGATAGAGCTTATGTTTAATGTATCGAAACTGTTGGTTTTTAAAATTTAACATTTGAAATTGTGTATGTAAACATCTCTTACATTTATCTTGTCAAAAACACTCTCTCCGTCTACTCTTGTAGATTTTTCTTTCTTGTCTTCTCATTTTAGTGTTGTCCCTTGAGTTCATCTTATACCTGATTGCCATTGGCAAGAGGATGACCTACATCCAGAACCAGGGTCACAACAGCAGATCAAAACAATCATCCCTAAGATGTTTAGTGATTGCAAACTTTCAGAACAAGCAATGAGACCAGTCAAACATTGGAAATCAGAGTTTCATCCATGGCTACTGCTTTGGGTTGACTTTTCCGTGCCCATTTTTAAGAATACATTTAAAATACATGTGATTATTAGAGCTCAGGATTAAATGACTTAATACACGTATAATGCTTAGAATGGCGTCTGCATGTAGTGGGCACTCAGTAAATGTTAATAGTATTATCATTCTGTTATGTAATGTTTCTATTTTCTATACTGCACTCCAACTACTTGAACTGCAGTGTCTTTTCTCTGCACCCATCAGTTCATATAAACAATCTTGAATGATTTAAATTGAGGCATACTTGCTACCAAGTTCTAGAGGGCATACAGATATTGTAGAAGACTTTCTCAAAGATATTACCATAAGAGAATTTTGTTTAATAAAACTACTTTGGGATAGGGAGGGCACTCTCGGGGGGGAAGATTACTATATATTGTTCTTTTTCTTCAGAAGGACAAAAGTGTGAGAATAATTGATTTAAAGGGTTTGGTGTTTTTTTTTTCAGTAGTTGCTATTCAAAACAACAATGAAATGCAGTATCCTTAGAAGAAACTTATAATGTTTATATTAACCAAGCAATGTTCCTTGAACAATTACATTTGAGAATTTTGCTATAGTCTGCACTGATAGGTTTAAGATATTTTCATCCGTTGATTAATGTTACCTCAGCACCTTTAGTAAAGAATGAACCGGAGGCATGATGAGATTGGCTTACATCCAGGAGGCCTCAGAAATGCTCCATAGACACCCCCTGAAATTACTGTTTTTCACTAGAGGAAAGAGAGGGCTTTATTCCTTTTTCAGTGTCAGACCCAAGGCCTCCGGGCAGGGCTGTTGTCTAGAGTTTCTTGATTCTCCAGCAAGGTTAGCAGCCTCTGGTTGTGTCCTGGGCAGCGTATGCCTCTCCTGGTCATTAATTCCACAAAAGTGCCCTGTGCCAGGATGTTATTCTCTGTAAATATATTTATTGGCTTGGAAGAGTTTTGCATCGATGAGCTCCTTCCTTGTCCGGGAAATGCAAATATTTTGCTGCGGCATGTGAGAAACCGGTTATTTTCAGAGTTGTTTCCGCAAATGACAGAAAGTCCTCCTTTCTCACAATACAAAGGAATCTTCCTTCATCATTAAGGTCTGAAACAAAGCTTTATGTCAACTCCAAAGTAAGACATGCATATTCTTTCAAGGAGAACTGAGAGAATGTAAAATGTTTTTGTTTATCCTGAGGAAATAGAGCTCTGTTTTCAGATGATGGGAAAAGAGAATGCAGTTTCCATTCTATTTACAGCCTTAGCCACGGACTAACCAGAAGTCTTTGCTAGGCACTTGGTGAAAGAGAGCATGTGTGAAGCAATGCAATATGCAAATAAAGATGCAATCTGATCAACTTCCTATCTATAGATTAAGCCAAAATAATAAATACTCTTTAATTCTGAAATTAAGGTTATCCCAAATTTGTCTTGTAAACTTTTGAGTTTTTAATGTTTTAATACTGTGATACTCAGCTGACATATGATCTCGTTAAAGGGTTACTACCACGGCTAAAGTTGGATAAAGTCATTTTGCGATGGTCCAAGTACATATGATTCTCCACAATGGTCATGGTTAATTGTCTTTTTTGTTTATTTGTTTTGGGGGTTTTTTGGCTGGGAAACAAGATTCCTGGGTGAGATCTGAAGATGAGCCTTGGAGCCTTGGCACTCGCACTTCAGATACCCGTGCAGTGTCTATTGTGTGAATGTCTTTAAACAGTTGTTGCTCAGAATCACTTGATTAATGACGGTGTTCCTTTGAAGGTGAACGGTCAGATGCTTTGTGGTATTTCAAAAAATGTTCCATCTTGAGTGAAATGATAAATGCTGTTCATGATTCCACTTTATTTTTGGCAATTCTAACATATTTCTGTTCTATTCACTGTTTTAAATGATGATATCCTATTTCCCCATGCGCTCTACGGCTGCCTGTTAGGAACCTTCAGCTGTTTTGGCTTCTGAGAAAACCCAAAAGCATGCATTTCATTTGCTTTTGAATAGATCACGTGTTTACAGAATTTTTTCCTAGAGATTATTGTCCTTGTAACAAGTCTTAACACCTGGTAAGACTTGGTCATTTAACATTTCAAAAATGCAGTTGCTTTTTTACCACTGGCTGTCGAACTTGACTTCTGAAATAGTTGCTTGCCTGCTTGCTTGCTTCCCGTCTTTCCACCTTTTGTTCAGTCTTAAAGCTAATTAGGAAAAACCTGATTATAAAGCAGTCCTTATATAAAAATTGTCTACTACTATTGTAGCATTTTACCAGAACCATTAGTTTATAGGCACATAAGGCCATCGCTTTCCATAATTATTGGATTACATCTATATCTTTGATCAGTGTTTAAGTAACCAAAGAGCTTATATATTCTGGATTTTTCATTTGGACGCGCCTTCCTCTTGGACACACCACAGACTGACAGGGCTGTGAGGAGAGCTGAGTGTGAGGGCTCTGGACACCTTTAGGTAATAACATCTTCTCCCTACTTTTCTCTCTATCTCTGCTTTGCCCCTTTTCCTGAACCTGCTTTTGGCTTTCCTTCAACTGCTCCTCTGGCACTCTTGTGTGTAAAACAATCACCTGCACCCTAGTTATCCCCATTTGTCCTCGTTCAGCATCTTGCAGCCCCATCAACATCATGTCCTACAAAGCCGCACACTCTAGAAATCCGGTGGATCGAACAAAACTCTTTGTAACACCGCCCGATGGCTCTATGCGAAGGAGGACTCTTCATGGCACAGTGGTGAGTAGCCATTGGGAGCAGCTAGGAGAGTCTGCTATTTCTTGTGCAGAGTGGACAGCACCCCGAGGTGCGGTGTGGAATAGGATTATCGGGAGATGGGGAAGTGCACCATCCCATCTATCTGGTTAGCTGGGTGGCAGGGTCCCCCCACTTCCACACCACTTGAAGATTTTACGCCCCTAAAAATCTGAATTGGAAGTGGGAACTGTTTGTCGTTTCCTGTGTGAGTGACTGAACTACCCTGCTGGTGCCTCCTTACAGATAAGTGCCATGCCGGCATACTTTTATTTCTGAAGGTAGAAAAGCCGGGATGGGGAAGTGGGCCTGGACGGCTACCTCTGCCTTTTATTCCAGCCGTATCCAGAAGCTAGCTGAACTCTTAAAGGTAGTTCATTGAAAACAACATAAGGAATTTTTATCTGCTTAGCTAATCCCTGTCAAGGCCCAGATCTTAAACTATAATGACAAAGTATTTCACAAACACTAGTAATTCACTAAATAATTCCTGTAAGGCTATTGGGCTATATTATAAACTCAGATTTTGCAAATAAAGAATGTAATTTGTACTTGTTATTACTGGCAAGGTGGCTGAGTCAGTGTTAATTTTCACCACGCTCTCTATGCAATGAGGTAACTTGCATGTCTCTAAGAATCTTTGTTCTGTTTGAAATGTGGGTTATTTGCTATCTGTTGAAAGATGTAGACATTGTTCTATGGTCTTTAGACATTTTGCATTAGTCTTAAAGGACTCGCCAGTCAACCAGAGGATGTCGTTGCCTCGCTCCCATAGTAATAGCATGACCCATTTAATGGAAGCCTGGAACAATTTTTTAATTTTTTAAGTTCCAACAGCAATTCAGATTTATAAATCTGTTGGCCACTTAAAAGGATTTTACTTAGACCCTTGAGGATATTTGGAGGATTATAAGAATCTCAGGGCTTTACCTACAGGCAGTTTTCTTTCAAGCCCTTCAGGCTTTCAGGAATCAGCACTTAATTCATGACTGAGGCAGACCTCCAGCCCTTCACACCAAAGGTAAAACAACCTTTGATGTCTGGGGAGTTTTTCATCATTGGCATGTTGGTCCTAGCTATGAACAAAAAGTAATAGTCCAGCAGAACAGCTTTGGCCCCACACATAAAAGTACTTATCAGGGGAGGAAAAGCATTTACCAAAAGAAAGATATCTTGTCGTGGATAAAAACAAAAATTAATACACCAGGAGGGAAGAATGAGAGCTTACCCTTGGCCAACCAATTAAATGAGAAGGATTTCATCACATGATCCAGAACCTCTACTTTCTTACTTTTGGGGGATAGGGATGGGAGGTGATGCCCTTCTCCTTCTGTATTTGATATACTGACCTTCTTTTCACTTCTTTTTTTAATAAAGGTTTTATTTATTTATTTTTAGAGAGAGGGGAAGGAAGGGAGAAAGAAAGGAAGAGAAACATCTATCAGTTGCCTCTCATACATGCCCCAAACAGGAACTGAACCCATAACCTATGTGCCCTGACCAGGAATCAAACCGGTGACCTTTAGCTTGCCGGATAATGCCCCACCTACTTAGCCACAATTGTCAGGGCTCTTTTCGCCAGTTTACAACCAACTATTTAGACACATACATACTGCCAGAAAATGACTCCACAAGTTTTATTACCCTAGAGCTGCGCTTTGGAATCCAATTGAACATCTAGCCACAGATGGCTATTGAGCACTTAAAAAGTGGCTGAGACTGACAAATGATTTTAAATTTAATATAAAAAATTTTTAATTGTAGTGAAAGAACCTGTAACAAAATTTACCATCTTAACCATTTTTAAGTGTATAGTTCAATAGTGTTAAGTGTATTCACACTGTTGTACAACCAATCTTCAAACTTTTTAGATCTTGCAAAACCGAAACTATACCTGTTGAAGGGCACCCCATTTCCACTTCCCTCCAGCCACTGGCAACCACCAGTTTACTTTCTAGCTCTTTGAATCTGCTTCAGGTACCTAAATGAGATATAAATGGAATCACACATTATGTGTCTTTGCAGAACTGGCTTATTTCACTTAGTACAATGTCATCAATATTTTGTCCATGTTGTGGCATGCAATAAGATTTTCATTCTTTTCAAGGCTAGTAATATTCCTGTGTGTGCATACACCCATACTCACACAAATATACACATATGTGTACACAAAGATTCCAGTTTTTCCACATCTCCATCAGCCCTTGTTATTTTCTGTTATTTTTTTCAATAGTAGCCCATCCTAGTGGTTGTGAGGTTGTATCTCATTGTGGTTCTCTAATTATGTGATGTCGAACATCTTTTCATATGCTTTTTTGGCCATTTGTATATCATCTTTGGAAAAATACCTATTCAAATCCTTTGTCCATTGTTTAATCTTAATCTTTAATTTTATTTTTTAATCTTTGATTTAATTTTAATTTTTTGTTAGTATTGTTGAGTTGTAGAAGTTGTTTATGTATTCTGAATGTTAATCCTTATTAGATATATGAGTGGCAAATAATTCTCTCCCATTCTACAGGTTGCCTTCTTACTCTGTTGATTATGTTCTTTGTTACACAGAAATTTTTAAGTTTGGTATAGTCCTATTTGTCTATTTTTGTTTTGCTATCTGTGCTTTTGGTGTCATACCCAAATCATTACCAAATCCAGTATGGTGAAGCTTTCTCTGTGTTTTCTTCTAGGAGTTTTATAGTTTTAAGTCTTAACATGTAGGTCTTTAATCTATTTTGAGTTAATTTTTTTACATGGTATAAGGTAAGGGTCCAGCTATATTCATTTGCATGTAGATATCCACTTTTTCCAGCACCAGTTGTTGAAGAGACTGTCTTTTCCCCATTGAGTGGTCTTGGCACCCATGTGAAGGGTCCTTTGACCATAGTCACAAAGGTCTATTTCTGGGCTCTCTAGCTATTCCACTGATCTATATATTTGTCTGTATGCCAGAACCTCACTGTTATTTTTTTTAATTTAATTTATTGGGGTCTAACACACTGTTTTGATTACTTTAGCTTTGTAATATGTTTTGAAATTCGAAGTGTAAGATTTCTAACTTTGTTCTTTTTCAAGATTGCTTTGGCTAGCCAGGGTCCTTTGAAGTTTCCATATGAACTTAAGATGGATTTTTCTATTTCTGGGCAAAAAACCTACAACAACAACTTTGGATTTTGGAAGGGGTTGCTTTGAATCTGTATATTGCTTTGGGTAGAACTGATATCTTAACATTAATAAGTCTTCCAGTCTATGAACACAGAATGTCTTCCCATTTATTTGAGTCTTCCTTAATTTCTTCCAGCAGTGTCTTCTAGTTTTCAGTGTACAAGTCTTTTGCCTCCTTGGTTAAATCTGTTTTTAAGTTGTGTTCTTTTTGATTCTGTTATAAATGAATTGCTTTCTTAATTTTGTTTTCAATTTTAATTTTAATTCATTTAGATCTAAACTCAAATGGCTACTATTGAGCATTTGAAATATGTTTTCTGAGACTCAATTTAATTTTTAATTTTACATAATTTTATTAAGTTATATTTAAATTCAAACAGCCAAATGTGGCTATTGGCTACCATATTGAACATCATAGATTTAGAACATTTCTATTATCACAAAAGAATCTATTGGACAGTGTCTGTCTGTATTATCTCTCTTAAGGGTTATTTGTATTCTATACTTAACTCTAATTGTAAAATTAACATCTTTGTCTTGATGGGAGTTTGTCCAGACAATTGACATGAATAGTTTACTGCAGGAGTTTCACCTTAGCCTCATGGAAATTGTTAAAAGGAAAGATTATTGTACAGATTGCTGACTGTTTAGTCAGATCAGGATGAGAATCAAGAGCACATTTACATGTCTGGAACCCAAATAAGTGATGGAGTACAGGATCAATGAAAGGATAAAAAAACATGTATCTGCCCGGAAGGGTATTATCTCAAGCATTGAACATTTTTCCAAACTGTTTTCCTCCTGCTCCCCCTACCCCTTTAAGATGATTTAAAATGCTGGTTTTAGAAAAGAAACAATTGGTTAAGTACTACTTTAAAAAAGAAGAAGTGCCCTAGCTGATGCGGCTCTGTTGATTGGAACACCGTCTCATAGGCCAAAGGGTCGTGGGTTTGATTCCCAGTCAGGGCACACACCCAGGTTGCGGGTGTGATCCCAGGCCAGGGTGCATACGAGAAGGCACCCAGTCAGTGTTTCTCTCTCTCTCTCTCCCTCTCTCTCTCTCTCTCTCTCCCCCCACCCCCTCGCTCTTCCTTTCTTTCTGAAAGCAATGAAAGGAGTGTCCTCGGGTGAGGATTAAAAAAAGAAGAAGACGACTGAGTATTATACATTCGTATATGTAGGTTCATCCCCTGCTATCTGTCTTATCAGGGTACAGATGATGAAATTCAACCCCAAACCCTTCACATCACAAATCACCTTTCCTTGTTTTCCCATTGAGATCACTCCTTGACTTCAGCCAAATAAAAAATGTTTTGAGTAAAAGAGGGGAAAAGCTACTTGAGGTGCTTAACTGCAGCCTCCCTGAGCCTTCGCTCTCCAGGGACTGGCCCCCCAGGGGCATAATTACCCACCAGGAGGGTCCCATGTGGTGGCTGCTGCTTCTGTTACCCGATAACTGCAGTTGGCCTCCAAGGCCCCACCTCCCAACTTCTGAGACCAGATGTGAGAGCAAAAGTGGTTGTGCAGCCTCCAGTGATATAGAGCTGTCATGCATCTTATGAAGCTCTTTCCTGTCCCACTCTTCTTTTTTTTTTTAATTCCAGAAGACATTGAGTATTATTTGACATTTAGATGTACCTCCCACCTCCATAGCCCAGTCCATCAACTAGGATGCTGCTAAGGAAAACGGAGAGAAGCAATTAGAAGGGACAACGAAGGGAACAAAAGGGAAGGAAGAGGGGGGTTGATGCTTGAGCCAGGCTAGAAAAGGAAAGAAGAGAAGGTGCACTACGAACTCATTGGCCCTGAGACTAGGTAATATTCTGTCCCTTTTCCTCGCCCATTCACCTCCTGCTTTCAGAAAAGGGTCCCACAGAGTGAAGACTGCCAGGCGCTCACATAGGTCCCCCCAGCAAGCATCCATTTCCATCCCAGAACATTGTCGGAGAGTTTCAGACACTTGAGATGAATCTTCTGTATCCTGTGCACTTTTCTGTCTTGGTTGACTTTAGACATTTAGAACATTTCTCTGGGTCTCCCTTTTTGCCTGTTTCAACTAAGGGAAGTTGTCACCTCTCTGGCTGAATTCCTAAATTGGCAGTCAGAGGAGGGCTGATATTTTGACTTGCCCTCAAATTACAATTTCATCCTTAGCAAAAAAGACTAAAAATAGCTAAAGTTCCTCACCTTGAACCTGACTTTTCCTTCAAGAGCAGAAGGACGCTTGGTGAGGAACAACTTGTTTGTATAACATCAATATAAAGAAAAAAATGAATTAAAGTCTGAGATAGCTGACATGTAAATTAAAAAAAAGAAAGATTGAGCTATGGTATATTCCAGAAAAGTACTAGGAATTTAAAGATATAAAGGTGTGTTTTTAATTACAAATTGGGGGGGAATAAACTGGAAGTGACTTTTATTTTGACATTTGTATGGACTAAACCAGATTATGATAGATTTTGCTCCTAGTAATTTTAGTCACAAATTATAGTTGTTTTCTAAAAGTGTAAGTGATTTTTTTTAATAAATGTAACTCCAAATCACACATCCAGAACCTTCTTAATAGTGTCATATTGTGTTAATTTAGTATAATGTTTGGTTTAAAGCTAACACAAGCCTTTTGTTAGGATAGAGTGGAGATATATAAGAAAGATTAGAAAGTCATTAGATAGATTACAATGGAGATTACAGCCCCATTGTTGAATACCCTGAATGGGGTTGTCCAACACATGGAAAAAATCTAATTATTATGTTTCCCTGAACTTAGGGCTATAAAAGAGAAAGGGAGAGAGAGAACATACCCTTCCACCTCACATCCGGCCTCCGAAGGACTTTGTCTCCATCTCATCCCAAAGCCAGAGCCCCAGCTTCCTCCCGACTGTGGTAAGTGACAAACGAGAAGCTGGCTGGGTATTCTGTGCAGAAGTAGCAGCCTCTGTCCTCTGAAAGGAAGCTGTGCCCCCCACACAGTTCGCCCTTGACTTAGGGAATAACGTTTTTCCTTCATGAAAAAAAGAGAACTGGAATGGGTCTCCAAAGTGAATATTTCTGCATTTACCACATAAAAGACAAATATACCTTCATTTCTTTTTCATGTTGGTATTCTGGGACTGTTACATGATGAGGGGCCCTAGGAAGGAAGGCTCTGGCCAGTCTGTCCTGACATGTCCCCTTCTCTTTATGCTGTTTGTGTGTTTCCCAGGCTCCCATCCAAGTCCCTTCCTCATTTGCCTGGCACACCCAGACCAGCATCTTCCTTGCCTCCCGGATCTGTCAAAGCTGCCCCTGCTCAGGTCCGGCCCCTCTCCCCCGGCAACATCCGCCCTGTCAAGAGAGAAGTCAGAGTGGAACCTGAGAAAAAAGACCCTGAGAAGGAACCTCAGAAAGTTGCCAGTGAGCCCTCACTAAAGGGCAAGTCACCTTTAGTGAAGGTAGAAGAAGCCACAGTTGAAGAAGGGACGCCTGGTGACCCAGAGGCTGCTCCTGGTAAGAGCCAACGGACTTGTGATGGAACGTGGGTTGCTGGCTCTCTCCCTTTTTCTCCTGCTTTTCTTTCCCCGCTTATTGGGGACTTGGAAATTTTATTCTGAGGTTAATTCTGGGAACTTTTCTTCAGCGTAGTTTTCTTACGTGTAAAGAAAGTGGAACTGTACAGTTGGAGCCATAGTTTATTTATTCAGTGATGGGTTCTGATTCCTTTATTATCTTCACAAAATGTGGTGTTCAGAGCACCTGCATCAGAATCACTTGTATTGTTTATTGCAGTGTTACAAATTGTCCTAAAAGTTTGTAGTTTAAAACAGCAACAGTTGTTATATATGACACAGAATCTTGGGCCAGGAATTTCAGAGAAGCAGCATAGCCGGGTTGTTGGAGGATGGCCCATACACGCGGCTGTTGGCAGGTGGCCTCACTGTCATGACATGTGAACCTCTCCATAGGGTTTCTTGATGTCCTCATAATCTGTCTGCTTGCCCTGTCAGCTTCCCCTGGAGTGATCTAAGATGGAAAATCACAAGGAATCCACGCTATCTTTTATGCCTAGCCTCAGACGCCATACAAGTCACAACTTCTATCATATTCTGTTCTTTGGAACCAAGTCCCTAGGTTCAGCTCACACGCAAGTGGAGGGGATTAGTCTCCACTATTTAAAGGGAGGATTGTTAAAGAATTTGTGCAAACATTATTAAACCACCATAATCTGGGATGTTTGAGAAACCTGGCCCTACCTCAAACCCACTGAATCAGAATATGTGGTGGATCCAAGGACTCTACAAGATACTAAGCTCTCCAGCTGACCGCTGTGCAGGATGGCCAGATAAAACACAGACTGGCCAGCTACCCCCTATTCCTGTGCATACTGGAGTTTAAGGACCACTGGCTTAGCCTATGTGCTTGACAGAGGTCAGAACTCTTTCCAGAAGACCCAGTGGATCTCATCTCTTCCCAACTAACCAGATGATATTTAGAAGTCTGAAATTACCTGGAAGTAGGAATTCAGAATTTCTTGTTGAAAACTCTTTATTCAAAAGCTTTCTCCTTAAGACTTCATTTGAAGATAAAGGGTAGAGGCAAAGAAAGGAATGACAACTCAAGACAAATGGGGTCGTTAGAGAATGGAGGGGTCTGATTTTTGTTTGCACGCAAGGAAGAAGGGAAAGGCCAAAGAGCATCCCGAGCGAAAAGAAGAACCTGTGGGAGTAGAAGGAGAAATGGAAGTCTTGACAGGAGGGCCTGGGATGGTCAGGTGCCAGAGATCGCACTTAGCTGCAGCGCCTCTGTGTGGTGCTTCCTGCTGTACCAGCTCTCTAGGCCATGTCCTTGAACCTGAATAAGGTCAGAAAATTTCCGTGTCCCTCCTGCATCTTGGCAACCGGACTGACAGTGGAGGCCTGGGATGTATAAGGTATATGAGTGCCAGCTCCTGAAGTAGCCCTTGGCTCTTCCTACCTGAGACCTGGAGACAGCCCTAGGTAGACAAAAGGGACAATCATCTTCCAAAGACTGCGCCTGGGCTCGTGGCATGGATGCTAAGGATGGTCAGCAGTGATGCTCTAGTAATAAATAGTCACTAAAGAGAAGGATTTTTAGAATGTAACCAAAGGCAAGCCCTGGTGGGTGTGGCTCAGTGGATTGAGCACCGCCCTGCAAACCAAAAGGCTGCCAGTTAGATTCCTATTCAGGGCACGTGCATGGGTTGCAGGCCAGGTCCCCAGTTGGGGGCATGCAAGAGAAAACTGATCGATGTGTTTTACACATTGATGTTTCCCTCCCTGTCTTTGTCCCTCCCTTCCCCTCTCTCTAAAAGTAAATAAATTTAAAAAAAAAGAATTGTCAAAATGAAGTGAGGTGAAGAAAGATAAGGATATAATAACACAATACAAAACTTTATTTTAAAAAAAGAATGTAATCAAAGGCAAATGGAAGATCTCACCTTCTTTTCTCTCTGAGTCTAACTTCGCACAGAAACTAACATGAGGCTCTATGCTCAGTACACACATTCGACATATGTTGTTAACTGATTTAACTTGTGTAAAAATAAGACTTGGTGAAAAGTGTCAGCTTTGTTGGATGTCTCACGTACATATGCAGCTTTATGTTACCTGTTGCTTGGTTACACATAGAGTACAGTAAACCGTGAGAACATGTGGTAATAAACATTCCCTTTTCTTTTATAATCATGAATTCTAGGCCTGGGGTGTGGGGAATGCTAGTTTTTGTTTTGTTCTTTGGGTTTTGTTTCCAATTGGTTTTTTCCTTTTACCTGTTTGTACAGCTGCTCCAGCCCCAGCTTCAGCCTCAGCTCCAGCCCCAGCCCCTACTCCAGCCTCAATCGCAGCCCCAGCCCCAGCCCCAGCCCCAGCCACAGCCACAGCCACAGTCCCAGTCTCGGCCCCAGTGCCCGTCCCAGTGCCGTCGTCCACTGTGACTACCAGTGCTTCTCCTAAGACCTCAGCAGGCACCACCGACCCAGAAGAGGCCACAAGGCTACTGGCTGAGAAGAGGCGGCTGGCCCGAGAGCAGAGGGAGAAAGAGGAAAGGGAGAAGAGGGAGAGGGAAGAGCTTGAAAGGTAAAGGAGTGACATTGCTAAGTGATATCATAGGGATACCTTGATACCTTGGATTCAGTCTTCAGTCAGAGAGGGAAGAGATGGTAGCAGTGAGAAAGGTGAATGGACTAATTGTTTCCCAATTACTCTGACCTGGTGTTCCTGGGACCACTAAGTGATTTATTTTTTAATCACATTTTCTTATTATAATGACAATACAGCAACATTAATGGAGAAAGGTTTATTTTATTTTATTTTTTATTCTTTAAATTAAATTGATTGGGGTGATGTTTATTAATAAGGATCATATAAGTTTCAGGTGTATATTTCTATGATACAAGATCTGTGTATTATACTTTGTGCACAGTCCCCAAAGTCAAACCATCTTCCATATCCATAATCTTACCATTTTTCAATAATTATGTATATTTTGAATAATCCTTTCTACTCTGTGAATAGTGTGCAGTTATATATGCATGCATAAATATATACACATGCATATATATTTACATGATTAGAACTACAATAAAGCTACAATTATATAGGCTAGGGTTTTTTTTTAACTTAACATATCTCTTAACCTCCATATTTCCTAATTATCTTTCTAATTATCATTTTAAGCTAAATAGGAAAAGTTTATGTCTTGTTCCTTCCATATAGAAGTCCTCTCAGAGAGTAGCTGGGTGAGATAGTTAAGTGCCCCGTGATTGCCTGCCAGACAGTATTACCAAGCACAGTTTGCTTAGTTGGTCTCTTTCTGGGACTAATAAAACTAATGTCAATATAATTGTTCTTCAATTAAGTGAAACTGCACCTGGAGGAGGACCGGCTTCCATTTTGAAGCTTGGTCCCAACAGGGATCAGTACATAGGCCATTTTCCTCCAGTCCTGTGACAGAACATTAAGATTGTGTGTGTGTGTTGGGGCAGCGGGGTGGGGGTGGGCAGGGGGAGGGAGCTTCAGATGAGTCCCGGCCTTTAAAGATAGTTAAATTGCAGATTCTTTTACAAAACAAGCTTTTCCCCAAATATAAATGGTTACATCTTGCCACAAGGCAACAGGAGACTGGGAAGATGAGGAGGAAGAGTAGAAGCGGGTTTCACAGTGTGTCCCTGAACGCATGGAATGTGTCCAGTGGAGACCTTCCTGCCAGACCTCTGAACAAACTGTCCTGGCAATAACCACACACCCGAGCCTCTCTCAAGGAACTCCCCTCAAGTATCTTCGTTTTGTTCTCTTTCTCCAGGCAAAAGAGAGAGGAATTGGCTCAAAAGGTGGCCGAAGAGAGAACTCGCCGGGAGGAAGAATCCCGCCGGCTAGAAGCTGAGCAGGCCCAGGAGAGGGAAGAGCAGCTGCGGCGGCAGGTCGAGGAGCGGGCGCGGCGAGAGCGTGAGGAGATGGAGCGTCTGCAGAAACAGGTGGGGGCCACGGGTGCACGGTGGACGCCGCTCGGGGCTGCCCCTTGCTCACATGGGTCGGGGTCGTCTCTGAGGAGCAGAGGGAAATGGGCAGTGGATCGTTCAAATTGCTCTGAGTCTCTCGCGGGCTCTCATTTTCAGCACATCCTCCGTGCGCCTTGCCTCCACCTCTGGGCGCCCGGAGAGACTGGGGCAGCAGGCCGAGCCAGCCTGTTTGTAAGAAGCACATGCTGACTTCTTATTTTTAGAAAGAAGAAGAAGCTCGTGTTCGGGAAGAAGCAGAGAGGGTCCGGCAGGAACGGGAGAAGCACTTCCAGAGAGAAGAGCAGGAACGCCTGGAGAGAAAGAAGGTAGTGGCATCTAACCCAGAAGCCTGGGACACACACTATTCTCATTCTTTCTAGGCTTGAAGCCATCTAAAGACCCAGAGACTAGCTCTTTGCCATCAGAAAACATGTTCTCCCCATTCCAGATAAGCTACAGTAGCTCTCAATATTAGTCATCTTCTCCGAAGACATCACTATTTATATTGCACCCTTCACCAAAAAAGTTACTTCTAACTCATGTGGTTTAAGGCAGTTATAACTTTTTGGAATAACTCCAATTAAAACAAAGCTGTAGGTATTCTGTTTTCCCAAAATAATAGAGGTGTTTTAATGACCTACGGTTTGCTTAGTAAGTAAAATGTGCCAGGCTAGCTTTCTTTCTATATCTGATCTGTTCATTCAATTCTCCCTTTCCTACAGCGACTTGAAGAGATTATGAAAAGAACCAGGAGAACAGAAGCTACAGATAAGGTATTGAGATGACCACTTTTAGCTATTCTTAATGGCTTTTATTTTATTTTCTCTTAACTTTGCCCATAACTTTAACATTAATAAGTCTTTATCCTTTTTTTCTCTTGGTAGAAAACTGTAGATCAGAGAAATGGAGATATAGCCAAGGGATCACCCGCTGGAGAAACAGGTATTTATTTTAGAGAACTTAATCGAAATGCAGAATTTTTTAATAGGCTTTCTAGAGGTCACATTCATTGTATAATCAATCAATGAAGATATTCATTGATTGATTAAAAAAGCAAAAAGACTCACAGAAACTGACTCACAGAAACTTAGGTGTGTGTCAGCAAGTCCCCAGATTTCCCCTTTTGTAAAACTCTCTAGCGTTTCTGGAAGATGTTTTTTCACATTTGTTTATACATAAAGGGAGTACTTAATATCTTAAATCATTTTACTCTTATATGTATTCTGCATGTATGTATGTATATATATTGCTATATAGAGAGATGTATTACGTATATACATATGTATACACATAATTAAAAATGTTTCCTTGTATTAACAAAATTATATTTCATTTAAACATACATATTTTGACAACATATTTATGGCAGTTCTCAAAGAGGCTTTAAATATTATTTCTTTTAGTTCTGACTTAGAGTAGAGTTAAAGTTTAAAATCTGTTGAAATTTAATTAGAAATTTATTCATATGCTATAGACAAAGATGATTAATTTCTTGGTGATTTTTTAAAAAAATTTTTTAAAGATTTTTATTTACTTATTTTTAGACAGAGGGAAAGGGAGGGAAAAAGAGAAGAGAAACATCCGTGTGTGGTTGCCTCTCATGCAGCCTGTCCTGGGGACCTGGCCCACAACCCAGGCATGTGCCCTGACTGGGAATCGAACCGGCAACCCTTTGGTTTGCAGGCCAGCACTCAGTCCGCTGAGCCACACCAGCCAGGACTAATTTCTTGGTGATTTTAAACCAGATTTGGTTTAAATAAAAATAACCTTAGTGTTTTAATGCTCAGACTCAGTTAATATTTACTAAATTCCCTTTTTGTGTCAGGTATGTCGTGCATACATACATCATGCATAACTTCCACCACAGTCATGCGAGGTAGAAGGTGTTTTATCTGGGAGTCTACAAGCGTTTTTGGAGACGTGACATGTGCCAGGTCCTGTTTTAGATGCTAGGATTCAGTGTGACGAAGACAGGCAGGTAGCTACCTCCAAGGGGCTCTCACATCAAGTGGCAGGCTCAGTTTGCACAGCTGGAGTCCAAGTCACCAGCTTCCTTCTGTTCCTTCCATGATCCCACATGGTCTTCATGGTTGTACATAGAGGTGGTTGTAGGTAGCTCCTCATTCACGTCTTCCTCTTTCCTCATCTGCAATATCTATATGGGGAGGAGGAAAAAAAAAAAGGACCAGAGATACCTCAGGGTTTTTTTCTGTTTATTTTTAAAGATTACAGTAAAAATTAAATGATTTATGCGAAAGACTATTCTGTCAGTTCTGGGGGTTTTCAAATGTAAAATATTTGTATTGTGGAATTTGGTTTTATTTCAACGAGGCCATCCTAGTTTCTCTGTGTCATGATTGCTTTATAGTGCGGTTTTCATGCTCTGTTAAAGATGCCCTAATTGTATTTGTTTGGAGAGTAGCCCTAGTGATTGCATATTAACCCTGTTGCATTTTTAGCAGGTGTCTCCAAGAATGTTGTACTAGTTAGGCTGTAAGCAGGCATAGCACCCAATGAGTCATCAGAATGAGTATGTCAGGATGTAAATTGCATCCCACGTGGGATTATCTGAGGAGCTGCTGCTGTAATATGTGCAGGACCTGGCTCGTTGTTATTTATTTATCGTTGTTATTTGTTTATCTTTCCCCTTCCTGTTGCTTCCCTATCAATTGTTTTAGTATTCTTTGTACCTCAATCTGAGAGTGAACGAAGGCAAGAGGGAAGGTTAAACTTGTCAAATGTCACAAAAAATTAGTACCACTAAACAAAGGCCTGAGGTTATCTAGCTAACAAGCATATCTCCTGGCTTAGCCCCAACGTGTGGTAGAGGGCCAAATAGTGTGACCAGCGCTCCTAACAGAATTCCAGGGTGGGCAGGCGGGCAGGTGAACTTGACCCATCAGAAGTCTTCCAAGAAGCTGCCTATTGCCAGCGTTGCAAGTTTTGGCAGTTTTCTAGTTATCAGTCACTTCTTTGCTTCAGTTATCAGACTCTTTGTACCTCTGACAGTTTCATTGAATTTGTTCCAAGCTGTTGAAATAACTTTGTGAGAATTACTTCAGTTATTCTCTCACATCAAACTAAAACCATAAACTGCCACAAATTTCCCTGCAACCCTGACCTGTATGAAGGTTTACATGAGTTTAAGTAACCCTGCCCCAAATTTTAGAGTTGGTCATCAATATTGTTGGCTCAAGCTGGACTCTGACATTGAGCATTGAATAACAAGGTGGCGCGGTTAGGTATAATTCATGAAATCCCTTACATTCTAAATGTGAGTAGAACTAAGCTGACTTTTTTTAAAATATGTTTTATGCCCTGGCTGGTGTAGCTCAGTGGATTGAGCGTCAGCTTGCGAACTAAAGGGTCATCAGTTTGATTCCCAAGTCAAGGTCCCCAGCAGGGGGCGTGCGAGAGGCAACTACACTTTGATGTTCTCTCCCTCTCTTTCTCTCCCTTCCTCTCTGTCTAAAAGTAAAATAAATAAAAAATCTTTTTAAGAAAATAAAGTTACTTAAAAAGAAAAGAAAAAATGTTTTATGATTGAAGGTATTCCATGGTTATTTGTTACAAATCCTTCAGTAAAGATGTTCAGTGGCAGCCTGATCAAGTCAGCTTACTGCTATCTCCATCAATTTCTTTGCTTTCAGTATTATATACCTTTTGTCCAAAGTCACTTTAGTGCAAGCAACAGATAACACTGGTGTCCACCCTTACAATATGCCGGGCACCATTCTTAGTACTTTACATGTGCTAAGACATTTAATTCTCACAGCTGCCTATGAAGTAAAGGTACTATTCATGAGGAAACTGAGGCACGAGGAGTTTGTCGTTTGCCCAGGGTCACACAGCTGATAACTAGCAGAACCAGGACAAAATCAGGCATTCTAGCTGCTGGGGTTTGGGTTTGACAATAGAGTAGTAGTAACCCTTTGTTCTATCTTCTCTGCCATGTCCAGCGGTATCTGCGCTTCCATGTATGACGAACTCTCCAGGAAATGGAGAACCACGGGCCAGCCCACTTGCGGTTACCTCACACCAATCAAAAGTCACTGTGGAGAGGTGAGTCAAATAACTGGGGCCTTTTAAACTGACACACATTAGAGCAGACACTATCATTGTTACCCCACCAACCCCAGGCTGCACTTCTAGTTTTATTTCTGAGAAGACCAGAGACTCTGGGATTAATAACCTATTTAAGTAAGACATAGTTTTCTCATCTTTACATTGAGATATGTTCCCCACAAGGTATTGGGGGATCCAGTGAAATAGTGCCTGTGAAGGTGGTCTGAAAACTATGTTGTACCATACAAGTGTTAGATGTCATTTATCTTTGTCCTCCTAAAGTGCAGTGTCCAAGAGACACACAGTACACTTCAGTGTGATACTATAGAAAAATGCTATTGTGTTGTATCTGGTACTTATTGGCCTTTTTGCACCATTACAACATAAAGAATCAGTGTCACTAGGAAACAGTTTATAGTGATTCCAAGATCTGTTACCTCTGTTGTGACTGAAAGCTCTCCGTCTTTTAAGGATGGTTCACTGTAGAGTTCTTTAAACTCACGGCTTTTACATTGCCTACATTTAATGATTTTCCCAGTTATCCTCAAGGGATTATTCTTATGACTTGTATTTCCCAGAATAAACTTTATTTGCATACTTATATTTTGCATCCTGAACACCTTCTAGATTATTATTAAACTAGTTTTAGCACTGATCCCCTCAGGCTGTCTGCCACTCCTACTCTTCCATCTACGAAGGACCTGCTTTTACGTGCCTTTAATACCCCTCCCTAGGACAATCTCCTCTTCATCAGCACATATTTTCTTTGATTCAAAGGGGACTCAAGTTTTTAAACAGTTTTGCATCTGAAATCCTGTTAAAGACTTTAAAATTACAAATAAATGACATCCATTGGTGCTCTTTTTTATTCCCAATTTCAAGTTGAGTCTTTGTTTTTCACCTCAGTGCATTATGTTTAATGAAGCATTCCATAATCCTCATAATCAGTCAACATATTTATTAAATGCCCTACTGTGCACCCAATGTAGTTACAGATGCCGCCAGCTTGCCCTCCATGACCTAATCATGAATTGGAGATTCCCAGGGTCCCTTCCAAAGACCTTGATGTAGTTGACACTGTGGAAATCCACCATGACAAGTGATATGAGCACTGTGGCAGAGTTTGTTTTCACTAGAAAACTCCGTTCCTTAGAGTGAATACCTTAGGAGAAGTGTCGCTTTTCCTAATGTCTCCTGTACCTAGTACATTGGTTTGCTTTCTCTTTAAGACAGATAAATGAATGCTATGACCCAGATTATATACACCATTCCCACCTCTAGAGATGTGGCGATGTCCTCCTAATATTCTTTATCTAGCAGCTCAGGTGAGCAGCAGTCCCTGGTTCAGAGAAACTCCCTTAACCTTACTCCTGACCCCTGAGGGGCCTGAGTGACACAGCTGGCCTCTGTGGTTTCTTTGGCTGTCAGCTTTTGCTGTGCAATCCTTTTACACCCTGCAAGCCATTATCCTTGCCCAACTGGCTCCCCACTAATATGTAGAATTGAAGAAGATTGGAGTTACAAATATTCTGGCTATCTTTCACAGTAACACATAAACCTGAGCAAGGATAATTCTTACTCCAGAGACCCTTTTTGATTCTTGAGAGAGTTTTCATAGAGGGAAGTGCCCATTGATGGAAGAGAGTGTTTTTTTCATGGGCAGGAAACTTGCTTTGGAACCAGAAACAAAGGATAAATGTGTGAACCCAGTGGGTGGGGCAGGAAATTACCTTAAATTTTTCAGATCATTCTCATAGATTTATCTCCCTGACCCCCAGCTGAGAATCTCTAGAAGCTAAAAAAAAACGGGTATGCAGACTACTATCTTACCTTCCTAATACCCCAGAGGACATTTTATGCTTGTTCTTAGCCTAGTGGCCTGTGTCTTCATTGGAATGTCTCTTCTCTCAAATAAGGGATTTGTAGTGATTTTGGTGTTTGACCTCGTGGTTTTCCTCCATATCTTAGGAGTTTATCATTGTATCTAGTTTTTTTGCCTGATGGAAAAGTAACAATGCCAAGCCCCCGTCATTCAAACAGAAAGAGGTGTCGTTTTTTAAATTACTTGTTATAACAGGATAATAACCATTAAGAAAAAGTAAGGTCCTGGCTACAGTAATCAATATGGACTGTCAGAGTCTTGCCACTGTCCCAGCCCCCTTTTGTGGATATGTTTTGGACCAAGCGAAGTACACCAGCTGCAAGAGTCTTGCATCCAGCTTCAACCTCCAGAGTGTAGCCAAAGAAAGGGAATTCAAAAGCTCGTGCTTTTATTTTGAGAGTACGCACAGATCCATAACCCCAGTGATTTCAGTTTCAGTTTTATCATTTCTGCTGCTCACAGTGTCCTCTGAACATTTGAAAATTGGTTACCCAAAGCATATGGCACAATCATTCCTCTAATTGCAGAGAAGTAAGAATGGGTGGGGTGGCCAGGTAGGAGTGGGAGGGGGAGATGAAGTCAGCTGTTGACTCAAGTCTAGGGTTGGCGTTGCCATTACTAGCTTGTTAGCACACGCAGCCTACAAGGGGGTGGCAGTTGTGATGGGCAAGGAATGAGGACTTTGCAAATGCATTCCTCTTCTTTCTGTTTTGCCAAAACATCTTAAAATTTCCTTGGGAAGAGAACCAGAGCTGTTTACCTGGCTACAGAAAGCCCATTGGTGTTGGGAAAGAACAGGAGGGTGGGTGTGGCAGCCCCAGCACTTAGAGAGGCAGGTGTTCGGTGTGTGATCATGTGTGACGCGTGTGCATGCATGTGACGCAGTGCATGCCTGTGCGTGCTCAGGCAGACTACTGTGATGCCAGACCTCCTCTCCCCTCCTTGGTACAATAACAGAAAAACATCATACTCTTGCATCTGTATAATGTTTTTATTGTTTTTTTCTCATAGCATTTTTATAAATAATTTTTTCAATGTACCTCACAATGCCTTTTGAGGTAATTTGGACAGGTGTCTTTATTTTTCCCTAGGATAAGAAGGTTTGATACTTAAAAATGCACTGAAATACGGGGTGGGGGAAAGTAGGTTTACAGTTTTGAGTACACAAAACAGGTTATTCTTGTTATTAGTATTTATTAATTATTGTATTATTTTTCATAGGAACAACTGTAAACCTACTTTTTCCCCACCCTGTTTTCAAATCAGAAATGTTTTAGAATGTGTTCTGCAAAATCAGTGCTTCTCATTGATTAGGAAAAGCAAGCATTTCCCTAATAGGGAGAAAAAAAGCAAAAAATCCTCAAAAAAATTAATGGAAACATTGGCTTGTACATTAGCTTTATTTTACCATTTGGAGGGGAGATGGAAAAAGGCAAATTGACTTGCTCAAGTCCAGCACTGGCGTTGGTGACACTGGAGGCCCAGTTGCCTGATCCCTGGCTGGTCTCTTTCCATAGACCGCTCTCTGTAGCTAAATGTCCCGTTTATGATCAGTATGTATGAGAAGCTAAAGCCTTCACAATTTTTGCTTTATTATTTTAGCTTTTTTCATTTGCTATTTGTAAATTTTCAGTGTAGAATTTTGTCATCTATGGTCATTTTTGATACGTGAGTTGAGCACAGAACAAATATGAAGCTTGAAAATATATGTTGCCTGCTGTAACCAGATGAAGGGAACAGTGAAATTAATCTATATAGCATTCACTCACTGCACAGGCATGATTTTACTGTATTGTAAAGCTTAATAATGAGTATATAACATACACGACTGACGATTTGGTTATGGAGCTTGTGAAGAGGGCGAAAAATCCAAGAGAAACAGTAGGTAGAAAATTAAGCATTTGATGACCAGTTCAAGATACTTCAAAAATAAATCCAAGATATTAAACATGAATTAATCAGGAGAATCAAGGTGGGGTCAGAGGAAGATTTAACTGGCAAAGATGAGAAGGTTTTTTTACCTCTAATTTACCTATAAAATTATTCATGTGTTTTAGGAGGCCAGAGATAGTCAGGAAGGGCTAGAATTTGAATAGCCAGGGAGTGTACAGAATGCATAATGAGAAAAGCACAGGACCAGAGACCAAGAGACCATGACGAATACAGCCTGGACTCTCTATCAGTAGTGTGACTTTGTGCAAATCTTCCCTTTTGCCCCCCAGTCCATAATCCTCTCATCTTTGAAGTGAAGATCCTCACAAGGCTCTTCTCCTTTATCAGACAAAGGAATACGGAAATACCTGCAGTATAAATTGTTAAATGAATGTACAACGATTCATGATGATGATGATGATCTATTATAATGGATAAATTATTCCATTTAATGTTTTATATCAGAACAGATTTTTTTTTTTTAATAAGAATTTAAAATACAGCTCTGACCAGGTAGCTCAGTTGGTTAGAGCATTGTCCCAATATGTGAAGGTTGCGAGTTTGATCCCAGTCAGGGCACACCCAAGAATCAACCAGTAAATAGCATGGATAAGTGGAACAACAAATTGATGTTTCACTCTCTCTCTCCCCCTCTCTCTCTCTCTCTTTTTCTTTCTCTTTCTTAAATCAATACATAAAAAAAGAATTTAAAATACAAACATGTCACAATTTACCACTTTTATTAGTAGTGATGTGGTCAGCCTAACATTCTGATTGTGAAGTTATAAACTTATTTATTATAAAACAGTTTTTAATTATACTAAAAAATGCATTTTCCAGTTTTAATACTAATTCATTTTAATTTTGATTTTTTTAAATTTCCCAGTACTCCCAATTTGGAAAAACAGCCAAATGAAAATGGAGTATCTCTTCAGGATGAAAATTTTGAAGAAATCATAAACTTACCCATTGGATCTAAACCGTCCAGATTAGATGTTACCAACAGTGAGAGCCCAGAAATTCCTTTGAAACCAATTTTGGCCTTTGAAGATGAAGGGACGCTTGGGCCCCTGCCTCAGGTAGATGGTGTTCAAACACAACAGACAGCAGGTAAGCTCACCTCGAATTCCCCTCAGTAACCATCAGATCTATGTAAGACCCAAGAGGGAATGAGCCTTCTTCAGTGTGACCATGGCACGCTGTGTCCTTCAATGGACCAAATAAGCCACGTGGACATGACTTTGCAGGGGTCATGGAAATTGAATTTTGAGTTCGATTGGGCAACTTCTAGGGCCCCTCCTGTTCTCCCACTTAGTGCGGAAATTCAGCCTGCATCGCCCCCTGGGTGTCCACGCGCCTCTCCTCACGGAGCAGTACCTGTTGCCCAGCAAGCTTCAGATAAAGACAAGCACTTAATGTCTTACCATAACTCAGGAACCATTGGGCTACTTCTGCTCACTGGAGAGAAGGTGTTTGATTTTTATCCCATCTTTCTCAGCTCTTCAGATATTTGTCCTCCCATCATTTTTCTCTTGTTTGGGTTAAGCAGCCTGAATAAAATATTATTGTCCTTTTTACATGTAATAAGATAGTTACGATTTAGATGAGACCATATTCCAAACTCAGAGCACACTGAGTCCAAGCGTCTTCCATCCACTGTTGAGTACAAAAAGAATAAGAGCTTTACAGGACCCAAAGAAATAAGGAGTACATCAAAAGTTACCAACTTAGTGGTCATAGCAACTCAATAGCACAGTCCCATCAGTCTCAAGGACAAGTGGGATAACCCCAGCTCCATCCTTTTTCAGGTCTCTTTGAATTCTATCAACCTCTCTTCCCAGCAGATCCCTCTCATGTACTGACAAGCATCTCTTTATTATACTGTTATGAACTGAGCTGGCCAAATTTAGCATGTATAAATGGAATCAGTAAAGATTCATTTGTGATCAAATCGTTTTTCTTTTACATTCCATCTGTGAATGTGTTCTGAATATTTTCCACTTTAAAAACGTTGATAAAGCCAATGTCAAACCACATATCCAAGTGAGTATTTTTGGCTTCTCTAGGCTCCTGACCTTGGGAGTATAACTTCACTTTAGTGATCCACTTTTCTGGACTGTAAGAGGAAGCTGTAAGGTCCATCCCAGGTCTGACATTCTGATTCTGAAGCCTCTTGCATGTCGGTGGAAACAGTCCTGGTGCAACTTCCTCCCTTGTCATGCTGCAGGTTCACAGAGAGGGCAGGAGCGAACAGGACGACTTTCTGCTTCACTTGCAAGCCTTGAATTGCCTTTTGATTTATCTGTCATTCCATTCTCGCTGTGCCCACCCTTCCAGACCTTCTTTAGGAAAGGAGCCCAGTGTCTGTGATCTCAAGTGGTATGAGAGTCCTTTTGGGATCATGACTATTTATTGACAAACATTTATTTAACCTCCAACATACGTTTGGAGACCAAAGCTTCAGGGACCAAGGATACAAAGATGTATGTAAGTCCCTAACCTCAAAGAAAAGTACAATCTCTGTATGCAGTCTAGAAAAGTAAATGGGATAACCTAACTTGAAATAAAGGACATATATTTTCCTATTAGTGGTAGAATTCACTTAAATATGTGATCATGGAGCCTGGTAAAATTACCTATTCTTAAATGTATGGTAAACTTTTAGAAGTGTAAGATCTTACTATAGTATTCTATAATTAAGATTTTAGATAAATATAACTAATGTGTTTTCTTTTCTGTCTCCTAATATAGAAGTTATATGAGCATTTCTACTGAAGAACCAAAGCAGAAGTTTAATAAGAATTTCTACAATTAATGGAATTCCTCTCACGCTGTAAAGGAGCACCCCCATCCTCCCGTTTTCTAAAGATTTCTTGACCATCATTTTGAAAAGACTTTATTAAAACCAGCTAAAGACAACAGACTGGATAGCTTTTCTAATAATTTTCGCCAATAGAAAAAAAGAAATGCTCCTTGTTCTTCAGTACTTTAAAATGGCTTTTTCCAGTGAGCTCCTTTTAGCAAATCAATATATGTTTTTTCATGCTCTAAAAGATGAGAGCGTTTGGCTGTAAAAGAAATGAGCTGACTTGGCATGACTATTCATAGATATTTCAGTCTTTAAAAACTAACAGGGGAAATTGGCACAAAAAAATTTACCTTTTACAATACTTGAAAAATAAGTACCTCTTTGCTCGACAAGTAGAATGAATAGGAGAGGTGTTTAAATTAAGCCTGTTTGTTTAAATAATATTGCAAAGAGCTCTATTCATAGAGGCAAATTATAGGCAGGTTACCAGGTTCTTGTAAATGCAGCTTGTACATTCTGCAAACCCAGCTGTCACATTCTTGCAACTCTTTTTCCAAAAGCATACGAAACAGTTTTTAAATGTGAAGAAAAAAAAACATTATTTTTTCAGAGCAAGAAAGTAATTTACTGTCCTCTAAAATAATGTATTTATAAAGTTTTTCCAGATAAACTAATCAAATAAATTAGAATAATGTGACAACAATGTAGATTTGATTTATTAGATTCATTCCTTGTGTTACCATAAGTGAATGTTACTGATGATTCAGGGTTATTTCCAAAGTCTGTGTATTGCTGCTGTCCCCAGTGATGGTGGGACTCATCTTTGCCTTACCTGATCACAAATTATGTGGGAGTGGGGGGGAGGGATAGAGAATTAATATTTCTTTAAATAAAAAAAAGAATTTGGTTTTGCTCGTTCAAGAGCAATGAAAACATGGAACATGGACTGTGTCGGGCACAGAGGACACTGTGCAGGACTCTGTCCCAAGTGTCCTTGCTCTGCATGGCACCCATCAGCTTTCACCTTTCATTGTTCTTCACTTTTGCTGCTGAGCTTAGCTGTACAAACTTGCACTTTCATTTATTAATCTAAATTCCATTTTATTTTACCATTTTAGAGGCTATGAATAACTAAATATTGAAGGAGAGGGAACACATGTTTTTATGTGGAGTGTAAAAAAGGTAAATTTCTACCACTGTAGTATATTGGTTTTTATTAAAAGAGAGATTGGTTAATTTACTAGGTTGAATGAGAGACTGTTCATTTATTGGACTATTTCCTTAAACTCCAAGCATATCGTCTTTAGTAATAGCTGTAATTTGTTACAACGTTAATTTGGGGATTTTCCCTTTACCCAGTTGTCCATGTACACATAATCATATTAAAGCAATCTGTTCAACAAAGTTGTTTTATTTGTTTAAATCAACCTAGCATGATACACCAAATGTGTTTGACACAGTTTTACTTTCAGGTTTCTCATGTTATAATTTCACTCAGGTTGACAGGTTGATTCTTGAATTTTCAAATTGCCCTTCATTTGACCTCAGTGACACTTTCCCAGCTTTCTCTGAACAGGTAGCTAGAATAGATTTATTTTAAATTAGAGCAACAGTTCTATTTTGGCTTGTTTGGTTTGTTTTTTTTTTTGATTTATATTTTTAAACTTGAGCAATCAGCAAACTGAAAGCCTTCTGAGTAATCAAGTTTTAACTAGAAGTGGTATAAAATTGTTAACTCTGTTTTAAGAATAGCACTGCAAAAGGATGACCTTGACCCGAATGGCTGAATTGCTTTCTGTCCCCCTCTTAAAGGCCAGTTAGGAGTTCTCAAAGAGGTCTTCAGTAGGCACTACCTTAAGAACAGTACCCAGGGGCCCAATATGACTCTCCCCGTGGAATGAGGGTAGGTAGACTTTTAGCTCCCTTTCACCACGTTGCAGACTATCCAGGCCAATTTAGTCACCAGTCACAGATTTATCTGCTTAATAGTCGCCAGTTTTTACTGGAAGGCAAGGCTAAATGTCTTTTGCATAACCTCACTACCTGGTGGTATATAATAATAAAAGGAAAAGAGAACTCTTTCGCATGAACAAATATTAGCAAACAAGGCTGTGGAAAGCTTCGGGAAGACTCTTCTCTGCTCATAATCACACAAGCGCCTGGACTGAAAGCTTCACGGTGAAGCAGAAGCGGCGATATTCTGGAGGAGGATTAGGTAACCTAACTGGATCAGCAGCAGTCTTAAGTGTGCGGAGTTCAGGGGAAGGTGGCACAAGGGCACGCAGAGCTCTGGACCTGAGGAACTATTCAAAAGGCACGAGCTTGCAGGACCTGCCGTATTCAAATACCTCATTTCATGCATTTGCCTCTCAAAATCTTTCTAGGCAAACACCTTTCAAGCTCCTTTCATTAATGATAAATTACTAACATCCCTTATGCTGAATGCTTTCTGGCCTACTCCGAGGGTGAGATTAAAGTTCAATTATACATGCACACAATTTTTATATTAAAGCATTTTGAAGTAAATTGTATTTTAAAAGGCACTGATAAATTTTATCTTCTGCATTAAAAAAAAAAAAAGGGATGGAAAGCATTTGATTATTGGCCTACATCTGTATTGTGCATTGAACATGGAAAGGCATGATGAAATAGCTGTTGGATCAGGTTACAAAAAGCAACTTTTTAAAATGGCATTAGTGCCAAGAAGCATCATGCCCTAGCCCCATGCCGTTTTTACTCATCAAACACCGAAGCCCTCTCAGAAATGCTCCAAGTTGTCATTTTCTCACATCCTTTGGCATTTCATTGGTTTGGGGGAGGAGTTCTAAAGGCCAAAAACAGGAAGAGAAAAGAGCCTGCATGGGAACAGAAGGGGCATTTTAAAATCTACAAATAAAATATTGTGTTAGTAACTATTTCCTTGATGACTGTTACTTGGGTTTTTATATTGGTATGTTTGATTACAATTGTAGAGGCTAAAAGTAATTTTTGTAATTAGTGCCAAGCTTGGTAAAGTTCAAAAGAAAAAATTTTTAAAAATTGCTTAAAACGTACGCTGATAGAGTATTAGAACTGACATTCACTCTTGAATTATTGGATCTCTAACACGTTGCAGAAGACTAAGGGGAGAGGGTTAGAAGACAGGTCTGATGTTGGAAGCAAGGAAGGACAATGAAGACTTAAGTTTGAATACCAGGTCTGACACCTGTGAGCCATCTGAGGCTTGGTAAGTTACCTGTGTTCTCCAGGTCTCAGTTTCTTCATCTGTACACAGGAGAGTAATGCCCATCTCATTAGGTTGTTATAGTCGTTAAAGAGGTTGAATTAAATGAGAGTAAACTTAAGTTTCTAACACATAGTAATTGTTTAACAAATGTTAATTTTTTTTTGTCTTTAGTTTAAGGGCCTCTGGCAGGGCCATCAGGACACTTCTCCAGAGGTGGGAACTTCAGTTATTTTTCAACAGTTGCTTTAAGTTCCAGTTAGAAAAAAAATAAGTTGCCCATTCTAGGTGATTATACCAAGCAAACTAAATGACATTAACTCATTTCTCTAGAACAGTATTACAAATTTAGAGTTTTTAATAATTTTTTAGTGTTTCCATATTACTATTTAAATTCATAATCACTACTTCCTCGACCCCTCCAAAAATGTTCTTTCAAAAAAATAATTATAGTTACTTTATATTTTTATGTATCGGGAGGTACTTCTTGACACCCTCTGACAGAATTTAGAATTATCTAGTTGGCCATAGAGGTGATTCTAAATGTTTCTCCAGAAGTTACTATTAACATTGACCAGCCCTCAGCAATGCTGTAGGAGAGCTGGTTGGAGCAGTGAGCAGTTTCTGAAGTGGATGCTGAGAGTTAAGGAAATCACTTCAGAATGTATCTGACAATTGTATCTCCTTTCTAAATTGAGTTGTGTTACCAAGAGATATCAGAGAAAATATGGATTAGGAAGGCAAGAATTTGGAGGCCCTTGTTGGATCTGAGGGTCAGGAAGGGAGATAATTAGAATGAGGTTTCTCGTTCTCACAAAGAATAGTTACAAGAGGAGGGGCGGGGGGGGGGGGAAGGTGAAAGGATTAGCCAAAGAACACATATGCATGACCCATGGACACAGACAACAGTGTGGCAATGGCCAAAGGGAAGGCTGGGTGGAAGTAGGCAAAGGGAGGAAAATGGGGACATCTGTAATAGCGTCAACAATAAAAATAAAATTTTTAAAAAAGAATAGTTACAAATATGGAAAGAGAAAAGACTAGGCTAAGACCAGTGATGTCAAATTAGATTTGGAGGCATTCACACGAATGCAGTCTCTAATAGATACATAGATATCGATTGCTGTAGATACAGAATAGATTTCTGTATGCATATGCATGTATATGCAAGTGTTTGTTTCTTAGCACTGCCTACTTAGAGGGCCAAAGATGCAAAACCTGAATTTAATGATGGTGAAACATCAGGCAATCCCAAAATAAAGAGGGTTTTCCGAAGTAACACGCCTCTACTCTTCAAAAATGTTAAGACCATAAAAGATAAGGAATGACTAAAAACATCACCATATCAAAGAAGACTAAAAAGAAAACCTAAGAACTAAATGCAACATATACTCCTGGATTGGCTTCTTTGTCTATTAAAAAAAACAATATTGTGTCAATAGGCAGAAAAAAAAAATGGGGCAGCGGGGTCCTGAATTAATTGATAGTAGTGTATCAATGTTAATTTCTCCATTTCAATAGTTCTGCTTTCATTAGGTAGGAAGTGCTCTTGTTAGGAACTACACACTGTAGAATTAAAGGGTCCTAGGGCACATGTCTAATCCTCAAATAGCTTAGAGGGGAAATATGTATAATATGCATATAAGAGATTAACTGTGCATATGTGTGTGTGTATAGGCTGAGAGAACAAATGATGAGGCAAATGTAAAAAGTAAACTACTGGGAATCTGTGTGAAGAGTAGATGCTAGTTCTTTGTGTTGTTCCTATAATTTTTCTAGAATATGAAATTATTCCAAAATAAAAGTTAAAAACTATACGTACACAAGTTTGGAATACTCTTGTTCCTTATGTCTACCATCAGCACATACAATAGAACAGCGATTATGACATAGTTTCAGGAGTCCTGTCACAGCTGCGCCATAAACCAGTGCTGCAATCTCAAGCTAGTCAACAAGTGGCAATGGCTTCCATCTTTCGAGGTCTTACTCCATGTGGAGACCAAACCACTTTATATCCATGACACCATCCTTCCAACCAAGCCACAAGGCTCAGCGAGCTAAGTACCTTTCCCAGGACAGCTCTTAAAAGGCAATAAGAGGCTGTGAGCCCAGGCCTGCCCCATGTGTGGCTCAGGCCAACTACGACACTGCTACACGAGCTTGTAAAAAGGTGCATTGCACTAGGTGACTGCTAACCTCTTTGTTAGCACTAAGACTCTATTAGACTCATTTCCGGGTTTCTTTTCTAAAGATTCTCATCCATTTGGCATAGTGGTGAGAGTGTTCCAGGTGGCTATTACAGCCCAAACCCCTTTGTCAATTCTCCAAGAATACTTGTCTCTTTGTTTAAAAGGTATAAACGCTGCCTGCTTTAGTCACTTCTTTGAGTCTCATTTTTCTATTAGCTCCTATATGACGTGCAAAGTTAAATGTATTTTTTCATTGTTAATCTGTCTTATGTCAAGTTGATTAGTAGGCCAGCCAAAGAACCTAGAATGAAATAAAGGGAAAACTCCCTCTGCTCTACAGTGTTTTCTCTGGACCTGTGTGTAGGTGGCCAGCGTCTCCCTCTCAGGTGTGTGTTGCTGGTCGGCAGCACGGTGGCACGGCAGCACTTCTAAATCATCAGAGCTGCTCTCTTTGGAGGAAACCAGGTAACGCCCATGATTTATGTGCAATGACCACACAATCTGGTTTGCCAGGGACAGTTCCCATTTATGCCTGCAGTCCAGCGATGAATGCTAATAGCACCCGTTTCACCGCTCGAAGGGTCTCTGTTTGGTTACAGATTCTATCATCAGCCGCCTTCCGTCTTCTGGCTGTCAGTTTCTCCTGAGGGTCATCTGTTTCCTATGAATCCCCAATTTGTCCCCATCTCTAGGCAGATCTCTGACCTGACCACGTTGCATTTTATCCTTCAGACTTAAAAGACCCACTAGACCATGACAGTCAATAAAGTTTCACTGAATACCAGAATAGATCTGCCTATAAACTGAAGGAGCTTCATGAACTCTCTCTTAAAATCACACACACACAGGTATTACTCTTAATGTCAAATTTGCAAACCCAGTTCTTTCCTTGTCAAAGTCTGTGTTTGTTTATATAAACCCTAAGTGTCTTGTGCTGATGGTTTCTCTTTGTACCATGATCATTTGACTCAGACATAATTCTCTGTAATGCTGCAGCTCAGACTGGGTTCCCAGCCTGCATCCTGGCCCTCTCTTGATAATGACATCATCATTCACTCTCCAGCTGGAAGTGACAAGGGTTGCCATGACAAAACAAATAGACTTTGCTGGCAGAGGCTTTTGTGTGTGGGCTGTGTATCCTGTGTCTTTGGCTTTCAGGGCTGATGAAACTGGCCTGACAGCCTAGAAATAACAGTAAAATAGAGCAGTCACAGGCAACATGATATTTTTAAAAACATATGTCAAGGCAATAAGACCACAAAAACAGTCATTATGCTTCTTAGGCCTGAAGAATCCAGGTGTTTAATTATAAAGTGTTTTCTTCCGATTCTAGATACAAGTTCTACTGTGACAAGAGCTGTTTAAGAGAGTAAAGGGTCAACAATAATATGAATCATAGCAGTCATTTGTTAAGGGCCTACTTTGCATCGGACTCAGAGACTTTGCACTATTTTGAATTCTCCCAGCAGCCTCTGGAGATGAGTATCATTATCCCTCTATGAGAGATGAAGAAACTGAGGTTGGTGCCAGAGCTGGGATTTGAACCCAGATTATACTGGCTCCAAAGTCTGACCTGTCTACCAAACACAGCCCAAAGAGAGTACCACAAATAAACTCTACTTGCTTTTTGTGCTTGACATTTTAGGGGTGGGTTAGAAAAGGAATGAAAAAATAGATTTGGAAACTAAGGCACCCTTGAGACACACCTTCCTGTACTCAACACAGACAGCCCTGAGATAACTTAATGAATAAAGCCAGCACATAAAATCAAGAGCCATGGCCTATAAATATTAACTTTATTCCCCATTTTGTTCTCTCCATGCTGTTCCCATGGAGACAGAGCTCCTCAATTTATCTGGAATTCACCTCGCCCAGGGGATATGATTGTAAGATCACTGAGAGAGGCCCGGAGGAGAGGTAGAGAGACAGACACTGTGCCAAACTCTGAGCCCTCTGAACAGATTCATCCCTTTTCCTTCTTACTCTCTTTCGCACTTTCCATGTTCATTAGAAACTGACGAGACAGATTTGGTAATGAGATATGGACTCAGTAGAATGCTTCTTCATTTGCAAACATTCTCAGGAAGCAAAAGAGACTTCTGTGGTGACCGGCCCCTTGCAAGTGAGTGGCAGGCGTCACTGATGCCAAAGAAGCTATTCTCTCAGGGTAAGAAACCAGCCCTAGGCAGGGTACACATCACTCATACCCAGGGGATCTAATTAGACACTCCTCACCTATTCTGAGCACCAGCTTAATTAAAACGTTTATGCTGCCATTTTAAATTGAGACATATTCCACCCCCTGCAAACAACAGGGATTCTTGAAAAATAGAAATCGCCTTTAAATTAGATAAAACCTTGCAATCTAATGTGCAGCCCAATGCTGCCTGGTGTTTTATCTCAAATATGTTTCTAATTTGGTCATTGTGGCACTCTTTTCTTCCTTGTTTCTCAAGACAGGTATTGGGGAAAAAAACTTAGGACAAAAAAAGATAAACTCTGCTGTCCCCCAAAGGGTCAATATTCTGTATTTGAAAAAAGTCTTGATAGAAAAATAAATGGCTAAGAACGTTAGTATTCAAAGGCAAAACCTAGTGATAATAAATAAAAGTCAAAATAAATTATCTTGAAAAAAAGAAAAAGAATAAAAAAAACTAATGTGAGCTCATTCCTGACTTTATTTTTCTTCTTGGTTTCTTTTTTTTCCCCTTGTTATCTTAAGTCTATAAAAAAAGACTTTTATGAATCTTTAAGATTCCTAACACTTTGTCATCTTGCCAATAGGATAAATTCCCTTAAAATTGGAAAGGGGGTGGGAATCAAAGTTCAGTTCTCACCTACATGTAAATATCTCACTAAATAGGAAAATAAAAATAATCATAGCTTCTATATGATGAATGCTGTGCCTGCCACAAGCCAGCCTCTTGAGCTGTTCATTCGCATTTCTCATTCAATTCTCACAACTTTCTTGCAAGATAGGCAATTGTAGAGCCATTTACCAGTTTGCAGATGAAGAAAACAGGCTCAGAAAAAGCTAAGGAGCCTACCCAAGCCTCAATGGTAAAAGCCAGAGAGGCAGGGTTGGAACCTAGGTGTGTCACCCTCGCAATGTTAAACTTTTTCTACTACCCCATGCTGTCACTCAGCTGTTCTATTTAGGCATCAGAAGTATAAGAAGTGTGGTGATTAAAGGGTGAAAATATTTCTTGTATACCCTAGCACTAGGCATGTTTAAAGAAAACCAATTGAGAAGATTCTCATCTAATATAATAAAGTGCTTGGCATAAAATAGGAATGAAGCAAAGCTTCCATTGGGAAGAGTAACTTAGCTTGTACTAGAAAGTTCCACCAACATAATGATATTTTAACATTGTAGCTCACAAGCTTGAAAGTGTCCCCACCAAAAGCTGACAGAGCAAATCCGTAAAATATTGGCACACATTGTTCTCTGCCCAGCTTTCCCCCTCTATCCTATACCTCCTTCTGTCCCTCCCTGAGCCCTAATCCTATTCAAAACCACAGAAAATGGGATTAAAGGAAACACAGCCAGCAAAGAAATCCTTTCTAATCTTCATTTTAACACTGGGCACTTTCTGAACACAGCATAAAATCTTCACTAAGTACTTATTGCCCTTGTCATGGCTCCTTCTACACTAGGGTTTATCCTCTCAGGAAATGAATAACAAAAAGCAGAATGAGGGGAAAAAGAATGTAAATAGAGAAATGTGTTATTCCGGCTTACAGACTAAGTGAAAAACAACCAAGCCTCCACAATAACATCAGGCAATACTGGCTGTTTCAAATCATTTGCTATGTAAATGTATATGTTTTTCAAAGACCAGATCTGTGCTTTTCAGAGGACCCATGAACTGTGTTAATAAGCACAATTTTGTTCTAGTCATTAATAGGACCCCAGAGTACCAAAGCCAGTCTAATATGGGCTCTTAATATTTTTGACCAGTTCTGTGAGGCGGGTTGTCATTTGAAAAATGTGTTGCTTTCTAAGGGTTATTTCAAGTAAAGACTCTGCGTCCTACAACCATACAATCATCTTTTTTTTTCTCTTTTATTCCCATCCTCCTCCTTCTTTTGCTCCTTTTTCTTCTTCTACCTCAGATTTTATTAAATTTATACCATGTAGTTGTTAATTTTATACCATGTAGTTGTTAATATTTATTGATTGGAGTCCGTGGCATTGTACCATTTACCTACTATTTATTCCTCCATTTCTATTCCTTCTCACAAATGGTATCTTGTTAAGACTTTCTTCAGGTCAACCAAAAACAGTATTTTTAATTAAGGTAAATATTAAATCTCACTTCAGAGAGAAAAAAGGTCCTATACTGGGACATCTAGCAGGATGCTAAACATTTTCAGAATTCACTGCAAAATCCACAAAGAAAATGAGCCTCATTACGGAGTGATTAAGCTACAATGCATTTCGCCTCAAGTGAAAACCCAAGCTGTTGCTCACTCAAAATGATGCTGACCAAGGAATGATCTTATTAGGATATGAAAAACTTCTTGCTTTTAATTCTCACTAGCAGATATCACTTCATCTGGGACCAGTAACTCGGATCCAAATGGGGCCAAAGCAGCTCAGCAGCATGAACACTCTACCTTTAATGCTGTAAATCTAAAAGATTTCTAGTCCTGGCTAGTATGGCTCAGTGGATTGAGTGCGGCTTGTAGACCGAATGGTTGCTGGTTCGGTTCCTAGTCAGGGCACATGCTGGCTTGTGGGCTAGGTCCCCAGTTGGGGGCATGTGGTGGCAACCAATTGATGTATCTCTCACACATCCTTGTTTCTCCCTCTCTTTTTCTCCCTCGTTTCTCCTCTCTCTAGGGGTGAATAAATAAAATCTTTAAAAAAAAATAAGGAAAAGAAGATCTCTAATCCTAGAACCAAACTGACAGGGATAAGCATCCTGTTGGACGTTGGGGCAATGGGAGAGCTGAGGCTGCCAAGATTCTGATTAAGAGTGCAGGGTCTGGAGTTCTAACCCTTGTTCGAATTCTGACTGTGCCATTAACAAGTTGTCTGGCAACTTCTCTGTTCCTCTCTTTCCATTTGTAAAGTGGGTATAATAATAGTGCCTATCTCCTAGGATAAATGATGACTAGATGAAATAAGATGTGGAAAGCAATTACAGCAGTATTTGACATAAATATTAGCTGCTCTTATTATTGCTGCTACTATTACTTTTATTATGACAACAGAAAGAAGACTGAAGCTGGAAAAACAGTGTCTGAATTTGTAGGAGTATTTTGCAAAGATCATTAGCTTAGATAAAGTACACTTATCTGATTGTCTTGCTAAGATTTTAAAAGATAATATAGTTTTAACCTTTTTGTATTGTGTGACATGCAAAAATCTAAGCAAAAATACAAATTATAGTTTAAGGATTTATTTGAAATCTAACACCTATGTAAATATCTCCCGGGTTGGAGAGGACAATACCAAAACCCCAGGAAGCCTCGTGAGCCCTTCCCAAAGCACAGATTCCTTCTTCCGCAGAAGTAACCACTGTTCTTATTGAAATATAATCACTTTTTCACTTTTTTTTTTTTTTTTGGCTCTCTACACTTTTATCCTAAGCACACGTAAACACAGTGCTGTGGTTTTTCTCTCATTTTACAGCAAATATAAATGGATTGTACAGTATGTATTATTTTGTGTCTGGTTTCTTTTGATCAGCATTACCTTTTTAAAGATTCCCCATTTCTTTATTTTTGTATTCCACTGTATAAATATGCCATGAGATATATATTATTTCTGCTCTTGATGGACATGTGTGTTGCTTTCAATTAAAAATATTGCTGTTATACGCTCCGTTGAACACGTCTTGGAGTACACGCACACACACTTTATATATCTGGAGGAATGCAAATGTTCAAATTTAGTTGACAGTGCCCAGGTGTTTTCCAAGATAAATGCGCCAACAGCAATGAGAGCTTCTGCTGTTCCACATTGTCACTCCCACCTGATCTTGTTAGACCTTTTAATTGTAGCCATTCTAATGGGCATAGAGTGGAATCTCATTGTATTTCCTGGATTACTAATGTTGTTGAGCATTTTTTCAATTTTTACTGGCTATTTAGATATGCAATTCTGACTATTTTTCTGTTGTCTTTTTCTTGTGATTGGTAGGAGTTCTTAACATAGCTTGCATGCAGTTTTTTGTTGCTTATGGGTATTGCATGTCTTCTCCCAATTTTCGGCTTGTTTTCTCTTAATGGCATATTTGATGGACCACAGTTCTTAATTTTAATATAGTCGACCTTCATGGTTGTTCCTTTCTGTGTCTGTCCTGTTTTTAAAACTTTCCCAATCCTGAGGTCATCAGGATATCTGATATTGTCCTTGAAGGTCTTTCTTGTTTAACCCTTCCCAAGTAGGTCTTTGTCTTAGTCAGCTCAGCTGTCATAACAAAACACCTAGACTAGGTGGCTTAAACAACAGTTACTCATTTCTCACAAACTGGGAGACTGGGAAGTCCAAGATCAAGGTGCTGGCACTCTTCGTGGCATGAGCCCTCTTCCTGTTTTACAAATGGCCGTCTTTTCACCATGTCCTCATGGCAGAAAGCTCTGGACACTAATTGCATCCTGGGGCCCCACCCTCATGACCTCATCAACCCCTAAATACCTCCCAAAGGCCCCACCTCCAAATACCATCACACTGTGGGTAAGGGATTTAACATGGTTAGAGGGAGGGGGACACAAATATTTAGTATATAATAGTCTTACACTATTATCCCCCTAGTTTAATATTTTCTCTTCTGGATAGTGCCCTGGATAGTTGAAAAGCTGTCCTGTAACAACTCCTCTTAATACCAACTTTTGTCATAAATCAAATGTCCATTTTATCTCTTGGTCTGCTTTTTGATTCTCTATTGTGTCCCATAATCAATTTGTCTATCCTTGAGCCAAAAGCCCCTGGTGACAATATCCAGGTGGAGCAGGTCCTTTATTCTTCATCAGGTGGGGCTTGGACCTTTGCATTTCCATAGAAACTTTAGATTCAAATTCATTTTTAAAAATCCATGGGAATTTTGTTGGGGTTTGCATTGAATCTGAAGATAAGTTTAAGGGGAATTGATCCATTTTTAATAGTGAGTCTCCTGATTCACAAAAGTGGGATATCGCTTCGTTCATTGAAATATTCTTTGATAGTTTCTCTCAAACAGGTTTTAAAATTTTCTAACTAGAGGTCTTGTACATTTTCTTTAGAGTTATTGTTAGGTATTTTATATTTCTTGATGTTATTATAAATGGTTTAATCTTTTTTTTAACTTTATTTTTTTTATTGTTGTTCAAGTACAGTTGTCTTCATTTTCTCCCTACTACTCCCCCCACCCCACCCGTCCCTGCCTCCCACCCTCGATCCTACCCCCTTTTGGCTTTGTCCATGTGTCCTTTATACATGTTCCTTGACGACCCTTCCCTTATTTTCCCCTATTATCCTTACCCCCTAACCGTCTCCTCGGATTACTGTCAGTTTGTTCTTTATTTCAATGTCTCTGGCTATATTTTGCTCACTTGTTTGTTTTGTTGATTAGATTCCACTTATAGGTGAGATCATATGGTATTTGTCTTTCACCACCTGGCTTATTTCACTTAGCATAATGCTCTCAAGATCCATCCATGCTGAAATGGTTTAATCTTTTTAAGATTTTATCTTCTAATCATTATCTGCTGGTAAATAGATATACAACTGATTCTCAAAAATGTATCTTGTATCAGGAATCTTACCAAGCTCTCTTACTATATAATAATTTATCTGTAACTTTAATGTTTTTCAGGTATATAATCAGATAACCTGTGAGGAATGAGTTTTATTTATTCCTGTCTAATACTTGTAACTTTTTGTCCTTTTTCTTGCCATGCACCTTGTCCTGGAGCCCCAGCACAATGCTGAACAGACGGAGGCCACCTCTGCTTGTTACTCGGCTCAGAGCAAAAGCTTTCAACATTTCACACTTAGCAATGGTGTTCGCTGTAGGTGTTTTTTTGTAAACAGATTTATCATCTAAAGGAAGTTCTCTCCTAGTACTATTCTACTAAAATTTTTATCATGAATGGATAATACATTATTTTAAAAGTATCTGTAGAACACAAGCCTTGTACCCAAAAGATCTATGAAAATAAAACAGTCCTCTGAGTATATGAGAAAGAAGGTGCCTTTTGACTTGATCCTTGGTTAAAAATGGAATGGACTAATGATCACGAAATACCTATTCCAAACGAGGCAAGCAGCATGAGCAGGAAGAGACTCTAGGTGCAAGTTATTTATTTTCCTAGATATAAAAAAAATACATTAAAACAATTAATCTTCAAGCTACAAGATTTTGAAACTGTAGGATTTTGGTTGTCCCCCCACCCCCAGCCCTGCGCCCAATATTACTATTTAGTCGTAAGAGTAATGACAAAGGAATTATAAAGAAAATAATAACAGCTCTGTTATGTCTTCAAACCTCCAGGAGGTGGAGGCAGCGAGCCACTTAGATTTCAGCCTAATAGGTTTCCAGCCTTCCAACTTGAATTGTGCAGAGAAGTTGGCCTATTTTATCCTCATTCTTTTATTTAACTTGCAGCCCTCCCAGAAAGAAATCATCCTCTTTATGGTAGAATAATGTAAGGGATGCTGTGTCCCTAGTTTGATCTCACTGTATTGATCTACAATACTCAGAGTATACTCAATCCACGTATTCAATAAATATAAAAATACGTGGAGGGGCTCATTAGCTTTGGACTAATGACGATACTATCCACTTGAAATGACTGAACTCCTACCCTAACATGAGTAAACAGATGTAAGTGTATTGCTACACACTGTCTTGGTGTACTTGGGCTGCATAACAAAAAACCATAGACAGAAAAAAGCAAGTCCTGTGGAACTAAATACATGTTCTTGGCAATTCCCTTTCAGTACTGTGAAATAAGCAAGTGTTCTCAAATATATGAGTCAACAAATTACCCTCCCATTTAAGCTAGTTTCAAATGTTTTCCTGTTACCTGCAATAAAAGTTGTCCTGATAAATAGAGTCTGCATAAAACCTCTTGCATTATGCCTAGGACTTTACATGTTTAAGAAATATATATATTGACCAGTGTGGTTCAATTGGTTGGGCATTGTCCTGCAAAATGACAGGTTGCCAGTTCTAGAGGCAACCAATCTATGTTTCTCTCTCACATTGATGTTTCTCTCCCTTTTTCTTCCTCCCTTCCCCTCTCTCAAAAAATAAATAAGTAACGTTTTTTTAAAAAACTAAGCCCTGGTTGGTGTGGCTCAGTGGATTGAGCGTTGGCCTGCGAACCAAAGGGTCGCCAGTTCAATTCCCTGTCAGGGCACATGCCTGGGTTGCAGGCCAGGTCCCAAGTGAGGGGTGCAGGAGAGGCAACCACACACTGCTGTTTCTCTCCCTTTCTTTCTCCCTCCCTTCCCCTCTCTCTAAAAATAAATAAATAATATCTTTTTAAAAATATAAGAATACACAATTTTTAAAAAATTAAAACATTAAAAAAGGAATTACTGTAAAATTTAGACTAAAAAGAATAGAACTGTTTATAAAATTCTATTTGTAAAATAGCCCTTATTATTTAGTTTGAAAATCTTGATAGAAAGTATTCATTTTGTTTTTTGAGAGAATTAATCATTGCATAGTAGGTAGAATTTTGGGGGGGTTTTTTGGTTAACTTTTGAAATAAGTTTTAAGTTATAGTAAAGTTGAAAGAATTGTACAAAGGACTTTTGTATGTCTGTCTCCCAGATTCAGCAATTCTTAACATTTTACAATTGTTACATTTAGTTACCATTTTCTTTAACTCTAACCTTGTACTAAGTCACTCAAGGCTACTGAGCACTTAACATATAACCAGTGTGACTGAAGAACAGAATTTCTAATTTAATTTAATTTAAATATAAATTTAAAAAGTGACAACAAGTCAGTTACTGGAAAAAATTTTAAGTATGCATGGAACAACTTAATTATGTAAATCTACTTCTTCAAGATGTTAATTTTATGATAGTTAAATACGGACCAAGTATTTCTGGTAAAAATTTAGCAACCAAATGAGAAGTGTGGTAAGTAGAAAATATACACTGGATTTCAAAGACCTACTTTGAAAAAAGAATGTTAAATATTTCAATGCTAATTTTTCAATATTGAGTACATGCTGTAATTAAAATATTTTTAATTTCCTGGGTTAAATAAGAATATTATTTAAATTAATTTTACCCATTTTTTTACTTTTAAACTGTAGCTACTAATATATTTAAAATTACATGTTTGCCTCATTATATTTCTGTAAGACAGTGCTCTGTCCATTTGAGAATGAGCTGCATATATCTTATTCCTGTATTTCTATATCTTTTTTTCATGCATTTCTAAGTGAAAGGACATTTTCTTATACAACCAATATGGTATAGGTTTTCTTTTTGTGCTATAGGTCTTGATGTAGAAAAGATGAATGAATCTGCCATCTCGTAATGACTTTTTCTCATTAAGAATTTGACTAGAGGCAAAAATGGCCTCTGCAGAATCTCCATTATATTAAATTTTAGCAAAGTATAAAGTATTTTCACAGATTCAGTGAAGAGTTGTAGGCTTCTTGCAAAAAACAAAATAAAGTGTAGAAATAGCTCTCCCAGATCCCTGTAGGAAGACAATGATCTGGAATTTTCCACATGAGCATTTTCCATGTTGCCTATAAAAATAGTCATTCTAAAAAGGCATGCATTCTTAAAGATTATTTATCAAACAGTCTGAATATCTGCTACATAGTTTGAACATCAAAATGTGTTGGGTTGGCCAAGAAGCTCATTTTGTTTTTTTCCATACAATGGCTCTAGCAGTGCTTAATTGTCTTGAACTTCATTCAAAACAATTTTGTTAGATTGTATTGTGACAGCTGTCATATCAATGTGCATTTTTAAAAAAGTTATCAAAATTAGTAAATTTTTGTGCAGCCATTTTAATATTGAAGATGGAAAAATATACCCAACATTTTTGGCATATTATGCTTTATTATTTCAAGAAAGGTAAAAATGCAACTAAAATGCAAAAAAAAAATCTGTGCAGTGTATGGAGAAGCTACTGTGACTGATTGAACGTGTCAAAAGTAGTTTGCGAAGATTCTTGGTACTATTGACATTTTGGCCAACTAAGTCTTTGCTGTGAGGCTGTCTTATGCATTGGGAGATATTTAGCAGCACCCGTGGCCTCTATCCACCAGAAGCCAATAGTGAGAGAGACCTGACATACTCAAAATATCCCAATCAATAAATTTATTGGTGAAAATGAAAAATGCGTCTTTTATCTTATGGAAAAAGCCATATGGACTTTTTGGCCAACCCAATATGTGACAAAAACAGTAGGTTGAAACCTACTTAACTGTACCCTGCTGGCTCACATGTCGATAATAAAGAAAACAGATGGCTACAGTATGATATTTTCAGAACATACCAAGTTTTTAGAGCCTCTAGCATTTTCCAGCTAGGAAGAATTCAAGCCCTAAACAATGTGAAGTAATGTTACCAGCTCATACAGACTGAGAAAGGTTGGTGCTGAAGTAAAAAGAAAGTGACCATGTGTGAGTATGTGTATCAGCACTCCTGTATGAAGGTACGGGTGTTGGTGTGTGAAGTAGGCTGATCTACAAGGCTTGATTTCAAAGGTGGGGATGGGGGTGCAGCTGATGCCGCTGGCCACTTCTTTTTAAAATATTGTGATTGTCAGTGGCTGGGGATGAGGGACATGGGTAGCCGCCTGGAGATGGACACTAAGATGAGCACTTAGTATGAGTAGTAAGAAACCACTAACAGAAGGAAAAGGAGGGGCCGATCAGAGGGCAGAGCCATTGTTAGATGGAGGCAAAGAAGCAGAAAAAAATAATTGTTTTGGAATGTGAACATCAAATGTAGTTTTGAGGAGAAACAATGAAAGAGCAAAACAGGCAAGGAGAGGTAGGTAGCCTATTTGGGTGAAAATGTAGGGATCTCCTGATGGGTAACAGCAGTGTACATAACTATACATCCTTGCAGTGACATAGTGGTGCTGAGAGTGGAGGGCCTGTGGTGGCTTCCAAGACCCAAGGGGCAGAGTTGAGTCTAAGGCAGGGCCCATAAGTGCTTTCTGTGAAAGGCCAGGTTATAAATATTTCAGGCTTTTGCAGGTCGTACATTCTTTATTGCAACTATTTAATCTGTTGTTATAGCATGCAAGTAGATATAGATGATACACAAATCAATGAGCTTTGATGTGTTACAATGATGCTTTATGTACAAAAACAGGTTGCAGGCTAGATTTGGCCTATAGGCTGTAGCTGGTTTAAGGCAACATTAAACCCCAAATTAGCCTATGTGTGAATATCATCTCTTTTGGAATTTTCAATATCCTTCACTTCCTTCTCATTCTAAGAAAGTCAGATCCAACAAGAATTACAAAGACCAGGCTTTCCCCTCTCCACACTGGGCTGTCACTGGATTCTAGAGAACATTGCTCTCTGTGGCATGAGCCCTGAGACATCAGCGCTAGTGAGAGTCGGCCAGGCAAGGACATTGGGGTAGTTCTCCTTTTATTCCATCACCTTCACAGAGAACAAAGAGACATTGATGGTGACAAGGACAAGCCAAGGGCAACTGTCTACTGGCCCTCTGGGTGAGATAGTTGATGAATTTTCATCTCGAAGAGTGAACGTAAATGAGGAAGCCCTCCCTGTGGTCAGAAAGTGGAGCTGTCTTCCCAGGTGTATCTGTCTTCCTAGAATGAACAGTAATGCCATTCTAAGCAGTTTGTTTTTACTGTAAAATCATTCCTAAAGCCATGTATTTAGAATGAACAAGGATTTGCGGTTTTACATGGGTAGGCAAAATCCCTCAGAACTTTGAGGGTTTCTCCCTTTGTTTCAAAGTCTGTTTATTCTCAAATGTCGCCACCCCACCCCCTGCCTCACCCCTTGCTCATAACTCTTCTCAAGCTCTGCTATCTGGTGTTCCCGCACTCTCCTTCGGCTGATAGAAGGAGGAGGAAGGAATATCTTAGTTCATAACACTACATCGGTAATGAGTTACATTTGTAAAGTTGCACAACTGGATGCAACTCATTAGTGTGTTGACCATGTCTTTTAAACTGTTGACTGAAGGGAGGGCATGGATTACTTATTACAGAGGCAACTACTACCAACTGGACAGAATGCCAAGGCATCTTTCTAAGAGTAAGTCAGATCCTTTTGAAGAAGAATTCTTGAAAAGTAAATGTTTCTTAAATAAAATCGTGATAATCACTTGCTCATTCTCTTATTATTTTTTCTGATAAATGTAATGGCAAAGAATGAAATATAGATTTTTAGAAGTTACTTGATGTGACGTTGCTTGTGTTCAATGAGACCATTCATTTCCTATTATTTATTTGTCATAAATGTATACTTCTTCATTTCTTCACCCAAGGAACAATAATAAATAGTTGTTGGATGAAGAATGAATATTCGACATTGTGAAACTGAACATAATTCTTGCATAATCCTGTCATCTAAATTTGGAGATAGACACGGTGCTGGAAAGTTCGATTTGCCGAGGGAAGGTAGCAAAGTGGCAGGTGTTCAGAAGGAAGAGAGCAGTGGTAGAGGTGCTACTTGGCCAAGGAACTTTCAGTACGGTCTCTGCTTAAGACAAAATGTGCAGCCTTGGGGTCAAACGGGACTGAGACCCAGACTACAATCTCCGTTCACCTGCTCATTAAGCCATGTGCCGGAACGTGGGGCTGCCAGAGTCCAAGGAAAGAGTAGGTTTGCCTCGTCTTCCCAAACGCATCCGATGAGTGATTGGCAGCCCAGCTTCCCTGTGTCCTGACTTTTCTCCGGGAGTCATCAATCATTGGGCAGCTTGTAAATATTGGAGGAAACACAGGATAACTAATTTTTTCACATGACACTACATGTATGGGACCACATGGTGGACTTCCAAGAATGCTCTCTTGTCATTTCCCCATTAGCAGAGGACCAGGATCTTTCCTGAAAGCTTTCTGTAAACATTGAGAGCCAGCTTTACTTGTTGGATTAAGGGATCCTGGTGAAGATCTGATAAAGGGTCCCCATAGGAATCTTACCCTATTTAACAACTGGAGCCTGACATTCCAATTTAATTTCATCATTTTAGCCCAAGGCATGTTTAAATTAAAAAAGTAATTGTAATTTAGAAGGTTGCTTCAGCACGTTGTGATTATGTATGTCACTGAGCGTAGCAGAGAACTTGGCTGAGCTGCTTCCCTCATCAAAAGCTCTCTAAAAACAGGAGCCTTGCTTTATTTTTGGCAATCTCATTTTCCCAGTGTTTAGTATAGTCTCTGTTACATAGTAGGCCTTCAGCAAATGTTTATTGAATGAATGACTAACTAAACACCAATGATCCTATCCCATTCTTTGCTAAGTTACTCTAAAAAAATTAAGATTGTGTGTTCATAACCTCACAAAACTCATTCTTAAGAAAGACCAAAGAAAAATATGATTTCTGATTTTCTGATCTAGTTGCTAGCCCCAAATTAGTTTTCCACATCTTCAGATCTACAGATGTTTTACCACTTGGAATAAAAATCACTTCACAGAAAATGTTTTATGTCATCACCATCTGCTTCTTTCATTTGACTCTTTGTGTTTATTTTCCAAATGAACTTTAAGATCCTACTCTAGCAGATAGTTTCATTGCTTTTCTTAAAAGTTTGAGCATTTGCTCTGACGCTAGCCGTTAAAATATATCCTCCCCTTATGTGGAACAACAGCTAGCAAAAGGCTGTCCCCCAAGGAACTACATTTCCCAGTCCCCATTGCATTGAGTCGTGACCATATAACTAGTTCACACAAATAAAATATGATCAGAAATAATGTCTGCTTTTTCTGGGCCAAGGATATAAATGATAGGTATACCTCCTTCGTGTTACTTTCTCCTTTTGCCAACCAGCACTAGGCAACAATTAGGCCATATGTAGAGTTAGTATTTTTTTGAAGCATGGGTTGGCACACAGAAGAAACCTTTGGACCCCTTCTCAGAATGTTTTTAAATGTATATAATGAAATGCTAGAATTATAAAAAGTCAATTATAAACAATTGAAAACAATTATCGAATTATTTAGACAATTAGTAATGTGATCATTGATAAATGTATATTAATCATCTATTGCTATATCCAAAGTTACCCCAAAACTTAGCAGTTTAAAATATTTATTATCACATGGGTTCTGTGGGTCAGGAAAAGCTCAGCTGGGTGGTTCTAGCTCAGTCTTTCACAAGGCTAAAATCCAAGTGACGTCTCGGGATACAGTCATTTGAAAACTTGGTTGGGGAGAGAGCCACTTCTAAGCTCAAATGGCTGTTTGGCAGGCTTTTGTTTTTCGTCATATTGACCATTCTAAAAATGTGTCCTGTGTCATTGCGGCATTACTTCTTCCAGAACAAGTGCTCCAAGAGTGGGCACAGAATTTACCAAGTTTTATAAGCTAATCTTGTAAATGATAGCAGATCACTTTTGCCTTATTCTGTGCATTGGAGAGGATTACTCAAACGCAGGAACACCAGGAATCTGGGATCATAGGATGATATCCTAAGGGCTGCCTACCGCATTGTGCTTTTTTGGTTTTGTTTTGATTTTTAGTATTAAAATACAATATCAAGAAGATCAAGAGGAAGGACTAATAACTACTGCAATTTTGAAAGAGAGCTGAGAATAAATGATTCTTTGAGAGATCTGCAACAATAGCGTGACAAGAAAAATATCTGTGACTTCTATTTGCTACAAAATCACAAGTACTATTAATACTTCTCTTTTGGCCATATTTATAATTAACATAAAATGATAAATTTTGGCTCAAAGTTAACAGTCATGTACTTTTTCCCATACAAGTATCCTGAAAGCCCCTGAATTCTATCCATGGATCCTCTGGGTGTTGATAGAATTCTATCCATGGGTCCTGGGGGTTGGGCGAATCCACAAGATAGCCTAGGGCCCTGAATCACTGCTTGAGAACATATTTGCCAATGTAATACAATAGCCCTGAAATGTTGAGAGAGAAAAGACTTCTATTGCACGTAAGCCATTACACATTTTAGAGCCATTTGTTACTACAGTCTGGTCTACACTACATAGTACATTGCCAGTTAATTACTATAGTTACCTCTTTCTTCATTTTGTCCTTCAACATACACTTTGAGTAAAATTTCAGCTTACCTTTGTGTTACATTCCATATATGTACCTGCTATCGTAGATCATCCATCTTATTCCACTAATAGCTAGTTAAATGAACTTAATATGTATCAAAGACATATGGAGACTAAATTATATTTTTCCAGTGACTTTTATTTTATTATTTTCCTTCAATTTTTAGTTTTATGCACCAGATGGTTGCCAGCTGGATCCCTAAGAATAAATCGTAAATGACCAATAATGATAAACATTTGTGTGGCTCCTGCTCCTGAACAATTTGAAGCATGTTAATGAATTTGCCTGCAAACAGTGAACATCCCGTGGTGGGGGCAACAGATCATCTCACATGCCATTGCCAGAAATATCTCCCTGGAATATGTGATGGAGAATGAATATGTCTAGGCAAAGCTACTGGGTGGGTTTGTATTGGCAGATATTAATCTAGTTATAGTACGATGTTAAGCTTTTCTCTTTTTTTTCATGGTTTTATTTATTTTACTTTTAGACAGAGAGGGAGAGAAAGAGAGGGAGAGAACATCAGTGTGTGGTTGCCTCTCACGCGCCCCCTACCGGAGACCTCGCCTGCAACCCAGGCATGTGCCCTGACTGGGAATTGAACTGGTGACCCTGTGCTTCGCAGTCTGGTGCTCAATCCACTAAAGCCACACTAGCCAGGGCTCGCTTGCTCGCTCTCGCTCGCTCTCGCTCTCTCTCTCTTTTTGTCATTGTGTAAAAATATATAATGGCACAAACACTAGAAAAACATCGTCTAGTCATGAATCTTCAATCCTTTCTAAAACTGAATTTTAAAGAATGAGCCAGTGGTATTAACTTTTAACTTGCCCACCCAGATCCTGATATAACAAAATAAATTTTGAAAAGAACTGTCTTGCAAAGGGTCAAGCCATATTTATGTATATCTGTCACGATTGGTTGGAATCCAGTATATAAGTTCCTTTTAAATGGAAGCAAATAATATAACATACTTTTTCCTCACTGAATGACGGTACGCCCCTTTATTGCTCAATAGAAGATTCATGAAACAAAAAGTGGACTCTAGGGCACATCAATGAAAAAGAAGAAAAAAAAGATACAAACTCAAAGATTCTATCTGGAAGAAAATATCTGCCTACAGTACTTTGGATTTAGGTTTCTCAAGAATATGATTTAATAATGGACATCTTATGCTTCTTTATTAAATTATAGTTTTGACACCTTGTTTTTAAGAACCACATAAAACAAACATCTTTCCTTAGTTCTTAGCTCCTCATCATCTTATACAATTCAAATAAAATTAAATGGTCTAATTTTTTAAAAGTTCTTTTGTATTATGAAAGTAATGCTTACTATAGAAATTTTGGAAAATATAAAAAAGGGAAGAAAAGTGTTTAAAATCACTTATAATGTGGCTGTCCAAATAAAAATACAGTATCATTTTGAGGTTTAGTCTCATCTATTTCTACACAAATATAATTATTATTTTATTTTTATTTTTTAAATACATTTAATTTTAAAAATGAGATTTTCTTTTAAGATTTTTTCTTCTCTTTTTTTAGCAATCTTCACTTGGATTAACTAATAAATAAAAGAGACAATCTTGCTTTCATAGAGTTTTTCAAAGAAGCTTTGTTATTATTATATTTTATTTATTTGTAATTTCACTGAGATCAAACTTATGCACAATATTTTTGCTCTAAAGTTTAGTAATTGTGTTCCTGAAAGCTAGTAGCTGAAAAGCCATAAAACATTTACCTTTTATTTTTTATTTTTCAACTTTTTATTGAATTCACTGGGGTGATATTAATCAATAAAACCGTGCAGGTTTCAAGTGTACAACTCTGTAACACATCATCTGCACACTGCATTATGCACTCACCACCCAAAGTAAAGCCTCTTTCCATTACCATTTATTCCCCCTTTGCCCTCTTCCACTTCTCCCACCCCAAACCTTTGCCTTTTTAAAAATGTATTTTATTGATTATGATATTATAGTTGTCTCAATTTTCCCCCTTTTGCTCCCCTCCACCCAGTGTCCCCCATTCCCTCTGGCAATACCTCCCTTACTTCATGTCCATGGGTCATGCATATAAGTTGTTTAGCTGGTCCATTTCCTATACTGTTCTTAACATCCCCCTGTCTTTTCTGTACCTATGAATTTGTACTTCTTAATCCCTCACCTTTCCCCCCATTCTTCCTCTCCCCCCTCCCAGTTGATATCCCTCCAAATGATCTATGATTCTGTTTCTGTTCTGCTTGTTTGCTTAGTTTGTTTTTTAGATTCAATTGTTGATATTTGTGATGAATACTAATAATGGCTCGTCTATTACTGAATGTGATTTTTTTCCTTCTTACTGGTTCTGATGCTGGAGGGGTGAGTCCCTAGTGGGGACTCAAGCCCCAAGCCAAGAAAGTTCTTCTCTTCTCACAGGAAAGAATTCAAGACGTGAACCAGACAAGAGATTAAAAAGGAAAAGCTGTCTTCATTCAGCAGAGAAGACAAGCAAGAAAAGCTACTGGATAGACAGAGTAGTGGACTCTCCTCATGAGAGAAGGAAGAGTCCTCAACCATCTCTAGAGGTGGAGCTTTTATCTGTTGTACTTTCTATGGAAAATTGCTGGTATGGGGAGATACAGAGTGGGAAAAAAGTTGGGATTAACGTTAACCTTTACAAGGTATATTTTGAGGCCTTGTGTTTTCCCATGGCATGGGTAAAAGATAAGGTATGGGTGAGTAGCTATTAATCAGTCTTTGCAGGGATCTTCTTTGTCTGGAGGCCCTTCATGGTCTGCCTTTATCTCCAGTCAGCCAAGTTCTGTGTCAGGCAGCATGAAGCTGGCCCCTGACTTAACCTTGTGTGACATCAGATAATTTGTATAGTTCTCATGCCCCTCTCATATATTAGTGCTAGATCACAGTGCATTTTACAATTGGCTTTTTAGGTTTTGTGAAATATCCTATAAAAATTTTTTATACAACAAAATATAACATTTTGTTTCATGGCAGGTGAAATAAGTTGAAATTGAGACTTAAAATTATTAGAAATAAGATAACACAGTTAAGGAAAGGCCTTGTTCTTTTCATGAAAAAAAAAACCCCAAAAATTTTGTGTTGCATTGAAATCATTTACAGAATGATTTTATGTGTATATTCCCATTATATAACTCTTCACTAGTTTATTATAAGAGAAAATTCTAATGTAGTGTTATGAATGGCTACAGGATGGAGAGACAAGCTGTTGAGTCTCTACTAATCCTTGTAAAACATTCAAAGTAACATTTAAGGTAAAATTACCATGGCCCTGTAATTTATACTGCAAAGGACAAGCCATTTGCAAAGGTGGCTAGAATTCTGCTCATGACCTGGATTTATCTCAGTAGTAACTTTACAGCCTAGACTAAGATTTATTCCTTTCCCATACATTTGCTCTTTAAATCCTTTAGTTTCATGAGGCAGGGGTCAGGAGTCAGGTATTTTAATAGAGCATGACCAAATGTCTGAAGGAGCACAGAGAGTTCAGGTGTGGCACTGATCATTTATTTTCTATATTGGTGAGAACTGTGCTCAATAACAGATTAAAACATGGCATCATGATTCATCTAGCAGATTTCTCTACTTTACAAAATTTAATCATCTTTTGGCATTTTCACAATTGTTTATTTCTGGAAAGTTGGGGGGCATATGCATTTGATGAAAGTAACTTATTTGTTTATAACTGAGACAGCCCCTCGGAGATATTAGGGCATCTAATTCTGCTTTCTCTCCCATTCTATTTGTCTAATTCCATTGGTATACCCTTAATCCCTCATTTTTTTAATCCTTTAAACATTCCACTTTGTTAATGTACGCTCTAAATCTACCCTTAGCTGTCTAGGCTAGAACAGGTATACCATACTAAATAGTCCCCTTGGAGCGGTGAGTTGACAATATCTGCCCATTTTGCTACCTGCCCTTCATATCTTCTGTTTTCTTATGGTACTAGTAAATATACTGGCCTGAGCACTTCCCCACCACAGATTTTTATTCCATGTATATCCTTTTGCATACCCTTATGCAGTGCACCATTGTGGCCCAGTCTGGAAACTATTTAGCCTTCTCTAATGTAAATAGTTTTGTGGTATATGCAATTAGTAGTTCAGGTATAACCTATTGGCTGATAATCCCCAACACCGTGATTGCTTATTTTTAAAGTTAGCCAACTAAAGCCAGCTCCCTCACCAAAACTGCCTTGTTTGGGAATCTCTGTTGGCCCTATCTCCTCAGTTGCCTGTTTCTCACTAGTTGCTGGATTCCCAATGTCACTATTCTTGGAATGGGAACAGGGATACTCCAAATCCTCACTCCATTTCAATTTCCCCAAATAGGAAAAGAGTTCACATGTTGTTCAGCCTAAAAAGACAAATAAAACAAACAAAACCAGTAGAATGGAGGAGTTCGCTGTAATGGTCTAGTCTTCCAACACCATTTTCATTCCTACCTTGTTTTTGTCCCTTTCAGATATCCAGTCTTCTCTTGATTCTCTCTTTCAGTCATCTTAAACCAAAATGAAACAAAACAAATACCTCTAAGAAAACCATTTTATAAACATACTTACAGTACATGATCTATGACCTATAACTTGAAACTGGTTTACTAACTTATTAAATGTAAAATATTTTTTTCAGTATTCCATTTGTGTGTATTTTATTAGTAAGGCTGGTCATTTGTTTATAATTTATGTTTGTTTTGGAGGTAATTTTCTATTTTGTTAAATGGGCTTTTGATTTTTCCTTTTTTTTTTTTTTGGATGTTATTTGCGTTTTCAACAGTAAACACAAAGAATGGAGTTGTAATGGTGGAATTTCAGGTTAAAGTAAAAATATGACAACTCAGTGAGTGTGCATAAAACATGATCTAAATTCAAGACCCTCCAATTTCAAAGGTTGGGAAAATCATATATACCCGGACCTAGTTCAAGAGAAATTCATTACTATCTCAGGTTATTTAAATTTACAGTTAAGCTGCCTCTAAAAGATGACTCTATTTTTAATAAGTTTGTAACAGAATTGCAGAGAAAAGGTTTTTAAGATAATATCCTAGGCTGCAAATCACTCCAGGTTTTGGTGTGTTTTGAAAAAAATAGACCAAAGGGCTCCCCCACCTCCTCCCAAATACATGTAGAATAGCAGTCATAAGGAGCCGTCAATGATTAGTTTTTATTTTTTAAATATAGTTCATCCATTCAACATTCACGAAGCACCTACTAAATGCTTGGGACGTAGCAGCAGCGCACCGCAGAAGCCGAAGGTTACAGCTCCCGTCGCCTGATGGTGGTGGTGGGGTGAGGGGCAGCCTGTACAAGGAAGAGAAAACCGAAAATCCACCCCATGAGAATATACTGATTCTGGTCGAGTTGGTCCATTGGGCCGTGAGGCGAGCGCCCAAAGCAGTGCTAAACTCACCGCTAGGGCCAGACACTGGATTTACCTGACAAAAGACTGGTTGCTAATTACAACTTTGAAATCCTTAAGGTAGTTTACGTCCCTAAACATCAAAGTAGCAACGGTTATAGGCCCTAAGGGGGAAAGTGCAGCTCACAGAAGTATTAATAGAAAATGTGCTATGGCTTTTGATATTCTATCCAACTCAAACGTGGCTTGCCTATGTATAAGCTTGTATTTTTGCCAGAGCAAGGTTTGTTGGGTTGTTTTTCGGGCGGCACAAACGATCGTTAAGCTTCTGTTTTATTTTTATGCCTATGCCAATGTTTCGAGGTGTCAGGGTGGAAAAACTTGGACAACGCCGCGAGGAAAGAAGCATCCTGTGACGAAAACCGCCAGGACCACCTAAGCCCCGTGAGAGTTCTGCAGCAAAAGCTCCACTACGGGTAGCAGAAGTGGTCAGACGCCACGCAGGATCGTGGCCATTTTTACATTATCGAAGTGCGTTTGGCACATTATTTATCAGAGCGAAAGTGGAACTTCCTAGTTTACAGTAAGGCGTCCAAGAAGAATTTCGGTGCTTCTTGGCGTATGGAGAGTAGCTGTGCTAACAGTGCCTCTTCTTTCCCCCCAGTCTTTTCCTCAGAGCGAGAGTGTCTTTGTTTCTCGCTTGGTTGGAGTCCGCGCCACAAAAAGAACGGATTAGATGAGCAAAAAAAAAAAGATGGGGGCGAAAGATAGGCTCAAAGGACTCGCTCAGAGTCAGGCAGGGAAGCCAGCGAATCCCACCACGAGTCCCGGCGGCCGAACGCCCCTACCAAGTCACTCCGCCCCATTATCCTTTCGCGCCGATGCGGCCGCTAAAGGCCGAAGGGCGGGCCCGCCAGAAGTTCGCGCGATACCAGCCACGCGACTTCCCAGAAAGCCTCAGGCAACATTTTAATAGCGGCGAGGGAGCCGGTTTAGGGCGGAAGGGTAGGCGGGGCTTGCCCAGATATTTAGTGGCACCAGCGGCCACGCCCCGAGTCGGAAGTGACGAAAATGAGCTAGCGCGTCGAAGGTACCTCTATGGTTTTCCTCCCGTTCTTGAGTCGGGAAATGGCCGCTGTGTAGTTACAACGAAGATAAGTCCCGGGAACCGTGCTTCGGGGTGTCAGGTAGGCCTCGTGCTGCATTCAGGGTAGTGAATTTACTCAAGGGTAGTGAATATCGAGGACGAATGAATATTGTTGTGGCTTTTGTGGGTGGGGGCGGGTTGGCGGCGACCCGAGAACCTAGGAGACGTTGTGCCGTTATTTATGTGTTTCTCCGTCAGCTTCGCTCACATTTTTGAGGCACCGGGGCCAAAAGTTTGGGGCGGGGGTAGTGAGCGGCGAGAACGGTCCCGGTGCGGCTGGCCGCGAACCTGGTGGAGACCCACAGACCGCGCGGCTTCCTCATGCGCCTGCGCAGATCATTCTCTTCAACCCTTCCCCCATTTCCTCGTCCCGGACCCCAGCGCGCGCCCGTCTGAACGCTTGGCCCGCGCACGCGCGCTTCCTCTTTTCTCGGTTCCCCGCCTCTAGCCCCGGAGGCTGTGAGCAATGCTACTCGGGTTCTCTTCATTGGCTGCTATCGCCACCGCTTTTCGCGTCATTTTAAAAAATCCTTGCCCCCGGCTTCACGATACCCGTCGGTTTACGCCTCATTTTGGTGACTCTGGTTTGTGCGATATGCCGCTCTGTTCCTCGTAACTGAATTTCGCATCCCTCTCTGGCCCTTGCTGTTGCGGGAACATTTTCTCCGGGGTTAGTCCTCTCGGGTACCCTTGGCAACCCACCGTGTTTTGGAGGAACGGTGCACTAGTTGCAGTCGGTGCCTAGTTACAGCTTCCTAGCGTGGGGAGCAGGCCTTAGCTGACTATCTGAGTGGTCCTGCGTCTCCGGGCCCGAAAGGGCAGCTCTTCAGAAGTGCAGGCGAAGCCATGTCCTTTCAGCAGGCGATTCAGCTCATTATATCGTGTCAGAAATGTTGCAGCCGCGATTGGTGGCTGCGTTGAGATTAGGGACTTTGCCCACATTTTCCTTAAAGTCCCTAAGTTGGCTTTATTTCCTTTTTAAGATTTATCTCATCAGAATAAAGCAGCAGTACTGGCAACTACTTTTATACATCAGACTTCTTTTTTTTACAGCGTTTTAGAATTAAAAAAAAAAAGGCCAAAGTTGAAGACGAGCATGATTGAAACTGATGTAAAGAGGTTAGCTACTTCAGACATCATTTTTTACAGCAGCACCTTGCAAATGTTTTGGGGAATTAAAAAGGAGAACATCCTTGTGAATTCTCTTTCCAGTGGGAGTCGAGTTGGAATGGTTGAGCTACTGTTTAGACAAGAACCTTTACATAGGAAAAACTGCTACAAGTTTATGTTTTTATGTTATCCTAGCCAATTCAGGATAAATAATTTGAAGGGAAGAATTCTGTGTAAAGTAACTCACGGTGGACCGATTTAAAGTCTCTCTACTGGTGACTTGTAGCATCTTGTTTTAAGGATACCATGCTTTCAGTGTTACCTTGTGTTAAACACTTAAAATGGTGGCAAAAGAGATTTAGCTAAAGATGATTCTTCATTCGGAAGAACAGTATTTTAGGACTTGCAGACAGGCCTGTATAAACGTACCAATCGGTAGGCTCAGTTCTAGTTGAATTTATTGGCAAGACTTAAGTGGGTAGCTAGTTGTACTAGATTTTTCATGAGAAGACTTGTAGAAATGGAGAAAGCTTTTCAGTGCTACAGAGAGTTTTGGATTGGGAGTTTACAGAAACTACCTTCAAAGTCATTAGTTGAACACTAACTGAATTCTGTGTCATTTTCAGAAATTTATTAACAAAGAAATAGGGAATCAAAACATCCAACATGTTTCACTTAAAATACTCTATTTCTAACCCTAGAGTGATAGTGCCTGGCATATGATAGGCACCTTATAAAGTCAAAGGAATGCTGAAAGCTTGGAGTTCTCACATTTGAAAAATGGGGTTTTATACGTAGCGTGTGAGATTGAGGATTAAATAAGGTGATTTTAAAGTCAGCACAGACAGTTTTTGGCACATGGTTGGTATTTAGATATTTAATTTGCCATGATTTGTTTATTTTTTTTCCTCCTTAGTTTTTGGAGGCAGGAATCTCTTACATAGTCATGTCTCCATAATACCTAGCACTGTACTTTGTACATAGAATTGCATTTTTTTAAAACAAAATAGCCGAGTTGGTTATAGTGTTTCACTGACTATAGTAGATTATTAATATGAAATATTAAATACTTACATTTTACATTAAATGTTAAGTGTTAAATATATTATGTCATATATAAGTTCTTAGTAAGGATACTTGAATATATTTATAGATTGTGCGCAAGAATATATATCTACTAGTCTAACAGCCTCTCCCCCTCACTTTGCTATTTCTAGTGTGTGTTTTCTTGGAACTTCAAAAGATCCTGAGAGAGCTGGCAGTTGATTCTTGTCTGGATATATAGAAGTTAAAATTAGTGTTTTGGATTTGCTAACTAAAATGAAACTCATGTCACTTCTAGCAGTGAATCTCAGTAGTATTGGACTTCTAGGTCAGAATAAAGTTTCATAACACGCCAGTTTAGAAGATTAGTTTTCTGCTGCCCTCCGGGGGAGTTTTTTTACACACACACACACACACACACACACACACACACACACACACTTTAAAGGTTATTTATTGCCCTGGCTGGTATGGCTCAGTAGATTGAGTGCCAGCCTGAGAACCAAAGGGTCACTGATTGGATTCCAGTCAGGGCATATGCCTGGGTTGCAGGCCAGGTCCCCAGTAGGGGGTGCACAAGAGGCAACCACACATTGATGTTTCTCTCCCTCTCTTTCTCCTTCCCTTCCCCTCTCTCTAAAAGTAAATAAATTAATAATTTTTTATACTTAAGGAAGAAAAGGTTATTTATTTTTAGAAATATTTATTTATTTATTTATTTATTTATTTATTTATTTATTTATTTTTAGAGAGTGGAGAAGGGAGGGAGAAAGGGGGGGGAACAAAGGGAGATAAACATCAATGTGTGGTTACTCCTCACAGGCCCCCAGCTGGGGACCTGGTGCACAACCCAGGCATGTGCCCTGACTGGGAATCGAACTGGCGACCCCTCATGCTGGCACTGAATCCTCTGAGCCACACCAACCAGGGTGGGAATTAATATTTTTAAAACTATACAGTGCACTTTAGAAATACTTTCTTTCTGATCTGTGACCTTTTGTTTTTGCTACTTTTTACTTTAGTTATGTTTCCCTCAATCACTTAGTTCCTATTCTTCCTTCCTAGCTTGAACGTCAACTGTTAATTTCCCCTCCGCTGGCAGTAAGGGCATGGGTATTTAGGGAACATTGTTCTTGGTTTACCAGTTTAATCTTATTACTTCTTCTGCTTTGTATTTCTGATTTTATTGCATATTTTATTTGGATTGATTTCTTTGTACGATTTCATATTGATGTGTATTTTTTTCCATTTAAGCCTGTTTATGAATTCCTTGAGTATAGGCATGTATCTGTCTTGTATTCCTTAGTTTAGTTTTTGCTCTCATAGTGTTTTTTGGTCTATCTTTTGCACGTAATTGATAATTACTGAATGTTAGTCAGAAGGCTAACCTTTTCAGTATTGATAACTGCTTAATATTTTGTGCCAAATGTAAATTTATTTGAATAATAGTACATTAGTTTAGGAAGAGTATTGGCTTCCAATTGATACTTGTTTAATTTACTGGCTGTTCTGTTATTGGAATATGTGCCATACATGTGTCAAAATACTTTTAGGCACAGAGCTTAGATTTACTGTGATGTTTGTTGTATGAATTGTAAAAAATCAGTTTCAGATGAAACTAAACTGTGAAAGGAAGTGGCCAAGGGAGGATAAGTAGCAGAGCATGAAAATAAACTCATTTTAGATGTTATAAATTATAGCATTAAGAATACTAACTACATATATCTGACAAGATGGCATTATGTTAGCCACCTCTGAATTTTCTGGTAGGATGACAGCATAGCTTATGTCTTGTAAAGTGCACATTGCTAAAATTAGAATTTAAGTATTTAAGTTAAAACGTAAAAGTGCTCTCAGTTTCATAATACACTGTGGCATTCTGATTAACACAAAACAAATTCTTTAAGCTTTAGGGTTAAAGTTTATTTCTTAAGTCAGTTTCCCCTTCCCTGAAATCATTTAGTACCTTTATTAAGAGTTCGTTGCAGTGCTGAGCATGAGGCATTGTAAACAGTGTATATTTAATTTACCATAAATCAAACTCATATTTTTTATTTTTGCCAGGAATTTGAATTTAGAGTTTACTCTCTGAGAACATTCTGTCCAGGAAGAATTTTACAGTATCACAAAGACTTCACTCGACTACTTGATCCTGCATAAAACCCAAGGTATATAACATTCATTTTCCTAGTTTTCAGTTTGGCATATTTGAAAAAAACGTGACTGACTACTAAATTCATGATTCAGGCTGAATGATTAAAAGTGACGTGGTTTGAAGTTTTTTTGTTTTTATTTTGGTACCTTATATGAAGTAAGCCAGATTTTAAAAGTTAGTTTTCGGAAAAAGATTCTCTTTATCTCTCCTGCTTCTAAGTTTTGTCTGCTTTTATTTCTAGAAACACATTTATTTAAAGATGCAGAACACCTAAAACTATTTAAAAGTAAATCAAGAGAAAATAATGCTGCTTGTTTAACTGATTCCCTTCATACAGGAGGAGTTCCTTCCATAACCTAGCTTTTTCTCGGTTATATTGGTGTTAATGTAATTAAAGTTGATTGCTTATTATGTACTGAATTTTTTATTAAGTGTGTTACATGTGTCAACTCATTTAGTCCTCACTACAGTTCTGAGGACCATATTGTGTTTATATGTTCCTTAGAATGAAGAGTGAGAGGACACACACGGCTGATAATTTGTCTGTTTGAAGATAGTTATGTTTTATTCTGAAATAAATATTTTTGGGGAACCTTGATTTGTCATTTATGTGTTTTGATGAGGAAGAATGTAGACATTGTCATTACTTCTATCTATAATTCAACTCATCTGATTACTTTTAAATACTATTTCATAATACTGAGTAACATCAAGGCACATAAAATAGGTACCTCCAAGAATACTTGGTTGTAGGAGAAATGGTTTAAATACATGGCAATTGCACTCTGTTAGAAGTTTAGTGTGAGTCACTTTTATAGAAAGTTACTGATTTTGAGTAATGAGTTAGTGGAAACTTGGAAATTATAGCAAAAATAAACTTGAGATATATATGTAAATAAAATTTTGTGAAGAGTAGATCTATAAATCAAGTAGTATTGTTACCAATTTCTGAGGTATAATTAGATACTAATTACTTTAGGTACTAAATAGTGTTTAGAAAAGTTAGGATACTGGTACCCAGTTCTCTTTTTCTTACAGTTCCAGTCTCTTTCTTGCAGCAGTCTCTTTAGTTTCATCTCCTTACAACAAAGTTACAGGGTAGACTAGGCATTTCTGTAGTCATGACTATTGAGAGTAGAGCCATGACTCCACCTGTTCAGAGATTTATTCGCCCCCCCCCTTCTTTCCTCCCTAATATTCCCCTCCCCCCAGCACCCACCCTCCTGCCAGTATTCCTACACTTAGTTTATGTCCATAGGTCATACATACAAGTTCTTTGGCTTCTCCATTTCCTGTACTATTCTTAACCTCCCCCATCTATTTTGTACCTAACATTTATGCTTTTTATTCCTTGTACCTTTTCCCCCATTCTGTTCAGAGATTTGGTGGCCTTTATTACACTAGAAGACTGTCCACCATTCCAGGTAGTATTGTATGCATGAAGTGGTCAATTCAGTCCCATTTCAAGACCATAAATCATTGAGTTGACAGTCTGTTAGATTTATTTTTCTTTAGTATTAAGCCACTTGTATTTTCGTTGTTTCTGGTTCCTTATTGGTAATACCTTGTTATTTATCTTTTTTTATAGAAGTAGGCATTTGTATTGGGTATGGAATAACATATAACGTAGTGCTATACTCCGATATCGTGCTCTTTCTGACTTACGCAGCTGCTGCCTTTTTTGGATTGAGGCATGTAGATGGGGCAGTCCATAGAAATTTTCTGTTTTGCCTTTAATATATACAGTACCTTTCATGCAGGTAAAAAGTTTTTAGTTAGGAATACTTGTCTGGCTTAGTATTCATTTGAAAAGAATGATGATGAATAATATTCCTTGAGAAACATATCTTGTAAAGTTTACTTTGTACCTGAAAATAAGTTATATAATGTGAAGTTTTTTCAGTTATGTTGTGATTTTTTAACCATTTTTGGTCTCTCACTTTACTAGGAGAAAAGAAATGGGTCGCTCAAATTCTAGATCACATTCTTCAAGATCAAAGTCTAGATCACAGTCTAGTTCCCGATCAAGATCAAGATCACACTCTAGAAAGAAGAGATACAGGTGAATTACCGTGCTTTTAAGTCTTTTAATAATGGTAATGATATCAGCTAATATTTATTGAGTGTTTACTATAACGCCACATTGTTAAATTCATTAACATTTTATTCTCAAAGAACCCTGTCAAATTCATCTATCGTTACCCTCATTTTAGAGTTAGAGAAATTGAGAATTGTCCAAGTTGTAAGCTAGTTAAATGGCAGAGCTTAGATTAGAATCCAGCTAGTCTGACTCTACATCTCAGATTCTTAATGCATTGTGCACTAAATGGTGGATTGCCTTTATTCCTCCATATGTTGAGATAAATTGGATAAGGTAACAATTATCTGACTGTAAGCAAGCTATGTATTATTTCATAGTTTCTTACTGTTTCCGACTCAGGGTCTTCAGAAGTTTATTCTTTTGTTAAAAATGATTAACTCTGATTGTGTTTTTTGAAACAGTAATACATATAGCATAGAAAATAGAAACCATAATTTGAGAATTAAAGTAAGCATACTTTTTTGAGAATTAACATTAGGTTATGATTTTTCCTGCAGTATTTTTCTAAGCCTAATTTTATATTATGTATGCATTTGGTCACTGGTATTTCACTGATGAGTATTCTGTGTCATTAAAAATTCTTTTACACTATCACTGTGAGTACTTGAATAAATGTAGTATAATTTGTCATGTTCTGTTGGGTTATGTGTCTCCCCCTGATTTCTGTGCCTTCATTTCTAAGGCCTTTAATTTATTCTCTCAATATTTATCTTAAAAATGAGACTTTCTTCATTGAGAGCACTAAACTTTTAACTTCTGTATTCAAGTTGTTTTTTAATGTACATTTTTAGCTTTGACAGTTGATGTACTTGTTATATTTAGAGTATTTAGAATGGTAGGATGGAATAGTTTGTTTTTATTGCATTGATATTTATTTCATTTTTAGTTCTAGGTCTCGTTCCAGGACGTATTCAAGATCTCGTAGTAGAGATCGTATTTATTCTAGAGATTATCGGCGAGATTACAGAAATAATAGAGGAATGAGACGACCATATGGGTACAGAGGAAGGGGTAGAGGGTATTATCAAGGTGGAGGAGGTAGATATCATCGAGGTGGCTATAGACCTGTCTGGAATAGAAGACACTCGAGGAGTCCTAGAAGAGGTCGTTCACGTTCCAGGAGTCCAAAAAGAAGATCTGTTTCCTCTCAAAGATCCCGAAGCAGATCTCGCCGGTCATATAGATCCTCTAGGTCGCCAAGATCATCCTCTTCTCGTTCTTCATCCCCATATAGCAAATCTCCTGTCTCTAAAAGACGAGGGTCTCAGGAAAAACAAACCAAAAAATCTGAAGGGGAGCCTCAAGAAGAGAGTCCTTTGAAAAACAAATCACAGGAGGAACCAAAAGATACATTTGAACATGATCCATCTGAGTCTATTGATGAATTTAATAAATCATCGGCCACATCTGGTGATATTTGGCCTGGCCTTTCAGCTTATGACAATAGTCCCAGATCACCCCATAGTCCTTCACCGATTGCTACACCACCTAGTCAGAGTTCATCTTGCTCTGATGCGCCCATGCTCAGTACAGTTCACTCTGCAAAAAACACCCCCTCTCAGCATTCACATTCCATTCAGCATAGTCCTGAGAGGTCTGGGTCTGGTTCTGTTGGAAATGGATCTAGTCGATACAGTCCTTCTCAGAATAGTCCAATTCATCACATCCCTTCACGGAGAAGCCCTGCAAAGACAATCACACCACAGAATGCTCCAAGAGATGAGGCTAGGGGACGCTCCTCATTTTATCCTGATGGTGGAGATCAGGAAACTGCAAAGACAGGAAAATTCTTAAAAAGGTAAGAACTAAAGTAGAGAATTTAGATTAAAATATTAATAGTTCTTGAATTCTATTTGACTCTCTTATAAGATTTAAAATTGCATTATGATGTGTATTTAGCTATTTTTGCTCGACTTCTTTCTTTATATATTAATTTCAAATTGATTTCACTCCTATCTCCCTAACTTTGGAAGTCGTGTTTTAATAGAAACTAATTTATATTCCTCCTTTTTAATTTTACTATTTTCATTAAGTTCAGAGTTAAGAATGTAAACAAGAATTGAGTAGGGTAAAGCATAACTGATAGCTAACATGTAAAAACATATTTTTAGAGATTAATATTGTAATTTTAGAGCTTTCAAAGCTTGTTTTGTTCTTTTCAGCGTTATAATGTGACCTATGTAAATAATGCAATTCTATTACATGGTTTTTTTTGGTATGGTGTTATAAACAGTCCAGCTGCCATATTTTAATAAATATGCCTGACCATAGAGAAGATGATACTTCTTATTGACCTAGTGATGTTTTAAACAGATACTTTGTTTAAATTCTAATTTCAAGTGTTGCTAAGCTCATTGAACACTGTTTGCTGATGTAGTATGATCGACTTAAAAATAAGAAAATAAAGCAAGCATGCTATTTCTGGTATACAGTGCTGTACAGTCTAGAATTAATTTTCTTACTGAACTTGATATATATGGTTTGTACTTAATATTGCCAGAAATCATTATTTTCTACAGCAAAGTATATATGAGCTACTTTATGATTCCGATAGAGTATTTAATATTATCAGTTAGATTAAAGTCCAATTTTGTGAACTTTTTTTATGTTAGTGAATAAGTAAAATAACCTGAAATTTTGTGTATAATCATAAGTAGAATTCAAATAGATAAGTATATTGTTTACTGCTGGTTCTTAGCTTCAGAAATTAAACTTAAGCTGTGTTGTATGTTACAGAATCTCTGGAAATTTGGATATGTTAGTACAGAATTGTGGGCTATGACTAAATAGAACAGATTTTTGAGAGTGGCTTTGCTTTTTAAACTTCAGGAAGCCTATTACATAAATTTATTTAAAAACTTAGTACATAAGTGCTATTTAAAAAGTGGAATCTGGAAACACTTTCAGTGGGTTTTTTTCCTCTCATTACTGGTCCTGTGGTATTGGTCAGCACATTTAAGTATGCAAATTATCCACAGTGAATGCAATCCAGAGTTACCATCCTCTTCTTTGCTTATTCACAGGTTCACAGATGAAGAGTCTAGAGTATTCCTGCTTGATAGGGGTAATACCAGGGAAAAAGAGGCTCCAAAGGAGAAAGGATCAGAGAAAGGGAGGGCAGAGGGAGAATGGGAAGATCAGGAAGCCCTAGATTACTTCAGTGATAAAGAGTCTGGAAAACAAAAGTTTAATGATTCAGAAGGGGATGACACAGAGGAGACAGAGGATTATAGACAGTTCAGGAAGTCAGTCCTTGCAGATCAGGGTAAAAATTTTGCTACTGCATCTCACCGGAATACTGAGGAGGAAGGAACCAAGTACAAGTCCAAAGTTTCACTGAAAGGCAATAGAGAAAGTGATGGATTTAGAGAAGAAAAAAATTATAAACTTAAAGAGACTGGATATGTAGTGGAAAGGCCTAGCACTACAAAAGATAAGCACAAGGAAGACGACAAAAATTCTGAGAGAATAACAGTAAAGAAAGAAACTCAGTCACCTGAGCAGGTAAAGTCTGAAAAGCTCAAAGACCTCTTTGATTACAGTCCCCCTCTACACAAGAATCTGGATGCACGAGAAAAGTCTACCTTCAGAGAGGAGAGCCCACTTAGGATCAAAATGATAGCCAGTGATTCTCATCGTCCTGAAGTCAAACTCAAAATGGCCCCTGTTCCTCTTGATGATTCTAACAGGTAATTTCACATTGATGCCTGGTAATAAAATGGCTTTTGAAATGTGGGTGGTTAGTTAATATTCCAGTTAATTATTTTATTTTCTGAACATATTGCCCATTTTCACATTGAAACCAATGGTATATTTTGTTTGTGTGTGTGTTTGTACTGATATGTTCCAGACCTGCTTCCTTGACTAAAGACAGGCTACTTGCTAGTACACTTGTCCATTCTGTCAAGAAGGAGCAAGAATTCCGATCCATCTTTGACCACATTAAGTTGCCACAGGCCAGCAAAAGCACTTCAGAGTCATTTATTCAGCACATTGTATCCTTGGTTCATCATGTTAAAGGTATGTTTAGTATAGCGTATTAAATTTCTCCTGCAAATAAAGATGAACAGCTATGCCTAAAATCAGTGTACCCCAGGGATAGCAGGTATACAGACACCATTAAAAATTTGGAAAAAGGAGTGTTTCACGAAAAGAGATACCCATCTTGGTAGCAGGAAGATATTTATAAAAAGTAATTGAAATGTTTATAGAGTTAAGAACATACCCTAAAAATTTATAGCGTGGTAAAACATGATGTAAATTTATTTAATGCCAGAAGCCTTTTTGAAATGTGCCTGTATACCCTATTTGAAGTACAGAATTCTTACAGATTTTCTTTTCATTGCATCATATGTATGACTTATAATCTACTCTTGGCATACGTTTATAACAATCAAGCAATATTGTTACTGAATATTATTAAGAATTTTTCTCAACTTTTAAAACCTAAAACCTGTGGAAAAGCAGTATTAATTTCCTATCTTGTTTTTGTGTTACTTAGTTTGTTACAATTCTTAGCTTGTTTACATGATAAATAAACCAGAGAAAATTACTAGGATTTTTAAAGGGGAAACAAGTTCAAGAAATTTAATAGAATATTAGATTAGTAGTGATTACATGTATAATGACTAGGGTAATAATGATGAGATTTCTTCAGGTACTAAAAATGATAACGGGTGTTTATTTCAACTGAAGTATAATATGTTCATCAGGATGTAATTCTAGTTACAAATTACTAATAATTTTCAAAGGTTTAGGGTATGAGTTTTTGGGCAGTTAGGTTAAGTTTTGTTCTTTGTTTTTGTGTTTAAAAGGTTGTGTACTATGAAGTAAGTTCTTACTCAGGAATCTCCATGGCTGTTGGTCTTAAAAGCTGTTTTTTTAATCAGGTTTGTCCTTTGACATGAGAACAACTCATTGTAATAGCTGAAACTCATGACTAGCAATTTTTTATGGACTTGATATTTCAAAACAATGAATAATTAATTTCCTTTTTGACTGTAATTACTTAAACGTGGTAACGAGTTTTGTTATTTGGCTATAACTAGGTTTGTGAACCTGTTTGTGACCATATTACTGTGGTACATAAAAAATGAAACATTAACATTTTTCTTTTTTCACTTTTTTTTTTGACCTGTCTCCACATTTTACAGTTTATTGCTGAATTTTGAGATCAGGTTTTGATACAATTTTTTCTTTTTCATTTTCATTTTTTTTTTTTTTTGAAGAACTGTAGTTATGTTTTATTATTGGTATTGTGCAACCGAACTGAACAGCTCTTACTTAATTTAGAGCTGAAAATGCCCAGTGATGTTTTCTTTTTCATTGTAACTAGGTCCTGGAATATGTTTTGAAATGGCAAAATCCATGTTTCAAAGTAAAATAGCTGTTGAAAGATACAGGCAAAGTTGAATCTTCTGTCCTCCTGGCAAAAATGGCATAAAAACTGAGTTGCTAGCTCAAATTCCTGGGTTTCATGGAATTATGATTGAGGCACTACCCTTGTAGTGGCCGTTTCAAGTTTTAATGATTGGTTATGAGACATGTGCTGGATATTGGGCGGTAAGTTGACACAGATGTATGTTGACCTGTTAAGCAGATAGCTTCCTTCGTAATGTAACATTTCATGAATTTATGCGTCTTTGTATTTTACATTTACAGCGTAACTTGAACTAGTTTAAAAATTAATCAGTATTATCACTAATTTTAAAATTGTTAAAAGACAAGGCATTACTATCAAATGTGCTGTCAGGTTTGCCAAGATGCCAGATTTTTGGAGTAATTAATGAAACTTAATTGATTGAAAAATATTTTCTAACTGAAATAGCAGTATTCAGTTTTTTCTTAAATCCAGTTTTTGTTGTCAGTAGAGTTCTTGATAGAATAATTTTATTAGTTTACTAAAACTAGCTATGTAGTTATTTTAGTATTTTTTGTTTTTGCAAATGATTACTTGAAGTAAATTCATTTGTTCATATTGGCAAGGTAAAAGGATATTCACATATTTTTGTTCTGTTTGAGGAAGTAGTACATTATTGGAATGGAATTAGAGACCCTTGAATTTAATGTATTTATTGTTTTGGATTATATATAGTACCGACAGGGACCTATGAGAAACTTCGCATCAGTGTTCTGTTGAGGTACAAGAGTTACATATAAAAGGGACAGGGTAGGAGGAGCTCTTTGTAACACCTGATTCTCTTCTGCTAGGTTTCTTGAGTATTTTTATTTTCTTTTCACCTGCTATATGCCCTTCTGTCACAAATGAAAATTCCCATGTAACTAATTGGGCAGTATTTCTCCTAAATTAACAGAGCAATACTTCAAATCACCTGCAGTAACGCTAAACGAGAGGTTCACTTCCTATCAGAAAGCCACTGAAGAACATAGTGCCCGGCAAAAGAGTCCTGAGATACACAGGTATGTGTACTGTTGAATGGGCATACAAAAATGCTATTTTGTTAGGAGGACACTGTTTAAACAGATTACATTGGAACTATGCTGTCATCACTATACAAATGAACTTTGGTTTTATTCCTGATTTATACCTTGAATAAATAGTTTGTAATTTATTGTTTATATTTTATTATTATTATTTTGTTTAAATTGGCTGTTAGAATTTAAAATATTCTTTTATCACTCCCCAGTATGGAATTAAAATAGTTACCACATTTGTTTTTTGGGAAGGGGTAGGATGCTTAGAGTAATCCTTGAATTGAATTTAATTCCAATATGTTTGTAAAATAAAAATGCTTGGTAGAGAGTTAGAACTGTTTTTTATGAAAAGAGCATGAGTGCTGAAGTTAGACAAGTATAAGCATGTTCAAATTTTGGCTCTCCCTGTCACTTCATTGCATTGTGATGAACACGTTATTTAACCTTTAAACGTTGGTTTTTTTCCACCTACAAGGTAAGATAGCAGTGCTGATTTGGAGAGTAATGGTGACAATTAGTATTCGTTATAAAGTATATAACTTAGTGCTTATTATTACATAGTAGGTGTGGTTTTGGGGGTGATTATTGAAGAGGCACTGGGAAGTTGCAGTTGATAATAGCTTAAAAAGGCAAGGAGTAGTACAGAATAAAACAGAAGTCCACTGAATATTAAAAATACTGGAGACACTTAGGAATAAATGATCCTGTTCATGTTTTCATTGAGGATATTATGTTTGTATTATAATTGTATAATGATCAACACTTAAAATTATAATAATTTAATCAAAACAATTTTTTTTTGATAATAAGTTTGATGCTCTGAAAGGCCAGGCTTTATATATAAAAATCGGGTTGAAACATTTTCATTCCTTTTTAATGGAAGTAGTTTTATTAATTATGTATTAGTAATTAGATTAATAATTTTACTATACTAAATTAGTCGATTGGTGGAGATATAACTGTCTTGTATTTTCTTTACAAAAATGACATAAGGATTTTTCAGAATAATTAATGTGACTACAAATAGACTTTATTTTACATTAAGGAGAATTGACATCTCTCCAAGTGCCCTGAGGAAGCATACCCGTTTAGCAGGGGAAGAGAGAGTTTTTAAAGAAGAAATTCAAAAGGTACGTTTTGAAGGGAAAATTTTTTAAACATTAAGTTCAGCTTTGTTAATGATCTGTACGAAGCAGTTTGTTTGGCACAATGTTTACATATATCTACTATTTTTAACTTGTAAATACAGTATGTATATATATGTATATATACATACATAGATTACATGCATACATACATACATACACACACACATTGTTTCTTTCTGGAAGAAATTAGGCTGACACTATACCATGTATCTGAGTTAAACCAGGAGTAATATTTTTTGAGAATTTTTTATGAGTTTATTTGAGCCAAACTGATGCCAGATGCGAGAGAGCAAGATCTCAAATGCTCCCTAAGTGAAGAGTAATTAAAGAAATGCTAATGAAAGGAAGATATTGCTTCTAGAAAAAGAGTAAGGAATCAGTGGATAGGCAAAGGAAAATTATAAAAGCAATGATACAAATTATATTAGGATTTCAGTAAAGTTTTGATGGGAAACGGATGAGCTAGAATAAATATTTCTTAATTTATGTGCGCCTAAATTAATATCTCTAGGTTCTTCACAGAAGTAATCCCAGTGCTACTGGGCATTTTTTATCTGAACTAAGAAATAAACATTCTAAGAACTGATTTACAAATGAGTGTTTGGGAAAAAAGTTATGTCACTGTTAGAATATTTGTGTATGGGGGGGGTGAATTTTTAAGCTAGAGGAGCCTGTGAATGACTGACCTGGGCGCGGGGTGGGGGTGGGGCTTTGTGAGAATGGAGTTCAGTCATTGTTAGGGGGGCTTAGATATATTTTGATAATTCAAAATTGACATTTTCTAGGTAGGATGGTCATGTGACAGGCCATAAAATTTTGTCTAGTAGAAACATGAAGGAAAAAGTAGAAAGAGATCAACTGTTGTAATGAAAAGGTTAGGTGGCTTGGAAGTACTGCTTTGTTCTAATTCTGGCTGTCACCAAATACTGTCACTGATATTTGGAAAACATTTAGCTTCTTGGATGTTGGTTTTCCAATCAGAAAAATGAGAATACATCTGTTTTGGAGAGTTGTTGAACAGTGGGACTATGACGAAAACATTAGTACTTTTATTACTAGAAGGTTTTATTATAAACAATGGTGTACAAATTTTTAAATGTAACTTAATAGATGTGGAATTTAGAGCTCAGAAAGAAAATGGTTTCTTTGCATGGAGCATACTGATCTTGGATTCTGCGAAGTGAATATTAATTTGGACTTTACTCTCAATACCTTGGATTCAGTGTCATTTTGTTTTGCCAACAATTCAGTCTATACTTGGGCTCTGACACTGAGTATTCTGCTTCTCTAATTACTCAGACCAGATTCTGATCTGGAGGAGAAAAAACAGTGGTTCTAATGGATAGATAAGAGGATATGACATTGCTTTTTATCTTTCATCTTCCCATCTGAATGAATAATTAACATATGTTAATGTGAATACATATAGCTTGGAGTTTACAAACTACTTTCACTTTCCTTTGCTTGTTACCTGTGGGGTTGGTAATACCTAGGTGAATAGGAAGATTTTTGCTCTTGATTAAATTTTCTTGGTTAGCCTGGGAGCAAATAGGTGAGTAGTTTTCATTTGGAGATGTATTTATACTTTCTGGTTTATGAATGCTTATGAATATCATAGCTAGACTTCCCAGTACTACTTATTGCTGACTATTAGCAAGGATGTCCACATTATTAGCATCTTACTGATGTGTAATTTTTCTTCATTCCTAGATTCCTCTTTCCATCTTCCTAAATTATATAGTATTTGAAAAAGCAATGGAACAAGAAGGAGGTGAATTGTGACCCAGTTAAACTAATGTCCGTTACAATACCTGAATTGAGAAAGGGCAGTATATGGCCTAAGATACTAAGTACAGGATTGGGAATAATGTCTTTCTGGCTTTGTTTCTACCCTTGTTCAACTTCAATTGGTTTCATTAATCATATTGCAGTTGCATGTTATGGAAATTATAGAATTTTTACTGCAAGTGGTTTTTATTGGGTTGGTCAACTTTTTTGGAAGGAGCTTGATGGTAATGAGATTTAAGTAATTAGAACCATTACTCTAGGATACCTTAACTTTATAGGCAGATGGCTATACCACAAGTATAGATTATAACCTTTGTCATTATTTAACTTTGTAAAAAATGCTATTTGTAATGGTGAGGGGTGATAATGAGGATTGCTGAGCAGAAAAATAATTACATCATTTTACTGTACAAAAGTTTATGGATTGCTTTGAACAAAAACTTAGGACATTTTCAAGAAAGATTTTAGTAACTTTTCCAGTCTTGTCACACTTATGTACACGAATATTTAGTAAAAACAATCAAGTATATTTTACTGTTTTTTAACAAAAATTAAGTATCGAAGTAGTCTATGATCCATTTTTTCCTGATCCTAAAATGTCACTTTAGAAAATGGTATAAAATTTGGCGCGCTCTATATATATAAATATATTTTTTTATGTATCTCTCCTGAAATTTATTTTACATGTCTTTTATAGGGAGACAAAAAATTAAGGTGTGATTCTGCTGATCTTCGGCATGACATTGATCGTCGGAGAAAAGAAAGAAGTAAAGAACGGGGGGATTCCAAGGGCTCCAGGGAATCCAGTGGGTCGAGAAAGCAAGAAAAAGCTCCAAAAGATTACAAGGAATTCAAATCTTACAAAGATGACAGGTAATTGTTAAAACTGTCTGAATTAGGTTTTAGCTTCTAATTAGCCTTTAATAATTGTCAGCTTAATTGCTTTCAATTTTGACTGTGTAATCGAATGTTTAAATTTAAACAATTAAAATTATTTGTTTTACAGCAAAAATGTATTTGTCTTTTACACGGCTTATGGTGGATGAGGACAAAAACTTTGGAATAGCAAGCTAACACTGAAAAAAAAAATGACAAATTAATGTGTCCTATTATCCAGGCTACATCAGGAGGTTGGACTTCAATGCAGTGCATTTCTAGAAACAGTTTGTGTAAGAACTTTGGTTCGTTATGCTTGATTCCGCACTTTTTCAACTCATAACACCCAGAGTACAAGAATTTTAAACTGATTTCTAGTGGTTTAACATGGGAGAGATGGGGGGGAGGAAGGACTAGTTTTATGAAATAGCAATGTGTATTAGTCTTTCAAAGTAATGTTTCCATGGATACTATTAGCAGTGGTAAGAGTTATCGCAGGTATGACCTTTTCGGGTGTTGCAGTAGAATCATATAAAATTGATCACTGTAGAGTCAAATAAATAATAGGTATGCTAAGTATCATAGATAATTGTTTTGGGGGGTTTTTTTGGGTTTTTTTTTTTGTTGTTGTTTTTTTGGTTTTTTGTTTTTGGTATTCATTAGGTAAATGGATTTTACTTGTGTTTTTTATGACTGGTATTTGTAATGTCATATGTTTTTTTATTTCTATAATGGAGTTTTGGCCCAAACCATACCAACTGTTCTCACCCATGGTATACAAACTGCAGTCATTTTGAAACTTGACCTTTAAGAACATTCATTCTTTTTCCTACTTTTCTTTTTCTTTCCTTAAAATAACAATAAGTTAAAAATATTGAAGAACTGAACCTCATACTTGAAGTTTCCAGACTGCTAGTTTCTAACTGGCAAGCCATAAAATGTTTTTCAGTAGTGATGTAAACCAAATATTGAAGGCGAATGGAAACAGACTGTTAAAGTTTTAATACCCAATTGTTTTAGTTATGTAATCATTTTAATAGGGGATAGTTTTTTGACTTGAAAAATATCCCTCTTATTATAAGATTCAACAGGGTCTTCATATTTTTAAAGATAGCACATATGTTTTTCTTGTTTTCTTTATTTATTTTTCAGTAAACATAAAAGTAGAGAGCAAGATCATTCTCGATCTTCATCCTCTTCAGCATCACCTTCTTCTCCCAGCTCTCGAGAAGAAAAGGAGAGTAAGAAAGAACGAGAAGAAGAATTTAAAACTCACCACGAACTGAAAGAATACTCGGGCTTTGCAGGAGTAAGCCGACCTCGAGGAACCTTTGTAAGTATTAAAATTATCTTTGATCATTTGCTAGGACTTACTATACATAAGGAAAGTTAAATGATATGATTTAGACATTCTCTGTTATGTGAGTCATGATTCCTGCAGTTAGAATTAGTCTTGGAAAATGAAATGGTATTTGAAGTATCTTCATTAAGAAATGCTATTTAGAGGGAGATGGGGCTGGAGCTGGGATGATGCTTTCTTTGTACACAGGGTAAAAAAAAATGTTTTTGCCTAATTAAAAAAAATAAAAGAAATGCATTTTGAGATCTACAAGTATCTATATAAACTAGACACATTTTTTAAACTTTGGAATCAATAACTATATATAGTGCTTAAATATTCCAAGAGTCAAGGAAAGTTATTGATTGAGATCCATTTTTTAAATCACCTACTTTTGAAAGATCATCTAAAAACATTTTTTAAAATCCATATATTCATCTCTATTATAACATTTTTACTTTCCCGTTTTAAGTTCTTGTTTATATGTGTATCAGTCATAGATATCATAACTTTTTGTTCTGCCTAGCATACATACTACCCTGTTTTAATAAGTTAGTTTTAGTTATTAATTTAATGAGTTCACAGTAGTGCATTTTCTTCCTGACTCTAATTTTTAGATTCACATTTCTACCTTGATTGAGTTCCAGTTGGTTATAGAGTTCATTGAGTAGATCATTTGGGAAAGAGAAGAACTTTGCTTATATGGTGATAGATGTAGTTAAATACTTGGCTCCTATGCTGATTGAAAGGAATTAGACAACTCTTTTGACTAGTTAGAGGGAAACGAACCGACTTGATTATTTTGAAGTATTAGTTCAGGCTATGAAAATGTAGTGTTCTAACACTTAGTTTTTGTGCATTTCTTAACCTACTCACTTTCAGAAGGCAGTTTTTTTTGCCTGTGATATAAAATGGCCATCCGTTTCCACCCTCAGTGGCTATGAGTTGGGATTTAGGAAGGAAATTAGGGGACATGTTTCTTGTTACTGCAGTAAAATTAGAGTTTGCATGCAATTTAAATACCTTTGATTGCATTACTAAACAACTTTGTTAATGTTAATCAGTTTCGAATTAGAGGCAGAGGAAGAGCCAGAGGAGTTTTTGCTGGGACAAATACTGGTCCAAACAACTCAAATACTACTTTTCAAAAGAGACCGAAGGAAGAGGAATGGGATCCAGAATATACCCCAAAGAGCAAGAAGTACTTCTTGGTGGGTGTTAGAAATCTGTGTTTATTTGGTTTGCATTAATTTTCAAAGCATACTGGGTACAGATATCCACTACCATGATAAGATTTCACCATAATATGAGAAACCTTTTTTAAAAATTCATTACCCAGATGATCTGAAGTTTTGAAAATGTGGGTCCCTTTAGTTCTGTCTGTACTTTATTGACATCACCTATGGGCTGATCAGGGTCATCTAAAAATACATCTGACTTGATAGCCACATTCAGTGAAGTACATTAATATGTTTTATCTGTCTATAAGACAGTGACACTTGCAGAAACTTTTCATTAAGATTTACTTTCCGTCATCACAGCCAATTGTTTAAATGAAGGACAAGAAGAAGAATTCTACACATAATTAAGGATTTCAGGGAGGCTATTAACTTGAATTGGAGTAAAAGAAGGATGAAAAATGACATGGAGAAGTTGCTAGATTAAGCATTAATTTGATACTTCCTTGTCATGCTGTGCTCTCAGAGTGATTTTCTAAGGTATGAAGCTAGAGTTGGGTCCTGAAAGATTTGTTAGGTGGCAGTGGAAATCTTATGCAGTTCAGCATCGTGGTTATGAGAAGAGATACATCCGAGTGATATGTCTGGAGTAAAGGGGCTAGATTTTAGAAAAGTTAAAAAAGTAGTATTGATGAGGACTTAACTCAGGGACCCACTGGTTGGGTATTGGTAGTGAGAAGAAATTCTCTAAGATAAGATAAGGGAAAGATGCCCATTTGAGGAGATTAAGTTCTGTTCTTGAAATAGCCAGGAGAAATCAAGTAGAGATGTGCAATGCGTAGATGCTAATACAGGTTTAAAGAGAGAAAAATGTAGGGGCTATCATTTTATAGGTCACAACTAAAACGATTATAAGATCCCTCAGAAGAGGTTAAAAAGCCGACTTTGTAAAGATTCAGTGAGGAGTGAGTGATGGTAAAAATGCCAGAGAGTAGATCAAATGTGAAGGGTCAAGAAGTTAAGAGGGAAATGAGAGGTAACTTAGTAGGTTTTTAAAAATACTTACAATATTTTACAAATACTTAATTTAGGCCAGACCTTCAATTTTCTCCTGGCATTATTTCATAACCTGGTATCATATTTTTACCTTAAATTGGGACATAATCATTTTAGGTTGGCCTGTAATTAGCAGTTCTGGCAGTCAAGAAGGGTGTTATTTTAAGAATTTAGTCACAATTAGTGGTAACACATTTTATATATTGTTGTTCTTTGTTATGTTTAAAGTTTTTCATTTCTGTATTAAGCATACAACGTGCATTTGTCACAGAGTGATATTCCCTGGAAGTAAAAATAACACATTAATACATTTATTTCTTACAAATCAATTCCCAAAGTTATTTTGTTTCTTAATGAGCTATTAAAATAACTGGTTTTTACATGGATATTTAAATTTAAGGGATTTTGCATCTTCTGTAAAGATAATCGACTTCTTAGACAGGTAACTTTGAGAATAGAAATAAAAACAAAAATATAATTCAGAGGAAATGAGGTTGAAAACTATAAACATTCCCCTAGGTTCTTTAAGATTAGTTTACCAGCATGGATGGTTTGTCCATGTTAATGATACAACACTTAGTAATAATGATGAGACTATGTATTACGCTGTGTACCATTCTGTGTTTTGCATGTAATAATTTATTTCAGGCTTATAAAATCCTCTTGAGGTGGGGCCATTATTTCACTTCTACAAATGAAAAACACAGGTATACAGAGATTGAGTGACTTGACCACGTTCAAAGTACATGGCTAGTAGAAGTGGGGTCCACGGAGCCTGGGTTTTGCAAACACCATGTCATCCTTCCAGTATTGAGTAATAGTAACATTTGTTGTACTCTTCTGAAATTTCCCATCTTAAAACTTGGATTTATTGAGATACGGTAATGTGTTCAATAATAAGTACCCCAGGAGAGATGATAGTCTTAGAACCTGAAAATCTGTGGAGGGGCGAGTATGTGAAGTTGGAGCAAGTGGTAAAAACATACCACAGTGAGCAAGTTTTTGGATGTGAGTGGATATTGTATTCTGAGGAAGAGAAAAGCCCTGGTGGGAGTGGGACTTCAAGATTAGAGTTTTAATATAATTTAACATTTTGAAACTTGATTATTCTGTAGAGAAGAGAAAAGGGGATTCAGAGGATCTTGGTTCTAATATGGCCTCTTTTTATAACATCTTTTTGACTGTGTATTTTATATATCTAGCTTCTCTGTCCCGTTATCATTTCTGAAGTGATTTTTAGAAGTTGTAATATTAAATCGTGGATGTTAGAACTTGGGGATTAAAGGTTCGTATGCTTAGCATCAAAATGTCACTTAGCTGCCAGGATAACCTCCGAAGAGCACAGCATAATGTTCTAGCGATTGTTGTTTCCTTTTTTTTTTTAACCCAGTTTCATATGATTATAAATTTAAAAGTAATGGTATAACTCTCATGTCTAGCTTTACCACTCCTTTTTTCTGTTTTTTACTAACTGCCTCGTATGGTAATTTTTTACTGCCACTAGGATTCCTGGGAAGTGTATTCGGTGGGTGATGTGGTATAAGGGGTCGTGGAAAGGATTACTGTTGTGGCCTTGGACAAATTACTAAATTTCTCTGTGCCTCAATTTTTTTCATTATCTAAAGGGAGTAACAGTGTTTTACGGGGTTATTGTGAGAATTAAATGAGTAAATACATGGAAAGTGCTCAGGACAGTGCCTTCTCTTAGTAAACACTATACAATATTATTACCACCTCAGTTATATTGAGTCCTTTCCTGTCATACAGTGGGCTGGGCTTTCCTCAAGGCTCTCTTTTTTTAAAATGAGGAAATAATCACGTGGTTTCAGTTAAGCTATAAACTGGTGCTTCTCACTGGAAAACCTGTGTGCTTCTACCCACAAATTTATGGAATACTGTGTAAATACCACAAATGAAACACAGATTCTGGAGTTGGGTGTACTGATACCAAAAGGGAGCCTGAAATTATGTAATTGCGTGGGTATTATTTTGAGTGGCAGACTATTTTTAAATGGTTTATTTCTGGTTTACAATTAAACTTTATGAGATTGAAATTTAAATGTTTGGTAGCTACTAAATTTCCTACTTTATGGAATCATGCATACCTCTAGCTAGTGATGTTTCATTGGCTTGGTCAAGATAGATGATTAGAAATCGGTAAGTATTCTTTTATATGTGTAACTGAGCTTTTTAAGTCATGCAGGCTGGAGAGTGATCTGTATTACATGAGTACGCACAAAGGCACGTTGAGAAAGGGGCTCATATAATATAATATTTGAAAAGAGTTTTAGAGACTTTCTGGCAGTTGATCAATACCAGTACTCCATAGGTTATGCAACATTGTTTGCATTTATTCCTGTTGTCTCATACAGGGGCACCATTTTGCCTTATTTCCCATTTGCGTAGGTGGGAGGCAGCAGTTAATAAAATTACATTACAGGAGAACTTTGGCTTTTTGTTTTGTATTTTCGGATGTAATACTCATATACTTGTCCACAAAGTCAAGTACTTTCAATTTTGCAGATTGTTTTGATTAACAGTTTGTAATTTGGGAAACATCTCAATTTGGATACAAAAATTAAGGTTGGGATGTAATAGCTATAGTACTTCAGATTGGTGAAGAAGAAATAAGTTGAGGTTTTTTTCTAGGGACCATGCCATCATGATTTGGGATGTGAGATTACTTAGCCCAAGATTGATGTATAATATACATTAATTGAGATTTATATATCAGTAGGATTTTAAAATCTGTTTCTATATGTCAATTAATTATTCATACCACCTGTTTTATTTAATGTTGATTATGTTGTAGTGATGTTTTTATAACTTTGTCACATCTTTATGAATAAGGTAAATTTTTTGGAAAAAATGGTTATTTTATCTCATTTACATGAAGTGTAATTTAGTAAGCAGTAAACTTACATTTCAGTAATAATGGCAAGGGAAAAAGGGGAAAATCTGGTGATCGACTGTAATTTAGCAGTTGAAGCTCTCCAAAAAATTGAGCAGCTCTTAATGCTTTGGTTACTAAGCAGTAAAATGTAATTATTTGCTTTGACAATAGAATATATTTTGTCAAAAAGTTTTTTCATTGGTTTTTGTTTTATTGTGTTTTAGGTTTAGCAATCTCATGTAGCACATCTTCAGAACATTTATACCATGACTTATGATTTGGGGATATAGTCATTTTCATTCAAGAAAAGCCATTTCAGTGATGATTGTTTTTAACCTTTCTGTAGCATGATGACAGAGATGATGGTGTGGATTATTGGGCCAAAAGAGGAAGAGGTCGTGGTACTTTTCAACGTGGCAGAGGGCGCTTTAACTTCAAAAAATCAGGTAGCAGTCCAAAATGGACTCATGACAAATACCAAGGGGACGGGATTGTTGAAGATGAAGAAGAGACCATGGAAAATAATGAAGAAAAGAAGGACAGACGCAAAGAAGAAAAGGTAGAAAATTTCAAGTTGTTAGAGATTGTAACAGATTTTTGGGGATTTTGGTGGGCCAGTTACTTAATTTTTAGGAACAGTGATTATTATGGATTATTTTCATATTCTACATCTTTGCTAATCTTTGTTTCCTCTCTTTCTCTTTTTAGGAATAGTAAATCTGAAGTGAGATTGCAACAGAGAGCAGAACTTGCACCCATTTTTTTTTTGTTGTTCTTTTTTTTACCTGATTTTTGTTTTCAAATAAGAATGTAAGCATTTTACTTAAATTTTACTGTTTGCAAGTAGTCTATAGAAATTTTGTTTTAAGTCTTCAAATATCTTGAAAAAATAGTAGATTGTCTGTTGAAAATTGTACTGAAATAAAGTAGAAAATTGTTACGTACCCTATTTGTAACTATCGACTTTTAAAGAGAATACTTTTACTGTTTTTGTTACATGCATTGTAATTCTGCTTTGTCTATAAGATATGGTCAAGTACAACTCTGTGAAAAGTTCTGATTCTCATCCCTCCCTGTTTGTTAATGTTTATTCTGAAGTAAACGTTAGCTCTACATACAGATTTCTGAACAGGAGTTGTTTATAGAGACAGCACTAATTATTTTAACTTTATCCATCTGTTTTAACATTTTCTTTAATTCAAACACACTACATTGTAGGGTGACTAATTTTTGAAGTGTACCACAGAAAACATTGCTACTTTGGTAAACTAAGCTAATTTAACCCTTCAGCAAATGTTTAAGAATACAAGCTAGTTATAAGTTAGATTGCCAAGAATGAGGATTTTTTTTTTTTTTTTTTTTACTGAAAGCAAGCAATGGCCTATAAAAATCACTCTTAGGAGCCTTTACTGTTTGGATTCAAAATTCAGTATTTCTATTTTTATTTGAAAGTTTGAGTCATGGTCTTAGAGAGCAGCTATTCTTTGAGAGAGGAAACTGGTTTGTAATAATAATACTGCAAGTAAAAGCCCCATTCCTACCAAACATCTTATTTTTAAAAACAACAGAGCAAAACCTGTAATCAGTTCATGCTAGTATGGAAGAGGATTATCCTGCAGAATAACTTGATAACGTTAAAAAGATGTACCAGATTTTATATCTTACATATTTATTTGAGCTTTTGGACAGTTGAAATATGAGTTTGTTGTCTAACCATAAGAAAAAATAGGCAAACAACATATACTGTTCATTAGTAGTATTTTAAGTACCTTGTTTTTCAAATGTCAACAATAAAAAGTTTTGACAGGAAGTTTGTTGCAGCATTGATCTACCTTGGTTTTTACTTTTTTTTTCAATTTCAATTGCAGTTTGTAAAATGGCCTTTTCTTTTTTCTTCCTTAGGGTTCTATTTTTTAAGTAGATAATCTTGAAAATGTCAGTTACCTTTATGCCTATGCTGATTGCTCTTAAAGGAATGAAAATCCAAAATAGTAAATTTCAATGTTAAGTATGCCTGCTTTATGAGCATATATGAAAGTAGTCAAATTTTATTAATTCAGCAGTTGAGTAAGTTGTATATGTTTGCATTAAAAGGAGATAATGCTTATTCTGCTAGTGTAATCTTTTAAAGATCTTAAGTGTATGGCCCTTCATTGTCATTTGGTGATTCGCAATCTTTCTAGCACCTTGATTGCAGCTAGGGGAATTTGAATTGCTAAGAGCTATTTGGGGGTGGAGGAGGATGAAAACAACCCAAAAACCTCAATATGTGATGTTGATGGCCCTAAGATCTTGAGTATTTGCATGATCCTTCTGTTAATTTTGTCTTTCTGAAACTGTTACAGCAGAGGAAACACTGTCAAAGCAAATAAGTGTGTAGGATTGATCAGGACATAACTAATATTCTTCCAATTAAAATAATTACATGCTAAAGCAACATGGATTTGATCTCCAGTACAGGAGAATTTTCACGACCATTTTATTTTACACAAAGAAATTTAGTTTTTATTTTATTTTAACAAGTTATTTTGTTAAATACTAAGTCTTTATGCATGACTATGAAGTGTAGTTGTTATTTTCCACTTAATAGGAAAAAAGGAATTTACTGAGAAATTATTTAATGGGGAGTGGGAATAAATCTACCTAAGTCCTACCAACAGGTTATATTTTAATTGCAAGTGCATTGCTTTAACTCAGTATGTGTAGGATTCAGTTACTTTATTCTTTAAACAAAATTGAGGAAAGAGCATGCTACCAGAATATAGTAGGAAGGATGATTGTGGATGTTATCTTTAGGACCAAGCATATAAAAAGTAATCTGTATTTTTTTAAATCACAATTTAATTCCATACTTCATGACATATTATAAAAATCAAAGGGTTTCTCTCGTAAAAGATACTTGTTTACAACTGCCAAAAAATAGTAACTCTTGATACTTGCATTAACAGATTTCCTTCTGCCTAGAGAAGGAAAATAAAGATAAACCAAAGGATATTTCCAAAGCAGATAGCTGTTTAAGAAGGCCATGACTCAGTTTTTAGGTGTGTATACCTTTCAACATCTTAGAATTTTAATATAAAAAACAAAATGTTTTTCCAATTTCAGCCTACTTTAAGGAATAATTATTCCCTTTGTCACAGTTAAAATCAAGTGTTGGGAATTAAATTATAATTTGAGACAAAAATATTACCCAATAAGAATGAATGTAGATGGCTCAACGATTCTTAGCGTGATGTATAATGCAACAGGGACCCTTGTAAATTGTCATATGCCAATAAAAATGTCGTAAGTGGTATTAGCTGTTCGTTTACCTGATTTTGAAATTATATCTGTGTCTGTTCTATACAACTGATTTCTAGATTTTAAAATACCAGCCCATCTTTTAGGAAAATTGTTGGTATGGTATGATCTTTTTTTGGGTGGGTGGGGTGTTGATTAGTGCTTTATAAAACTCCTCAAACCCCTGTATACTGCGTTCTTGTTTCCCTTGGGAAAACAGGAAATTTTACAGGGGATTATTCCAAGCCATTATTAGAGAATGAAGGAATTATGGATTTATAGTTTAGCCCTCCTATTCCTGTACTAATAGACAGTTATCAGCCATAATATCTTGGTGGGGAATCAGCATTACTATTTCTAAAAATATAGTAGTTAATAATTAAAAAGGTTTTTTTTTAAGTTAGTCTTCGTTCACTTTAAGATTTGGTATAATTCTTACAATGTTGCTCTTACAAGCTGTTGGAAATGAAAATGGGCTATTTTGTCATCTTTAAATGAAAAACATTTTCACAGAAATTTGTATGCTAAGACAAGTAGATTTTGTTTAATACAAATGGCAAATTATTCTTTTAAAACTTTGTTAGGGAAATAAGAATACCATAGATACGTTTAATCTCACTGGGTAATTTTATTTTTATCCTCATCCAGGGACATGCTCATTGACTTTACAGAGGGGAACGGAGGTGGGGAGAGAGAGGGAGAGAAACATCATTGTGAGAAACATCAATTCGTTGCCTCTTACACATGTACTGACCCAGGACTGAACCCGCAACCTAGGCCTGTTCCCTATCCGGGAATCAAACCCATGACCCTTAGGTCTATACATGACGATGCTCTAACCAACTGAGCCACATTAGCCAGGGTGAATTTTGCTGAGTAATTTTAATGTTAAGTATGCTTTTTTTTTTTTAATTGGGAAGGCAGATGGAGAAATACACTCCATTGTCAACGATTCATTGTATAGTCTTGGGTAGATACTGGTGTATCCATTAAATTTTAATCTGTTACATACATTTAGGGTTCTCAAATAGTTGAAACTATTATGTTTAAATATGAATGTCAGGGGTCTGTTTATTGAGGTAAGATACTAAAAATTAGGAATCTTACATTAATGAAGATAGAAGTGAACAAGGTTTGTTATTACTCAGTTTCTTGGAATCCAGAAATACATGGAAATTTGTTGTATTCCATTGCCTTAGTTGAGAGCCTCGGAGATTGTGTTGATTTATGAATTGGACTCCCTGTTTTTCAGAAATAGTCTATAATGATTAGTGTGCATCAGTTATGTGGGTGAAGCCAGTTGTACATTCAATTGTGTTCTCTATGTTACTGTTTCCTTATTATACTTTAGCCTTTAAAAATGGATTCCTGTGGTTAAAGAAAACGAGCATTAGGATGGCATTTCACTACCATCACAGGAAAAAAAAAACCCTCAAGTAACGTCTTAAATTATAATCTCGACATAGAAAAGAATTTTTCCTGCAGGTATTTTTGTTGTTTCCAACAGTGAACTGGTTTTGCATTGCTCATAAAATGCAGAAAATAATTTTAATTCTTGCAAATAGAAAAGAGTTGGGCGAGTGGTAGGTTTTAATGCTATTCCCATAAGAATTGGAATGATTTTTCTTAATCCTTGGCTTTGCCCAACATCCAGAGTCAATAATAATGAGCTCTCTTTTTAACAAAAACAGATAATAGTAAGTACACTGTACTGTTAGGTGAATTGAAAGGATTTATGCACCCATAGCATGAACTATTTGGCAATCACTTTTTGGTGACTGTACTTGGAAATTTCATGGAATGTAAAGGGCTACAGAAAAAATACCATTCGCACCCACCAGGATAGTGGTTTACTTGCTAAATTAGCTCATTATTGATTGCGGAAGGTCATAAATTTCGTCTTACTTGTACTAGAAGGGGAAAACTATAAACTTTATTAACTTCCAGGGTACTTCTAAGACTGTCATGAGGGGAATGTCAAATACACTTGGGAAATTTTTTTTTGAAAGTTGAGTATCTTCACTAATACATAAAAAGGTAGTTAAAATACAGAATTTATCTGTATTATCAGTATACAGTTATTTTTATGCATACATTTGGTGATGATACTCAGCTTTCAAAGTGTTTCCTCCTCTTCACCTCTTCCCCCCCATGGTAAAACATGGTAAAAAAAAAAAGCACCATGTTTTTAAGAGAACGAATATAAAGGAAGGGAACCTGGAGCTGGGGGCTGAAATAGTGTCATGTAAATAAGGTATGTTTACTGTAGAAAACTGATAACCTAAGTTGGGTCCATGATAGTAGTCTTCAAGTACTTAAAGGGCTTTTCCTTAGTAGAGGAAATAGAGACAAATTCAAGTCATAGGACCAAGAGTGAGCCTTCAGTAACACTGATGTTAGTAACACTAACATCATTTTAACATGGGCTATATTTACAGGACAGAACCAGAGCCATTAGATAGAAATCATAGGTACACAGACTTTTATAACTCCATGAGTTAATGTTACACTACTAGGTATTTAACAAGTTTTCTGGTTACAGAAGTATGGAGAATCTTAATAGCTCCCTGTCAGAAATGCTGCACTACCCGAAGCTTCACATTCTGCTAGTTCTGTGCATTGCATATTATTTATGCAAGATTAAGAACTACAGTTTAAAGTGTGTGCTTTATTAAATTGGATGTTACCAACTCAGATTACCGGTGATAATTTTTAAAAAACAACTTCATATCACAACATTGGGATAAATGTAGCAGTAATGCAGCATTTCTTTTAATCATGTATCCCTTGTAAGACAAAAATGGATTTTTATGAAGTAGAATTTTAAAATTCTTAAGAATTTAACAAGTGGGAGTTACTGTTAAAAATGAAAAGGGTTACATGGAAACATCAGGAGTACTGATATACTTTTTGGATAATCCAAAAGATGGTCAGGACATCCTTTATTTTTCCTGTGTTCTAGGTTCTAACTAGTTCTTTAAGTGATTGACAAGAGTCAAGGTAGTCCTACGTGTGAACATAAGATTGTATCAGAAAACAGATGACAGAATTTATGAAGTCACATTTAAAAATAGCGGGACCAGGAAAATAAGCAAGTTAACTTTTTTGCTTTTAGAGAGGTCTAGCTATAGTATAATTTTGTGTTCAAAAATAACGAGTATCCCTGACCAGTGTGGCTCAGTTGGTTAGGCCTGCAAAGTGAAAGGATGCTGGTTGAATTTCTGGTGAGAATACATGCTTGGGTTGCAGGTTTGGTCCCCAGTCAAGGCACATGCGAAAGGCAACCGATCAATGTTTCTCTCTCCCTCTCTCCCTCCCTTCCCCTCTCTAAAAATAAATAAAATCTTTAAAAAAATAGTGAGTAGTTATAACAAACACATAAGACCTTTGGATTCAGACACTAAGCACACCTAGGCTTTTATATAAATTATTTAAAGGTTCAAATAAAATTCTGCTTTTAGACTATACATTTAACATACAAAATTACAAAAATATATTTTGTCATTTTCATGTTACATCGCTATAAGTAAACAACAGTTTATTGGGTTGGCCAAAAGTCTGTTTAATTTTTTCTGTAAAATAAAAGACACATTTTTCATTTTCACCAATAACTATTGATTTGAATATTTTGAGTATGTCGGCTATCTCCTGCATGGTATAATGTTGATTGTTCTCAATGTCTCAATTTGATCACTGTGAGCTTCAACTGGTCTACCCGACCGTGGAGCATCATCCAGCAAGAAATCTCCAGCATGAAACTTTGCAAATCACTTTTGACACATTTGATCAGTCACAGCAGCACCTTTTCCACCCACTGCACAAATATTTTTTTGCATCCTAGTTGCCTTTTTAACCTTTCTTGAAAGAATAAAGCATAAAAGCTAAAATGTGTATTTTCTTCCATTGTCTATATTAAAATGGCTATACAAAAATTCACCAATTTTGATTTTTTTTAAGCACACTGATATGACAGCTGTCACATTCTAACAAAATTATTTCAAAAGAAGTTAAAGAACAAAGCACTATTAGCCATCTTATGGAAAACAAATGAACTTTGTGGCCAGCCCAATAGATTCATAGGTAGTATAGCTCTACTTTGTTTTCCATTATTTGATCATTTTTATTGTTAATAGAAAAAAGGAACTTTTCAGGGGAATTTAATTTGAAATCTGGTTTTAATATCAAGGAAAACCTTGGTCTTAGTCAAATTTTTGAATAAATGTGAAGTTTTAATGACTCTTGAAGAGGTTTGTAATCTTAAATGCCACTGGTCTGTTTGAAGTTACTGTGGTCTTACTACTCAGAGAGGGTTTAAGTATAGGCAGAATAAGAAAAAAAGGCCCCCAAGTATTTTTCTTTTTGAAATACAAAAATTAAATGAACTTTATGGTCACTCACTTCCCAAGCGGGAATTCACCTTTTATGATACTCATGGTTAAGGTCAGAGAGGCTGTTGCATACCTGTAGTATGCTATATTGTATTCTGTTGCATTATTTAAGATAATTACAGTAATTTGAGTGTCACAAGGCCAATAGAGTTCTGGGCAGTTTGCAAGATTGAAGGCACATTTTTCTAGTCTTTGTCCAAGCCAGCCCTCAGCATCTCTCCATTAATTCACTGAAAAAGAATACCTGGCAATGAGTGTGTAGGTGAATTAAAAATTCTTGGTCTTGGGGATCCAGAACATAGTATGATGATCATAATGTATTCTGGTTCTGGAAAATTACACCTACATACCCAAACCAAATAACTGTGGGTGACATTTGCAATTAAACTAGGTGACAAGCTCTTCTTGTGACCCCCAAGTATCAGCAAATGGGCCAAACACACCAGGCACTCTTATAAATTACTGGAGATACAACAGCATGGGTCAAAACAAAGTTCTTGTTCTGGAGTTTACAATCTAGTTTGGCTGCAGGGGAAGCATAAATACAAGATGGGGCAAAAGTAGGTTTAAAGTTATTTGCATGGAAAATAATAAAATGATAATATAAGCACAAACTTTCGCATACTCTCAACTACAAACCTACTTTTGTCCCACCATGTACTATGCATGGCGACAAGTGCTATAAAGAAAAATAAGGAGGAAGTGGAGAGAGAGGCTATTTACATACGGTGCTCAGAGAAAGCTGAGGTCTCCACTAGAAGGCCAGCTCCAGCAGGGCAAAGACATTACCTGTCCTGCCCATTATGGCATTTCCCGGTGTTTAGAATGGAGCCAGACACAACAGTAGACATAGTATTAGTTTTATGAAGAATGTGGGCCACAGAAAAATTTTATGTAGGTCAGCCGCAAGTACAGTTGATATTAAATTATCATGTTACTCTAATATATCAGTCAGAATTGAAAATCGGAATATCACCTGTCATGACTTAGTGATCACTTTGCCCTCGGCGGCTAGGCCAACTCACTATCCGTTCCATATTTGGTAGCTTGGATAAAAGGAGCGTTTCATGAACGAACATTCTTGAACGAACATTCAAAGTACTGTAAAGCTGCAGATCCCTCGAGGACAGTGCTTAGCTTCTGCTAGTCCCATACGCGTTATGTTCACTCACTGAAGAACAGACAATAGATGGCGACTGTTCGCGGCAAGCAGACCTGGGAGAATGGCCCTGCTTAGGGTCTTAGGGTAGGGGGCGACATATTTTTTTCCGCGAATATCTGTGAGGCAGGAACTCCGGATCGCGGGCCTGACTTAGGGGCCCATAATAACTCCATAACGCCCGGCTGTAGAAACCGGATTTGAGAACACCCGAATACTTGAAGCTGTGTCACTCGCGTGCGTCTTCGTTCCCAGACGGTTTGCCCCGCCCTCCAGCTACCTATTGGTTTCTATTGGCTGCTTTGCTCCTCTTAAAAGGGAAGGAAAATCCTAGTAGTCTGTCCAAATAACAGTAACTAAACTGACGTTATCACTCAACCAATCACAAGCAGCGATCTTTAGCCTTGTCCAATGAGGTCGGGCATAGGTCACGGCCCGCGGAGTTTGATTTTCGTCCAGGGGCGCGGAAGTAGCGAGCCACAGTCTGTCCTGGAGGAGAGCAGCAGGTCGGGCGGGCCTGGCGAGGAGGCGCCCGCGCCTCCAGTGGCGTTACGCTGGCTTTGAGAGTGGCTCCAGGACCCAGACCCGGGTCGGTCACCACCTGTGTCCTTCCAACCGAGGGGCGCTGGTGGACAGGGGTCCGATCGTTCCTGAAACAGGACAAGCGCTGTTGGGCATCACAGGCTGAGGATTCCGGGGCACTGTTCCTTAACGACTACATCTTGACGTTCCGGTATTTGCCGGGAGGCTCGGCTTCGGAGGAAGGTGAGCAAGGCGACTATGCTGGGCCAAAGCGAGGGACACGACCGGGCACTAGTCTCGGCCAGTTACGTTCTAGTTGGGTGACGGAGTCAAGTCACGGATCTGGGGTTCATGTTCCTTATCCTTAAGATGAGCGAGGAGGGGTGGGTGGTGCGGAAGAGCTACTGTTCATTTTGTGAAAACCTTGAGTAGACCCTTCCTTCCTCCCTCCTTCCCTCCCTTCCTTCCTTTGGACATTTGAGAGAGGGGAAGGGAGGGAGAAAGAAGGAGAGAAACATCGATGTGGTTGCCTCGGGAACGCACCCCAAGGGGCTGCAACCCAGGCATGTGCCCTGACCTGGAATCAAACCGGTGCCCTTTAGCTGTGCCTGACGCGCCCAACCAGCTGAGCCACGCTGGTCAGGGTCCCTGCCCGCTTTCAAGGGTGTGCTGAACACATCGCTCTCCCGAGGCTGTCCAAAGCTTCAGGACAAGAGGCAGCTTCTCTGCTGTGTCCAACCTATTGTTGGTAAATATTTTATTAGTCTCAAATATCCTATGAACTTATTATGTAATTTAACTGATAAATTGAACTTTCCTTTACCAGATGTTCCCCACTCCCCATTATTCTCTTTCTCTTTGACTTCCTTCAAATTAATGCTGGTCAGGAGAGATTAGTTGATGGTGTAATGTGTAACGGTGGGACTTCTAGTTTATTTAATGCAATTTATGCGACAATTATCTGTCAAGGACACTGTTCTCTAAATTTTTTTTTCCTGAAGGTATCAAGAAACTGATAACGTTTCCTTGAATTCGCTTCTGTGTTTGCGTCATCAATGTTTCCCATATTGACTATCTTAAGAGAGATGCTGGAGTATTTCGGTGTTCCCATGGACCAGGTAAATGCTTTCTTGATGGATTTGAACGAACGTGTTTTATTTATTCCTGGGTCTTATTTTGAAAATGCCTTATATGCAGACATTTAAGGTGAAATTGTTATTTCTCTTTAGGTGCTATCAAGATGAGTTTTCAATAGCTCAGCTTTCATAGTTTGAGTTTAAAAAGGGATAAGATTACTAGGAACCTATATACCCGATGGGTCAAATGCCTGCAAAAGATACAAACAAACAAAATGTAGACATGACCTTCATATAATTCAATTTATTGCATAGGTAAATTACATTTTTTATTTTATTGATTATACTATTACAGTTGATCCAATGTTTTCTCCCTTTGCCCCACTTCACCCACTACCTCCCTTCCCTCCAGCAATCTTCCGGTCCTCCTCCACCCTCCCACCCCTCCCAACCCCGCTTAGTTCATGTCCACAGGTCCTACATATAAGTTCTCTGGCTTCTACATTTCCCATACTATTCTTAACCTCCCCCTGTCTATTTTGTACCTACCAATTATGCTTCTTAATCCCCTGTACCTTTTCCCCATTCTCCCCCTTACCCCTCCCTGCTGATAACCCTCCATGTGATCTCCATATTTATGATTCTGTTCCTGTTCTAGTTGTTTGCTTAGTTTTTTTTTTGTTTTTGTTTTTTTTTAGGTTCAGTTGTTGATAGTTTGTTGTCATTTTACTCTTCATAGTTTTGATCTTCTTTTTCTTAAATAAGACTCTTTAACATTTCATATAATAAGGGCTTGGTGATGATGAACCCCTTTAGCTTTACCTTGTCTGGGAAGCATTTTATCTGCCCTTTGATTCTAAATGGTAGCTTTCCTGGATAGAGTACTTTTGGTTGTAGGTCCTTGCTTTTCATCACTTTGAATACTTTTTGCCAGCCCCTTCTTGCCTGAAAAGTTTCTTTTGAGAAATCAGCTGAATTGTTGATCAGAAGAATACGTGCTTCTTGTATTCATGGTGCTTAAAATCTGAGGACTAGCCAACATGTCCAGAGAGGTGTAATACAAGACTGAATATAAGACACAAAATATGAGCGGGTGGGTATAGAGTAAACATGTCATCACTATTTGGTGTGATGAATTAGAAGAGGGTAGTCTAAGATAATTCCAGATTTTAAACAAAAGTAAGTTGAAGAATGATGGTGCGCAATTCTTATAAATAGGCAACTTAGTATGAGAGGCTAGTTTGAGTAGGAAGATAAGGTGAGCCAGGTTTGCTGTTAGAATATATAAGTACAGACATCCTGCAGATAATGGCATACATGGTTTTAGAATGTAAGAAAGAAACGACTTGATTCAAATTTGGAATTACCTGTGTGGTTCTGAGGTTTGGACCCATGGGTTTCAGTGGGAGAGTGGCCACCATATTATAGTAGTTTGGCATTTGACCGAGGAAGGGAGTTGACATCAACAATGAAAAGGAATCGGGAGCTTGGCCATCAACTTGAAAGGGCAGCAGGAATGAATTTTTTTTTTCTTTTTAATATTAGAAGTAACTTCATGTTTGTCAGTACTGAGGAAGAACCTTATAGCCAGGAAAATATTTAAAATACAGATGAGAGTGATTGAGCAATGCCTTGAAAAGGGTAGTATGGCAGGGGATATAAATAAGCAAGCCTTGGAATGAAGATGGACAGTCAGGAGTACAATAAAAGTGAGAGATGGTGGGAAGATTTTGAGTGGAGAGGAATGAAAATTGAGGTATGTCAAATCGTAGTCCTTGATTTTTCTCAGTAGGAGAGGCGAGACAGACCACTGGTAGGCGGTGGAAGCGGCAGTGTTGGGAATTTCAGAGACTGGCCATTACTTTCGGTGACTGCAGTATTGAACGTGACATGTCCTAGAGGGGTTGCAGAACACCTGGGCAGAATATCCAGGTGAAGTCAGCATGGGTTTATAGTCTTTCTAAATACTGTTGTTTGTAATTTTTTTTCTCTACCTCAGAGTAGTTGGGCTAGTTTATCTGTTAGTAATATGGGAACACAGTATCAAAAGGCTGAACCAGTTTTGAGAGCATATCAATGAATTTGAAAACCCCTGCTTGGTAGGAAAGTCAGTAATGTCAAAAGGAGAGCCCTAGGCCAGGAAGAGAAGAAGAAGGTGAAATCATAAAAATGATGAAGATGGTCAAAGGCAATGAAGGAATGAGAGTGTTAGAAGGGCAGGAGTTTGCCAGGATGGAAATTACACAGCAAGAGAAGAAGTAAACCAAGAACAGTGTGACCATGTATAGTATGTAATTCTCGCTGTAGTGAAGCCTCTAGGCCCTTGGTTCGTATGAGTTGTAGTAGGGACATTTTAAATACAATCTCAGCTAAACCTGGCAGAGATTCTAGTGTTAATGGGTCTGGAATCTATATCCTATAGGCTGCACTGTTCAATGTGGTAACCACTAGCCAGTTATCGCCTTTAATTACTTGAAACGTCTGAATTGAGATCTGCTATAGGTATAAAATACATACTTTTTAAAAAGACTTTGAGTACACCATTCTATATTTTCTTTTAAAATATAAATATAATTGTATCTTTTACACCTGCATTTTGAAAAATAGACCCATAAACATGCTTAATAGAGTACTTCTTAAAACAATGCCTTATGTTTAACTAGGTTTTGCATGTTTGGGGAAATAAAGGCTATGGATCAGCTCGGAGTATTGTTCGTATTATTGGAAAAATTCTTCCTTTGGAACCTTGTCGCAGGCCTGATTTTGAGGTAAGTCAGTCAACATGCATTGTTTAATCACTATGTATAAAATAATCATAGGTACTCCCAGAGATATAGGGTAGAACAAAAGAAGAAATATTTCCTGCAAAAATCTTTATCCCTGGAAACAATTTGTTTCATGTATGTTTTTGTATTTATTTCTTTAAGTAATTACAGTCAAAGATGGCCATATGCAAAGAATACTTGAATAGCTTTTTTTAAATTCTTCTAATTTGTGATTTATGATAGATGACGTTAGCCAGGGGAGCTAATATTGGCACACATTTAGACTTTAGAATAATATTTTCTTCAATATTTTTTCTTGCTAATGGGTGCGTGGTTTTCTATTGAACATCCCTTTTCTTTTTCCCTCTTGGATTTTTAACTTATTTAATTTCCATAGCATGTCTCTTTGCCCCCAGTCCCTAAAGAGCTCTGACTTTTTTTTCCTTTTTTACTTTAGTTGATCCCATTCTTGAACTCTGTAGACTCTGGTAACTGTGGATCTGTAGTTCCATCTTTTGCTGATATTTTGTGTGTGGCAAATGATGAAGAAGCCAGTTATCTCAGATTTCGGTAATTTTATATACTTATCTTGGAAAGTGGGGTATGGGCTGTAATCTGAATTCTTGGATGCGCTGAAGTTTGTTCGGACTCGAGCCTTTTTGTTTTGTCTGTCTCTGCATTGTGCTGCGCCTTACTAAAATTTCCCCAATAATATAATTAACTGCTTGTTGCTCATTTGTAGCCAGTTTTTCTCAATGAACAATTTAAATCTAACACCAGGCCTAGGAAGAAATAATATTAAAATTCTATCAGAATCACTCTGTTTATATTTAGGAGAAAGCTATTTCCTGTACTAGATACTAGATGTATACTACAACTTATTTTATATATTAATTCAAAACTTATATAGTACTTACAGGCAATGATGTTAAACATATTTCAAAATCTGAATGTGTTTCTCCTAAAGGATACTAACTTATGTGTTAGTATATTCAGATACAGGCTATATAAGTACAATCAGGGTTAATTAATCAAATATGACAGTTAAGTTTTTTACATGTCAAACTGGTTTATCAATTTTCAAAAACTTAAAAAACCATAAATTTACCCTTAACATCATGTTGAATATAGGGTCTTTCAATATCGGATATTCAGAATATGCAGAATTTTTAATAAACCAACTTTATGTCTAAGTAAATAAACTTGTAGTGTGTTTAAAGTAAATAGGTAGAACAGTTACAGGACAATTATTCATTTTTTAAAAAATATTTTATGTATTTACTTATTTTTAGATAGAGGGGAAGGGAGGAAGAGAGGGAGAGAAGCATCAATGTGTGGCTGGCTCTTGTGCGCCCCCTACTGGGAATCCTGCCTGCAACCCAGGCATGTGCCCTGACTGGGGAATCGAACCAGTGGCCTTTTGGTTCTCAGGCTGACACTCAATCCACTGAGCTACACCAACCAGGGAGGACAATTCTTGTTTTACAACCTAAAAGAAAGGCTTATTCCTTCATTCACTGAGCACTTATTGGTCACCTATTATTAAAGGCTACATTCTGTTCTATACATTGAGAATACAAAATTGCATAACATGCTGCACTTGTTATGTAACAAGCTCAATGAGTCTAAGGATAAAATCATAGGATAAAGAGAGCTACTCTGATTTTGGTTTGGTGTCTTTATTCTTTGACTGAAATAATTTATTCCTCTTGGAAAATTTCCCCACCTCCCTTCTTCCTCCTTCTCCCCCTCCCCTGCCCTTCCTCCTCCTCCTCTTTTTCTTCTCTCTCCCCCTCTACCTATTTTTCCCTCTCTCCCTCTCCCTCTCCGTCACTCTTTCCCTCTCCCCATTTCTTCCCTTCTTTTCACCCACAGAAATGGTATATGGAAAAATGAGGAAGAGGAGAAAAGTGAATTTTTCCATCCTTTGCAATTAGTTTGGGATCCACTGTCGCCTGCTCTAAGACGTAACAAACCAATGGAAAATTCTCAGCCTGTAGATGAAGCTGCAATTAAAAAAATAGCTGCCCTTGAAGATGAACTAACTTTTCTTCGCTCTCAGATTGCTGCAATTGTGGAAATGCAAGAACTGAAAAACAGTACAAATTCTGGTAAGTAACATTTGGATTTTTGTTTCAGTGAGACGATACTTACCGAGTATTTAAGTCCATACAGTTCTGAATAAAGATGCTTGATGTTCATGTGTTGCGTGAATGACATTAAGTATAAAAAGATGTTGAGTATATAAAATTTTTATGTCTATGTTTATTTAGAATAAATTAAGACATAGTATTGAGGGAGCTAGCTTACATTTAAAGAAGAGCTAAGTACACTGCAGAAGATTGTGCTTTTGTACTGAAAAGCTTGTTCCTAAGTAAATTTTCTAACTTCAGAAAAGCTGTAGAATACAGCTTAAGAGGAAGAATACATTATTTTGAAAGAAAAGTATAGGTTTGAGGTTTCACATATTTGTAATTTGAAGCTATTGTTGCTATTCTTCCACCAAGTTAGGTGAATAATGCTCTCCAGATGATCCCTTTCTAAATTTTTAGAGACATAACCTGCATTAACCTATAGACATACACACGTAATATATAAGTGTGTGTATATATATACACACATACACACATATGCTTTATATATAACAATATATAACTAACAATAACTATATAAGTTATATACTATGAATATAAAATATACAAATATATAAATAATATATAGATACCTAATGTGTAATAATAAAAATGAGATACAGATACACTGCCTTTTTTAGCAGTAATGTGACACACAACCTTTTAGGATTAAAACTGTTATGAAAAAGTTAGCCACAGTAGTCCCCCACGAAGGGGAATGCGTTCCAAGACCCCCAGTGGATGCCTGAAACCATGGATAGAACCCTATAGATACTATGCTTTTCCTATACACACATACTTTCTCACTTAAAGAAAGCATTTCACAGCTTCTCTCTGGCATATCTAAATTACCAGCACCCTTAGTATTTCACTTTGGGGCCATCATGAAGTAAATTAAGGGTTACTTGAACACAAGCACTGTGATACCTCGACAGACAGTTGATGGATCTGATAACCCAGGCAGCTACTAGGTGACTCATGGGTAGGGGTGATGACTCATGTCCTGGGTGGGATGGAGCGGGACAACACGAGATGTCATCGTGCTGCTCAGAAAGGCACACAATTGAAAACTTACAAATTATTGATTTCTGGAATTTCCATTTGCTGGTTTTGGACTGGAGCTGTCTATGGCTAACTGAAACCATAGAAAGCAAAATTGTGGATAAAGGGGAACTACTGGACTCTGTACTCATCTTTAGGTTATTGCCTAAAAAATACATGCTTAGGTGTTACTACAATGCTATCATAGAGTATACTATTTTGAGTGTTTCTAACTACAAGTTATTGATCATGTTTTAGCTTTTTAAAATAGAGGATGAAACTTAGATTGTATGTGAACTACTGAAAAAGCAATTTTTATTTTCTCTTTAAGATGTTTCTCCCTCTTCCCACTTTTAAGGGCCTTACACAGAGAATCCTAGCTGGATTAAAAGTAAATTTACTATTCAGCTTGACTCTTACAAAAATTACTAAGCAGATGGGACTGCTTCTCCTTCCTGGCCACCTCATTATTTTAGTAGCATTACGGAAATTGTTCCTGTTTTGGTTTTGCTTAGGGTTATGTTAAAGAGAATTTTGCATGGTTTTTCAACGGGCTACTTTGTTTTTAGGCTCCTTTGACTCGACTGATGGGCCTGGTGGTTTGGGACAAGCGCCGTCATCAGGGACTGCTCAGCTGAGGGTCGAGCCAGGTCCAGTTTCAAGTTCAGTGCTTCCCGCTCCTCCTCCTCCACCACCACTGCCCCCTCAGTTTTCTCCTCTACAGCCTCCACGTTCTCGTTTTGTGCAGCCAGGATACAATACTATTTATGACTTAGATAATTCAGCAACTGAAATGAAAAAACAGCACCCAGGTGCTAGTAAGACCAATTATAGTTGTCATTCAAAAAACCAGAAAAACAAAGATGTTCCAAACATGTTGGATGTCCTAAAAGATATGAATAAGATTAAACTTCGTGCTATTGAACGGTATGTTGTCATAATTTGAGAAATGAACCAAAACTTTATATTTATCAAAGTAAACATGTACATGTTTTCTCTTTTATTCCCCTTCTCCTCAAATGCCCCTCCCAGAGAACCATTTTCAATTTTTTGACTATTTCTTCTAGTGTATTATCTCCATGTTTTTGAAACTTCTTTTGTTATTTATTGATATTTTAATTATATTTCTTCCTACTCTTAAAGATTAGGAATATATTCTCATGGACATTCTACCCTCTCACACACTAGCACGTGTACTTATTGCATTTCCCAATATTGTTAAATCACAGTCTTTAAGTCAGTATGTAGAATGTATGTTCTTATGATAGCAGTACACATTTACAGGTAAGCCATTTATATACTTACATATGATTACGTTTCATTTGTTGAAAGACTGTATCTTTTATCGGAGCCCGTTGCCTCTCTGAGACCCTCTTTTGTTTCCGTAAACTCCCCCTCAGGAGCCTCTGCCTGTCCCGCTCCAGCAGCCCCCGTTGCTCTCTGCGCCTGCTACGTCGCCCTCTTTCTTCATCGGCATCACGGGCCTTCTGTCGCCCTTTCTCCAGTGTGGCAACACCCATTTCCTGGGTGTCACATCTTCCTGTAGCTTCCTGAGAAAGAGCAGATCAGGTAGATTATTTTAAGACCTTGCATACCTGAAAATGTTATTATTTTATTTTCACACTTAGTTGCTAGTTGGGCTGGGGGTATAATCGGCAGAAAAGTCATTTTCTCAGAAATTTGAAGACATCGTTCCATTGATTACTAGCTTCCAGTGCTAGCATTCTGATTTCTGGTATGAAACCTGCTGCTTTATTCTTAAAGCATTTAAGATCTCTTTAGTCCTGGTATTCTGAAATTTCATGATGATGTGCCCTGGAAAGTTCTTTTCTTATTTGTTATGCTGGGCACCTGGGGACTCAGTCTAGCCTGTTAGGTTCATCATTTTTGGAAATCTCTCATAAATATTTCTCTGATAATTTTCTCCCATTCTTTTCTGGAACTTCATTGGAAATTTGATGGCCGGATTATTCCTCTTCGTATCTTTCCCTTTACTATTTTCTCTTTCTTTGCTTTTTTATTACACTCCCTAAGAAAAATTCTCTAATTTACCTTTCAGCTCTTCTATTGGATTTTACCTGCTGTCATATTTTTAATTTGTACAAGCCACCACCTTTTCTCTCAATGCTCCTTCCTTTTCTGTATCTTCTTGCTTTTGTCTGTCTTATTCCACTGAAGATATTAGCTATAGTTGTAAGCTTTAAGATCTTTTGCTCTTGAATCTGTTTTTCCTGAGTTCTATTTTTCCACTTGTTGATTTTGGTTTCTAGCTGTAGTTTTGGAGCATTAAGTATCTGGTGATTGTTGGCTATACATTCCTATTTAAAAGTGAGACAGTGAAAAGCTGACTGAAGGTGCTTTGTGTGAGGTGGGTTGTCAGCGGGTAGGCTTTATACTTTAGGCTTTATACTTTAGAGAACCTAACCATTTTGTTGGCCAGACCCCATGTTTCAACAGCCGTTTGTCTTTTCTTTGGGGCTAGAGAGTTTTCTTAGAAAATTCTTCAATCCCTTCTTGGGAAGGAGAGATGGGAAATACACAGGGAGTGCAGGCCAGGTAGTCTGAGAGCTGAGCTGGGAAAGAGAACAGGAAGCAACATCAATGTGTGGTTGCCTCTCGCGTGCCCCCTACTGGAGACCTGGCCTGCAACCCAGGCAAGTGCCCTGACCGGGAATGGAACAATCGACACTTTGGTTCGCAGGCCAGCACTCAGTCCACTGAGCCACATCAGCCAGATTGTGTTTGTAGACTTTTTCTTAATCCTTTTGGGATGGCAGCTCACCCCGCCACTCTCTACATTTTCATCAGCTTTCCAGCTTTCAACATTTTATTGCAATTCTTATCTACTCCCTCCTCTCGTAATCTTTTGTCTTTTTGGGTATACATCTTTTTTGTTACGGTACTCTAATTTTAGTAGGATTTCACAGAGATCTGGTGTGTTCACCTGGAAATCCCTCAGTGATGTGTCTGATGAGAAAATAAATATATTTTCTGTGTCATAGTGTTAGGGCAGACAAGTCATTTCATTCTTAATGAGGTAATATTCGATCCTTGTATGAGACAGCTAGTACAGAGAACAATCTCATGTCTGTATGTACACACTTGATCCCAACTAGATCGCTTACTGGGTCCAGTCAGCGTGAAATGGTGACTGTTAACATTGCTGGAGAAATGACTAAGAAGCCAGTAGACTACGTTCTAGCCCCCTTTCCTCTCAGGTTTCTACAACTAACCTTGTAAGTGCTACACATTATTGTGAAATCCAGGGAGACTCCCCACATCTTGACATTTACAGATATGCTGCCCATGTGCCCTGCCTTCCAGCCTGTTTCTGTGACGAAGTGTCCGTGCTCACGCCTGGGCCCGCCTTGTGGTCGCTGGTTTCCCTTCGCTCTCGTCTTCTCAAGGATTTCACTTAAAACGATCCCTTCTGTCTTCTGCATTATCAAATTTTTCTTCTTTAATTTATCCTTCTCCTGCTGGAGTATTTCCCAGCTTCAAAACATATGTACCCCATTGTTATTCCGTTCCCCATTCTGATATAAGTTCTTGATATCACCTATAGTTTGTTTCTATTTCTCACTGCCTTCTTCCACCCACTGTAACACGGTGCCATCTCTCCAGGGAAAACGCTCTTGTCCAGGTCACCAGTGCCTCCGTGTCGCCAACTTCAGCGGTCAGATCTTATTGTGCCTCTTGCCCTCTGGGCAGCATTCGATACCATCAGTGGTGCCCTCCTCCTCAGAACACTTTCTTTACTTGACTTCAAGGAAATCGGTCTGGGTTTTCCCCTTATCTCACCGTTCACTCCTTCTTACTCCCTTGCTCCTCTACCTCTGAGCCCGGTCTCTAACATGTTGGCATGTCCAAGGCTCGGACCTCAGCCCCCTTCTTGATCCACATTGTTCATTTTCTTTGGTCGTCTCATCTAGCCCTATAGCTTTGCATCCTGGCTGTGTGCAGATGACTCTCACATTTATTTTTCTATCCCTGGGTTCTCTGAGCCCCATGCCTTCATGACAGAATGCCTACTCCGCACCTTCATCGCCCGTCTAACAGGTCTCTCGAGCTTCACATGTCCTGGGCAGAGCTCTTCCTTCCTACCTGCTCCCTTCTCTCACCTTGAAAACCTGACCTTCCCCAAGTCTTTTGCATATCAGAAAATGTCAACACATCACCAAGTTGCTCAGTCCGATCATCTAGGAATTATCTTTGTTTTTTTCTCTTCCTGTCTCATATTTTTTTCATCAGCATGCAGCTCAAACTTGTGTGCCTTCATGATCCAACTGCCACCCCTCCACCTAAGTCACCGGTGATCTAATCTAGCTTGGACCCCTGTAGTGGTCTCCTCACTGGTCCTTCTGTTTTCATTCTTGCTTCCTTTTCTCCATATAGTAACCAGAATGATCATTTAAAAATTGAAGTCAGATCATGCCATTCCCTGTTTAAAACCTCTGGTGATTTTCCGTGCTTAGAATAAAATGCAGACACTTTGCTGTGGCCGGTAAGTCCCTCCATGATCTAGCCCTCGCTTCTCACTCTGACCTCATGGCCTACTTCCCATGATATGCACTGCATGCCAATGATTACTGTTTTTCTATTGTTTTTTTTTTCTTTCTTACAAATGCCAGGGTCCTTCCTGATGCATCCAATGATGTTTACATTAAATTGACTCCTGGTCATTTCCTTAAAGAGGACGCCCTGTTGTTCAAGAGGCTTTTCCTGATCATCTTGTCTAAAGTGCTTTCGTCCTAGTCATTGTCACGTTATCCTATTTTATTTTATTCATAGCACTTATTGCTCTTGCTTACTTGTTCGTTGATCATCTGCCGCCAGAATGTTCCATGGGAGCGCCATCAAAGTGTAAAATGGAGCCTGGCGTAATAGTAGGCATTAAGCGAGGACTGAGTGAACAGTTAGCCAATGGTTTTCCTTTTATGAACTCTATCGCCCTTATAAAAGTTCTTAGGTATTTAAAATTTTTTTTTCCACTGAAAAAACAGGTGATTTAAAATGAAGATCTGCTGCACAGGGATATTAGATAAATCCTAGGCCATGGCAAGACTGTGGCAGAGCCTACTGGGTTTCTTGGTCTTCTGATTCCGATTTCACTCGTGGCAAAAATTTTCAATCTCCTGAAGACTAATTAGAGTTTGATACATTATGCTTATATTTCTGCTGTGTTTGTTTACAGGGATCTTAACTTACATAAACTTTTAATTTATATAATTAAACAAAAACAGGTCACCTGGCGGCAGACCCATTCATAAGAGGAAAAGACGCAGTTCACAGTGGGACCCGGTGGCTTTAATATCCGAGGCACTGAGGCAGAAATTTGCATTCCAAGAAGATGATTCCTTTGAGAAAGAAAATAGGTCTTGGGAACCTTCTCCATTTTCTAGTCCAGAAACATCAAGGTTGAGCTCTAATAATATAAAGTTAATTTTTCAGTTTTTCTAAAGTGTATTCTTGGGCTGGCCAAAAAGTTCATTTGGTTTTTTCTGTAGGATGGTTCTAGTAGCGCTTAGTTGTCTTTAACTTCATTCGAAAGAATTTTGTTAGATTCTATTGTGACAGCTGTCACATCAGCATGCTTTTAAAAAAACATCAAAATTGGTGAATTTTTATGTGACCATTTTAATACTGAAAATGGAAGAAAATAAGCAACATTTTTGGCATATTATGCTTTATTATTTCAAGAAAGGTAAAAACGCAACTGAAACTTAAAAAAAAAGAAAGAGATTTGTGCAGTGTATGCAGAAGGTGCTGTGACTGATCAAATGTGTCAGAAGTGGTTTGCGAAGTTTCGTGCTGGATGGTGCTCCACGGTCGGGCAGAGCAGTTGGAGTTGATAGGGATCAAATCAAGATATTAATTGAGAACAATCAACGCTATAACTACGCAGGGGATAGCCGACATACTCAAAATATCCCAATCAATAAAGTTACTAGTGAAAATTTTTTAAAAAAGTGTCTTATTTTATGGAAAAAATGAAATGAACTTTTCGACGAGCTCAATATTTATGATCTATCTTTGCCTTCGAGCTCTCTTAAAGTAATTATGCAGAATGGGCTATACAATTATTTATTGATGCTGCTAATGTTTCTGTTTTTGTTAATTTTTATGTGCTAAAAAAGGCAAATGTGCCTAAAAATAAATGCTTTTAGCTTTTAGCCTTCTATGAAGTTTTTTGAAATACAACACTTGGTTTTCAGTGCTGTGCATAAGTTTATAATGGTTCACCCTGGACAGTTGCTTACTTGATATTACTTGATGACCTGGGTATCTGAAACTTGGAGAGGACCAGAGCAAAGCGGTGTGATAGATTGATGCTAATCATAGTTACATGTGAATACTCTATTGTTTTTCAGTCAAATATAGATTTTGGATTAGAATGTTAGCTGCTTTTAAAAAAGCATATGGGATCATAATTATCTTCAGTGACAAGGCTTCTTGGTTGCTTAAAAGGACACATACTGTATTTCAAACACTTGATCCTTAAGATGGCTCCTTACTTGAAATTTCATTTTTCAGTTTAGGCAAAATTCTGATCTTGGGGGTGTTTTTCTCGTCTCCTAGTTGAGGTGAGACGGGAATGAGAGGGCTGCGAAAGAGGGACAGGACCCGAAGTCGGGCGGACAGCAGTCAGGAGTGGCAGCCATCAGCCGAGCAGGGGGTGGAGAAGTGAGAAGCAGATGGCAGCTCAGAGAGCACAGCAGAGCGGGGGAAACTGTCCTTCCCCCGTTCTAGCGTGAGTGGTCTCTGAGCAGCTGTCATGGGTGCATACAATACCTGATCATGTTGACTCAAAAGATTATAGACTCAACTCTAAGAAGACAAAAAACTATATAGCTTAGAACTATTATAATAAAAAAGGCAAATGTGCCTAAAAATAAATGCTTAACACTTGTATAGATATTTAGAACTTGCAGAGTACTGTTTTACTCATCTTCACAGCAGTATCCTAAAATAAACACACAAATCCCACCCCCCCTACCCAGGGCAGCATTACCTGATTTATACTTAAGTAATCTGCCCTTACCCCCATATCTTATTGGCAGAGTAGTGACTAGCACTTGGCTTATTAAAACTCTAGGATATTTGAAATCTTCAGCTACCTAAGAAATTCATTAGGGTAACTGGATGTAATGAATAGAATGTACTCTTTCCCAGTGATAGTGGATCAGCGAGGTGTTGCAAAGTTGTCTCACACTGTTCACCGCTCTTAGCATTGTCGTCTAGCTTCGGGCACAGCGCCCGACACGTGAGCCCACTCTGAATTAAACCTCAAGGGGGTCATTTGGTGCTTGTGTTGCCATTTTTTCTTACATTAGAATAATTTCTGTGTTAAATATTTGCTTTATTTCAGATTTGACATCACATTTTACAGTCCAAAGGACAGTGAACTAAAGGAAAAGCTGATGAACACAAAAGGTGTTGTGACCAAGGTGTGAACGACACAAGCTGTGTCTACACTTAGAAAGGAAGATCACAGAAATGTGCCAGTGTGTCTTTCACTACATGCCACTCTTCTGGTAATGAAATTAAATGAAGTCTGTACACCAGGTTATTTTAGTGCAGAGGTCAGAAAAGTCTTGACTTTTATTTTAAAAACACATATATATATACACATACATGTATATTTATTCTCACCCGAGGACATGCTTATTGATTTTAGAGAGAGGGGAAGGGAGGGAGGGAAAGAGAGAGAGAAACAATTGATGTAAGAGAGAAACATCAATCAGTTGCTTTTCTTACGCACCTTGACTGGGGACCGAACTCATAACCTAGGTATGTGCCCTGACCTGGACTCAAACCTGTGATCTTTCAGTTTATTAGGACAGCCTTCCAACCCACTGAGCCAAACTGTCCAGGGATGAAAAGTCTCGACTCTTAAAAATACACATCTCTGGCTTTGGAAGATGCAGCAGTTAACTGGTTATTGGTGATAGATATAGGTATATTCATTTTTTCCCCCTGTATATTAATGTTATTAAAGGCTGAATACACACTGAATGATTTCTCTAACAGCTAAATAGTAAATGACAAGGTTTCTCATCGTTAGAGACGAGTGGAGTCTCACTATAAGGTAACAGAAACCATTTTAATGGATTAAGAAATTAGTGTAAGCCAAATTTATATTGTATTATCAACAAATGATAGTATGAATTTTTAAAAAACAATTTCCTAAATCAGTTATGACATCCTAATTTAAATGCCTTTGTATCTTTTAAAACTGGGTACTGATCTTGTTTATTTGGCCTGCAGGACCTTGGAGGTGTTCAAAGAACATAATTTTTTCATTAAGATAGTCATAGCTTGAATCCTAACAATTCTTTCTGAAGGTGATAAAGAATTATCCTTAGAAACCGATTTGATAAATACTAGTATTTTTAGAATCTTTTTCCTAAGTTTCGCCTATACTTGCTGTGTAAATATGTATGCCTACTATTTTATTGCTTTTGTTCCTTGTTACAATTATACTGTTCCGTTGTAAAGAAAATGTAAAATAAATGCACTTTTGTAATTTGGTTGTGTTTTGTAGCAATTCAAATTCACTTTTTTCTTACTACTTTATTTACAAAGTCTGAACTTCTTTTTTAGATAGTTCGGCAGGGAGAGTTTCTTGGGTAATATAAATGGAAAATAAGTTTGGAGCTGCTGTTTTGTCACTCTGTCCATTTAGTAATGTGATACGGAAAGTGACCTGTCTCCCTAGACCCTCCAGCCCGTGCACCAGCCGGGGCTGAGATTCCATTCGCATGGCCTCAGCACCCACCCTCTCGCTGAGGTCTCCTTTCAGAAAAGCCCAGTCTTCCCTCCGTGCCCTTGTGGCTGTGCTGGAGAGTTGGTGGCTTGGCCCGCCCTCCCCCTGACCGCCCCCCAGGGAGAAGCTGCCATGCAGCAGCCATCTTAGGACCATGCGGGCTCGGCTTCGGATTACAGAGATGTGCGCCCTGAGAGTGCTGAGCTGTGGAACCAACACCAGCAAGAGCTCTCCTCAATTTTTTACTGCATGAGAAAGATTAACAAGAACAATGTGTCTCGTGGGTTTTCTGTTACTTGCGTCCAAAAGCGCTGGCAACGATACAGCAGGTATAGCTGGCTAGCTTTGAAGCCCGCCTGCTCTTCCTTCTGTGTCCTTGGTATTATTCTTGCTGTTTTTCTCCCCCCCCAATGTCCCCACTCTGCCTTTTGTCCTCTTCCATTGTCCTTGTAATTAGAGTTTTGCCCCCTAAATAACTGCTTTTTCATCTGCCAAGGTAACTTGCATTTTCAGTTTTAGTTTCCTTATTCAAAAATGTATAATGAACAACCCTTCCCAACATCCAGCAGACGTCTTTGGGAGACGCCACCCTCTGCCAAGTGAAGTATGTTTCTTGAGATAGCTCAAGTTGATTTCTTTTTATAGGGGCAGGTGACTTTTCTGTTTCTACTTCAGAATGAATTTCCTGCTCGTGCAAAAGCCCATTTCAGCGCCATGATGCCACCAGGACTGAGCTGACCACGGGCTCCCCTCTATTGAGAAGTATGACCTGGTATCCTGAAACACGTGAGCACAGGCCTTGAAATTCTGGAACAGCCTAAACTTGGGCGCCTGGTGATGCGTGTTTGCCGTGGAGCTCCTTGGGGTTAGCGCTTCAGTGAAGGCTTCACCATGAACCTATCTGTAAATTAGCTAATACCCCACTGTTTATAAAACCATTTTTGATTGCATTTTAAACCTACCTAAATATACCATGAATGCTGAAATGGTTTCTCGTCTTGCAAGTTATAGAAATACTAGCTGATTTTCCCGACCTTAAAATATTAATTCTCTCCCTGGCTGATGGGCTCAGTGGATTGAGTGCCGGCCTGGGAACCAAAGGGTCGCCAGTTTAATTCCCAGTCAGGGCACATGCCTGGGTTGTGGGCCAGGTCCCCAGTCGGGGGCGTGTGAGAGGCAACCACACATTGATGTTTCTTTTCCTCTCTCCCTTCTCTCCTAGACATAAAATAAAATAAAATAAAATAAAATAAAATAAAATAAAATAAAATAAAATAAATAAACCAAAAACATTAATTCTCCCACTTGCCTAGAAGTGCTCCTCTCTTCTTCCTCTTCTTCAGATGCCTTAAACTTTGTTACATTCTCCTTCTCCCAGTGGTGGTTAATCCTGATAAATTAAGGTATTTGAGCAAGGGCATTTGATAAAGCATTCTAATTCTGTTTTGTATTTGGAAAATGAAAAAAAAGGTTTATAAAGTAGACCACAGGAAATTAATGCTGTTCAGAGACTTGACTGGTTGAGCTATGCAGTGGTTGTCAAGGCTGCAAGGGGAGATGTGACTTCCGGGGAGTATGCAGCAGTTTCTGGAGGGCCCAGGGCTGCTGCAGAGAGAGGGAGTCAAAAGGCCTTGCTTTAGAGTGAGAATATATTTGTGCTTTAATTATGAAATCCAAATGGAAATTAGGTTGGGGGAGAAGCAGCCATTTATGTAGTAACAATGGAGAAAATTTGAAATAGGTTTTGCCCCGACTCTCCTTAGGTTGGAAAGGTTAAGTATGCAACTGGATTTGTTTTAATAAAAACAAACAAACAAACAAACAAACAAACCAAAAACAGGAAGAGTGAAGTGTGAGACTTCTGTCAGAAAAGAGCTGTTGCAGGTGGGGTTCTCTGGGAAGCAGATGCTGCGATGGAGATTAATGTGGAGGAAGTCTGTTGGGTGTGCCCTCAGCATGATGCCCTGCGAGGGAGTGAAGCAGGACTGAGGGAGGGAGAAGTTGGGCTGTGGCGCCATCTCCACAGGGCCCCAGCTGATCCTACAGGGAGCTCCAAAGCTGGGATTGGCCCCGCAGGGTCATCTCCGGTTGCTCTGAGGGTGCTGACTCTTTATCCCATTATATACACCAAACCCTGGGGAAGGGGGCGTGGCCTTGAATAGCTTCTTCAGCCCAGGGCAATGCTCAGAGGTTTATCCGTTCTCAAGACGGAGCAGATGTGGCATCACAGTTCATTTCATTACAAAGGATGTGGATACCTAAAATGTTGCGGAGCCCAGCCTTATTGTAGTTAGCTTGAATGATAATAGCCCCGAATCCCTAGTACTCATTGTCCTGTCATTGCCCGGGTTAGTTTTTAATACTTATTTTCTTGAAAAAATTTGCATTAAAAAAATTGGCAGTGGGAAAAGGTAGGGAAGTCTTTATGTCTCCAAAGGTCTGCCCCCCTCCAGCCCCATCCACCCCCTAGGTTCCTCTGTGGGTAACCTATGGGTCACAGCCTTGTCCTTTTTTCTTCATGGACATGACTTAATGTTTACAAGGACTCAGAAGCACTAAGCAGTTACCACATCTTGTGGATTTGAGGACTAAGGGAAAAAGTTCTGGCAGTGTGCCTGGAGAACAGAGTGACTTCTCCGGGCCCCAAGCTCTTCAACTGTAAAACAAGGAGACCAAGTGGAGCGTGCCCTGAGTCCCCATGTACGGCATTAATATTCTATGACTTGCGTGCTGGGGTGGAAAGAGACATAATCCTAGCTCACCTTGTTTGCCATTTCAGTTTCTTTGCTCTGCACCAAATGTTCTCAGCTGTGGTCCTGGGCAGTGGTCTGTGGGTATCTGAGAACTTCTGTTATAATACTTGGGAATGGGCTGTAACTTACCTTTTAGCCTTAATTTTTAATGGCACTTATCATGTGTTGGCTCCTGTTCTTAGTCCTTTCCCTACATGACTCACTTAATCATAACAACACTGGGCACTATTGTTATCTTCATTTTATAGATGAGGAACTGGGTGTAGGAAGCTCAAGTAAAACTCTCCCAGGCTGTCACAGCTGGTAAGTGGCAGAACTGGGATTTGAACCCAAGCAGACGGGTTTTCAAGCACTTACTTTTTTTTAAAGATTTTTTTTTTGAATAGAGACGGGAAGGGAGGGAGAAAGGGAAGGAAGAAACATCAATGCGTGGTTACCTCTTGCGCGCCCTCTCCTGGGGACCAGGCCTGCAACCCAGGCATGTGCTCCCGCTGGGAATCAAACCGTGACCCTGTGTCTCCCAATCCACTGAGCCACACCAGCCAGGACCAAACGCTTATTTTTAACCTTAGGCAACACCGTCCATATTATGTTTTGCTCGTTTAGACTTTGCTTAACTGAAGAAAATATTTAAGACAGTACACAAGGATAGGTATGTAAAGCCTGGTAAAGTAACATGAAACTGAAAGAGGAAAACAAAAACAAAAACAAAAAATCCTTAGGCTGCAGTTTTCCATATTGGCCACAAGAGAGCAGTGTAGCATCAGAGAGAGCCTAGGTTGATAAAAATGGCTAATCTGTTATATCTATCACATTTGGATACCAAGTTTTGAGAAGTTACAGACAAAGCGGAGTTAGATTTAGTATTACTTGCAAAAGCAGCCTATTTTTAATGACATTCATGGATTATAAATGGCCCTGTCTTTGACAGATCTCAGATTACTCATGTCAGACTAGTTCAACTCTTTTCCCAACAAATACTAAGTATTTTATAAAACTCAATGATAAAAGCAAAGGATAGTCTTGCTTAATTGCTAAACTTAAAGACTACAGGGAGATTCTCATAAGCTCTCCGCTTTGAATACAGCCATTTATTTCACTGCCAGAGAAAAGCACAGGCTTATTATGAATAATAGGGCTACAGTTTTTGCATCTATCCCAGTAAAGATTGGTATATTAAAGTGGGGGATTTTTTTATTAGGTGTACCATAACATATACATGCAAATATCTGTTTTCAAAGATATTGCAATTGTTTAAAAGGTTGCCATCTCTTCCTTTTCTTCTTCTTTCTACATTAACCCAACATCTTCCTACCGCTGAGAGGCGCCATGTTGAAAGTTAGCTCAGAGAGGGATAGTAGTGGTGTCAGGTCCATCTGCTGGGACATGGAACTGTGGTGAGGCTCAGGAGGGTCCCCTGAGTGGGACAGCGCTCTCTGTCCCATGATTTTCAAGACTTTGACTAGATTTTTGCTTGATTACTGTCACTAAGGACCTTCATGGTTGGGTTTTTGGACTTGACCTCAGCAGCTGGTAGCAAGGAGGCCTGTGCTCTTGCCAATGCTCTTCCCTGGACACCAGACCATGTCTTCTTTATGGTCCTGCTGCCTATGGTCCACGATGATGGTAGTCAATCATAATAGCAAAATTCATTGAGCATTTACCTGGTGTTAGCCACTGTACTAGGTCCTTTAGGAACATTAGCTTGTTGAGTCATGCTCCTTCTTTTTACAGATGAGGAAACTGAGGGAGAGAGGTTAAGGACCTAAGCCAGGATTCAGACTCTGGGTTCCAGGGTCCAAGTTCTTGACTGATAAGCGAGCTCTTCCCAAAGGATACCACAAACACCTCTTTTGACTTCCAAAGGCAACATGTAACTTCTGGTCCCCACCGTGCCATGGTGGCCCAGCCCCGTACCTTGGCATGTGCTGTTTCCATCACATGGCACTTCCTACTCATCCTTCAAGACACAGTTAAAAGAACTTTTTTCTTAGAAGCCCCTTCTGATTCTCCGTCCCCGCCCTACCTGTCCAGTAGGCATGGCCGTTTCCCACTCTACTTCCCAGGGAGCGCTGCGCTTGGTTGCCGCGCGGATTGCAGTTGTAATTGCTTTCCGGTCTGTCTCTCCCCAATCTATTGGGCTGCTTTGAACAATTTGAGGGCAAAAACTGGGTCTTATTTATCTCACTTCCTCCTATATCCTAACAGTCCCAGACCTCGTGAGCACTTTGATGTGTTAAGAATGATGCTAAGTACATTAGCCCCCCTTATCTGTACTTCCACCGATAAGATCCCCAGTGGTTGCTTGAAACCACAGATAGTACCAAACCCTGTATATACTATGTACTTTCCTATGCACGTGTACCTGTGATAGAGTTTAATTTATAAGTTAGGTAAGAGATTAAGCAATAACTAGTAACAAAATAGGACAATTTTAACAAAAACTGTAATAAAGTTATGTGAATATGGTCTCTTAAAATATCTTACTGTGCTGTACCCACCCTTCTAGTGACAGTGGGAGGGGACAAAATGCCTTAACAACTTTCACCTTTTCACTTAATGGAGTCAATTTATGGCTTCTCTTTGGCATGTTGGAATAGGTAACAATTTAAACTTAAGAATTGTTTACTTCTGGACTTTTCTGTTTAATATTTTTGGACTGTGGTTGGCCGCAGGTAACTGAAGCACAGCAGGGTATGCCTACACATCCTTGGCGTGTGACAATTAAATTTTTGTTTTTAGGAACTTTCTGAGATGTGTTTTGTCTGCATTTTGTTGATCTGTGGTTCGTTGAATCTGAGGATTTGAAATCTGCGTATATGGAAGGTCAACTATATAGGTTATCTCACTGAATCACAACCCCCCTCAAGAGAGATATTTTTATCTCCATTTTACAGATGAAGAAAATGGAACTCATAGAGCTCTGTGGCTTGTCTAAGGTCAGCTGCTACCAAGTGAAATAGGGGGGATCGAACCCACATCTGTGTGACTGTAGAGCACGCACATGTGACTGTTAACTTCTGTGTCCTTTGTTAACAAATGCAATAGAAAATAGACTTGATATACATTTATGTAGTTAAAACTACATTTATTATTTAGTAACAGGCTTTATCTAAAAGCATAAGAAATAATGCAAGGTAATGGCTCAAAATTACACAGCTAGAAGGCTTCAGAGCTGGGATTTAAACTAGGACCGTTGAGGCCTGTAGCTGGAGAGAAAGACAGCCCCGGGGCTGGACCTCCTTGGCTAGGTCCGCTAGGCTACAGCCACGACCACCTGCCTAACCACCCATGGACGGGCGGGGCCTCGGGCCCTGGCTCATGCCCCTGACCGCACTGCGGGCCCTGCTGAGCGGGTCTCCTGCTGGCCAGATTGTCCCTCCTTTCTGTTTGCTCTGGGCCCCAGCGTGTGGACAATGGCTTCAGGGGTAACTGTCCTTCCTTTGAAGATTAACTTGGTTTCTCTCAATAGCCAGATAAGTGCCAGATCTGATGAATGAGTGAATGATCAAGCTGGATGGTATCACGACTGGTCACAAATGAAGTGTGATTTGTAAGCAGTTCACGTGGTTTCCTTGCTAGGATTGTACTATGACTCTGAAGGCGTTTCTGGTTCCAAGAATATTTTGAGCAACAGCTACATTGGGTGCATTACCCAGGGTGACTTTTGGAAGGACGGTGTTCATTTTAAATACAGAATTTCTGGTAGAAGTGTCAGAAAATCAGTCATAGAACTTTAAGTCATCAGTATGTTTTGTGATCGATCTTACCTGGTTAGATGTTTGGAGCCAAGACTTAAAAAGTTTTAACAGATGATCGAGTAAAATTTTGGATGCAGATAAAAATATGCTTATGTAGGTCAAAAGCAGGTTAGCTTTGACCAAAACTACTGAACACTTGTATCGTAAATACATGTTTTCCTATATTTTTAAAAGATATATGGGACTATTATACCTATTTGTTACTTTCTACCCATACTGACTGTTATGACCAGGTTTGCCATTAAAAAAGTAGATGAAAGGTAAACTATCACAGGTGTTAATTCCTTTTCCTTTCACGGTGTGAGTCTGCTGCTAGGAATCCCTGGCTTCATAAATTGTTGACACTGGGCATAATCAGTTTGAAGTGAATGAAAATGTTATTATGCTGAATTCTACTGCTCTTCGAGCATTTCACCTAGTATATGCTGTGTTGAGCGTTAGTTTCATAGCTTTCAGTTTTATTTTGTAAGAATTGCAACCCGTTTTCAGATCTAGAGTTTTAGAAAAGCATATGAAAATGGGCTCTTGTGCATTCTGTTAAATTGTTCACTTCTTTTACCTCTGTCCAGAGTGACAGGGAAAAGCTGCGATGCATAGAAAGGGCACAGACCAGGCACTGGGAGGCCGGAGAGCTAGACCCTGCGGTGATCCTAATTTAGTGCATGATGTTAGCCAAGTCATTTAACATCTTCAAGCCTCAACTTCCTTCTCTATGAAATGAAGACTGGAAGAAAAACAAAATTCATGACTAAATATTTAGAGACTAAAATGTATATTTTAATATTTTATTTTAGTGTTTTTTAGATTTGTCACTGCAGTGGTAAGATTTACTGTGGTGAAGGGAAATGATGCATCCTCCGGGGCGTAGAGGGTGGGCAGGCTCTCGCAGCAACTGCTAAAATGTATAGTTTTAAAGACCATATCACTCAAGCTCTTACAGCAGAACAAATGGCTAAGTATGTTGACCCTATGTTGCTAAGTAGACAAGTCCAAGATGATATTTCCATTCTTTGATTTATTTTATTTGAAGGCCTGAAATATTTTATCTTGCTCAATTAATTCATTGCACATGAATGATCCCTTAAGGGCAATGAACCAAGAAACATTTCTATTTCACAGTCATGCCTATCAGGTCATAAACACACTGGTTTGTTCTTCCGGTGGAAAGTGAGGAGGTGAGCACGAAGGCCTGATTTTTGCTTTTATTAAGTCATTCCTGGACACCGCCACCAAACACATACACATGTGTGTGCACGTGTAAACTGCGTGAAGGCAGGGAATTGTGTCTCATTTATTCACCGGTGTACTCCTGGCACCTAGAATGGAATCCGGCCCTAAAATGCCTACTATGTTCCGGGTACCATGCTAGGTCCTTGAGATATAATAAAAGACTTTGAAGCTCACCCCAACTACAGCTTTTGCTTAGATTAACTTTAAATTATTGAAAATTTAGCTAAAAGAGGTATCTTTTTTATACCAGATATATCTGGTTGATACAGGACCCAGTCAATATATTTCCAACTTCAATTAACTGATGTATTTTGAAGATAAAAAATCATTCTAGCTTTGATTTCATAGCATTTCTCAGAGGTTTCCTGCTCTTTGTAGACATGTGTAGTTTGCTTTTTGAAAATGCTTAACAGTTGGATACATGTAGTTATTTTCTCTTTGACCTAGTCCTAGAAGAGTATTAGAGATGCTGAAGTTAAATAACAGTGTTAAAATTTTTCTCTGAAAAATTTAAAAGGAAATTTACTCATATAATCATAAAAATTCCAACTATAAGAGAATAAGCTATAAGGGAATACACCTGGAATAAGATGACAATTCCTAAATAAATGCCTCTTCCAAAATAAATAAACAAACGAACATTAAGGCATGTGTAAATTTAAGTTACGAATAATAGGTGTAATGTCTGCTTGGAAGAGGAGATTACCGTACACTGTACAGTTAGACGATGTTTGGAGGTCATTTTCACCCTATAGTCCACCCCGAGAAGTTTGAACAGGACAGTGAGGGAGGCAGGAAGCACCATCTTGTAAGGAGGAGTTCATGCAGTCTGCTGTCTTTAACTTGGAAGAGGAAAGTGACGGGGTACACCGAGGCTCTCTTTGTAAGGAGAGGGCCTGGTCTTACGCAGTACTCCAGGTGGAAGCATCAGGCCCGCAGGGGGAAGTTAAAGGGACACAGATGGAGGCTTGGGGGGAGCAGGACCAATAAAATGGTATTGGTCCAATGAAGATAGCATAAAGTATATAAAACAAAGTGGAGTCACTTATGTCAACCAGAATGGCTGCCAGTCAGCCATGACACTGTGGCTCAAGAGAGACACTACCTAAGTCAGAGCAGACACCTCTGACAAGGAGACACACCTAAGATACCTGCACATGTGATCTGAATAGCCATGTCCACAGAGTGGGACCACCCACAGACAGGCTCCCGGGCAAGTTCCCCACTTGGCATCAGCGGTGCCAAGACACTTATCAAAAGACACAGAAGGGTGCAGTACCCCACTTTCAAGGTGTAACTGAGGCAGTCTCCAGACCACCGCTGAGACAGCTTAGCTCCACACACCAGAGCGCTGCTCCACGCCACGGTGTTCTCCCTTGGCATCAGCTGCCAGAGGCTCTGCCCCGCTGAACTGGGGATTTCTCCTGCCCTGCTCCCCACCTGGCTCTGGAGATCCTTCCTTGCAAGATGTTGACAACTCCCTTGCCCACCATGCTCTCTCCTGGACCTGCAGACTGAGACTCTGGGACTCGGGTTCGTTATCCCCCATTGATTGGCGTGTGTGTGTGTGTGTGTGTGTGTGTGTGTGTTATATTTGTCTTAGATTGTTGTGTGAGTAGGATGTTAATGTATGTTGATGCTCTACTTTGAGTGACCTGCGTGCATTCAATAAAAGCTGAGTGAAGAGCTTAGTCACTGTGTGTGACTCCCGTCTATTCCTTGGTGCTGGGCTGCTCGGCACGCAGCTAGCCGAGCAGTTGTCCGGCTGACTTATAGGAAATACTATATCACAAATTTGACATATGTACATGACAAGGCCCTGGCTCAGGACGAGCCTTCTAACCCCGAGAGCTGTTCCTCCTGGAGTCAGATGCCCTGTGAGGCCCTGGGCCTCCCTTACAGGCTGCAACCTGATGGCTCTGTGACCCGGTTCTGACGTTAGGTTTCATTTCATTCAGAATATTCACTTTCAATTGATTGATGCATTTATTTATAGTAATGATAATAATGAAAATGATACAGCAGTTCATCAGTTAGTATCATGAGTGTACTTGTATTTAATACGATGAAAAAGAAAGATGAGCTTAGCATATTTTTACCTAGGAAAATGTCCAAGAAGCAGGGCTGGGGCTCTGCTGTCAACTGCCAATCCCACGTTCTGTGGGCTGAAGAGGATACCAGAAGTAAGAGGATTAAAAACATGGTCTCTAAAATATTATCATCTCTTAGTTATCTGCCTACTTAGATGTCAAATGTGACCATACAATGTGTTCTTTGGGGAACCAGCCTCAAGACTGCATAGTTACATAGTCTATCAAACAGCTATGATCATGAATTCCCATTGTTCTGTGTGTGTGTGTGTGTGTGTGTGTGTGTGTGTGTGTGTGTGTCGTGCTGCTGAGCTGGCTCTGCCTCCTGGCCACCCTGGGAATGAGCGATGCCCACAGCGTCCTGTCCTCAGCAGCCCAGCTCAGCTCTGCAGACTCCTGCCTGCGGCTTCATAGCCAGCCTCCCTCTTTTCCTGCTGCCTTCTACTTTCCCAGCATCACTGTCTTTCCCAAAGAACCCTGCCTTCTCATGATGTGCCTGAAGTAGGACAGCTTCAGCTGTGTCATCTTTGCCTCTAGACATGTTTTAGGCTTCATTTGCTCTAGTACACATTTGTTTGCCTGTCTGACAGTGTTCCCTGTAATCAACCTTATTTTCTCTATCAGCTTCGGTTATCTCTCTGAGATACATTCCTGGGGTAAGGTGTTTTTAAAAACGTAGGGAAAATATCAGTTGTTTCTGCCTCTAGGGTCCTCCTCCCCACTCCTGCTCGCCAACAGCCCCTCACCCCGATCAGCTCTGACTCCCTTCTGAACACAAGGGCAGATCCTAAACCCCTGAGGATCTGAGAAAGACGGAGGCTCATCAGTAAGCCTTCCATCACGCTCTTCCGTGAGACTTCCAACTACCTTTAATAGCTGGGCTGCTTCGCGTAATTCTTCTTATAGACATCTTAACATCAATTTTTAAAAGCTGAGAGGTAATGAAGTCACATCATCTAAATTAGAAAATAAAAAAATGGGGAAATCCATTGCTAATGTGACTGTTCCGCAATTTATTGTAGTTTATTTCAGCCCTTCTTTCCTCTTCAATGGTTTGTAGGATAATCTAGGGTTGGCTGCCGTCTGCCTTTCCAGGTGGTCTTTGTGAAAAGAATCCATTCACTTTAAGGTGTTGTTGGGGAGCAAAGTGAAATTACTGGCACTTTCCCTGGGGATTTGGAGAGAAGTTCTAAGGCCTCAGCTTCTGCCCCAAAGGGCTTGTTGAGCCATCTTCCCAACAAAGAGAGGTCCCCATCCCCTCCTTGAGGAGACATGCTCATTCCAGCTAAGAAAAGACATTTTTCTTCATATTGTGATTGCAGTCACACTTCACATACAGTATGTTGTTTTGCTCTTTCATTATTGTCATCTAAGCATTCTTCCTCTTTGCTACACGACTTCTTCATCCTTAACTTTTAATAATTATACAGTATTTCATGGAAGATGTATTCTCTCATGTACTTATTCATTCCCTAAATTGTTGAACATTTAGGTTGTTTTTTCTTATCCGTTGTTTGTTGGTTGATTAATAATGAATATTTTATTTTCATTGATTGATTTTTTTTTTAATTTTAAACTTTGTTATTTTTAAGGGATGCTTGGTTCACACACACATGTAAAAATGCAAACATGACCAAAAGACTTACAAATAAAAAGTACATCTGCCCACCCGCTCCTCACAGAGGCCACTATGGTCAGCAGCCCCCGCGTGCCCTCACAGCGACGGTCTGGGCATCTGTGTGTGTCTCTCTTCTTACTGCTGCGTGGCAATTCATTGTGGGGCTATAGAGCTGTGCATACAGTGCCTGGTTTGCGCAACCGCCTTGCCCTGGGGCTGCTTCCACTTAGAGAAAAGGGCACGATTTCTTTCCCATAAGGAGCCATCTACTCGCTAAGCCACGTGTCTGCAGGGCTGCAGGGGGCCTAGAGCAGAGGAGCCCACTTTATGGACGACAGCCCTGGACAGCTATAGCGTACGTCATGTTCTTAGTTATCTCTTCACGGAAATTTGGGTTACTTCCTGTACAAATGATAACCATGGGCCCTATAAATGACTGTCTGCATGCACCTTTGTGTATTAAATTCCTGAAGTGCAATTGCTGATAGGGGGGGTCATGTGCAACAGTCCACACTCATGCCAATGAACCGAAGGACCAGAGCTGGCCGGCGATGTCAGGAACGGCCTGCTTTGGTGGTGTGCAGGTAGAGCGGACTCTTCAGTAAGCCTCCGAAGGACTGTCCAACATCGTCAGGATCTGGAACCAGCTGGCCTGCTTTCGCTGACCCGAGGCAGTGATTTCACGCGTGGGCCCTCAGTTTTCTCGCGGGGAAACTGAAAGAAGTCACAGGCCTCACTTCCTGGAGTTGTCATGAGTTAACTCATACGAAGCTCTTAAAACTGCGCCTGGACAAGTGCTTAATAAATGTGAGCTATCGTCATCATCCTCACCTCATATTACCGGACTTCAGGGTAGGCTCTGTGACCTGGGTAGGTCCTTTGGGTTGGAGTAGCGTGTCAGGTCACGGGATTTCTGTTAGGACTGACATTGGTGATGAGCTCTCACTCTGTTTCCCCTTATAAGTTGCCACTGATTAGCTGCCAAAATTTGAGACTTGCTTGGGCTTATGCCGCTTCCTCTCTCTGGGTTGGAGTTCTTCTCTGCCTCTTAGTAAGATAACCAGCAGCATGGGGAGTTCCAGAGGTGTGGGTGTGCGCGCACGCACGCTCGGGCCTGGGTGGGTTGCAGTTGTCTGCCTAGTGCTCTGCCCTGTCCATTGCTAAGCTCCAGTGGCAGAGAACTTGCCAATGAGCTGCCACCCACAAACAAGTGGTGGGAAGGGAGGAGCAGGTGTCCCCACTAACTGACTAATTGGCCTGGCTCTAGACCTCATTTTCCATGTTCTGAAAGGGTTTTGGCAGCGGTAATAGCTCCCAAAGTTGGTTGAATGCTGCCTGTGTGTAAAACCATTTGCTGCTGTCAGGACTTGAGAAAAATTTCTTTTCCTAAGGGGGATAGCAATTTTCAGCATTACAAAGGAAACAAAAGCATTATTTGCAAAAAATTACTTTTCCTAAAGGGGATAACAACTTTCAGCATTACAAAGGAAGCAAAAGCATTTTTTTGCAAATTATCATATAGCCCCAAACCCTGTAAATACTATTCAAACAGCAGGAACCAGCCACGAGCCGTGGTCAGTCCTCTCTCCCCGTGGAGGCTGTGGCTGAGCTCGCCGCGTTCTCATTATGGTGTGGCTGGCAATACTGCCTCCCAGGGCCCTGGGCTTCTGTTGGTGTTTTTTGTTTATGTCCTTTTTGCAAAGTCAGTGCGGGTGTTTGAAGCACTCAGGTTTTCTAGAAGTTGGGTACTTGTTACAGATATATCCTGTGAGTGTTCCCTGAAGTTGAGAAGGTTCACAGGGCTGCCTTTAGCCAAAGGGGCTTATTTCAATCACTCTCCCTGTCTGAGCTCATGTCTGGTCCAGGAGACAGAGTGGGCCCTTACTGTAGAGCTTTCATTTCTCATACCTCCCTTTCCCTTTTTCTTGTAAGGACTGGAGCTCAGCCTCCTTTGTTTGTGCTCATGTCTGAGATGTGTATGAGATTGAAGCAGTGCATTTCCAGCTCGATCAGTTACACAAATATTTCCAGGTGGTGCAAAGTTAATATGGGCTCCATTTCTTATATTTCCCAATGACCTAAGTAGGGTTCTTTCTGTGGTTTGCTTCTGGTTTCACGAGTCTTCATGAATGCATTTATTTACTTCCATTGTAATACATATCTCAAATGCATTTTTAGAAGTGTGTTCTGGTTTTAGGAGCATTCTAGGTGTCCAAAACCTTCGGCTTTGTTGCTTTGCTCTTTGATTATTTCGTGAACATCGGAATGACCATTAATCTTGCGCAGGAAAAAATTTTACATGAGGAAATTTAACCTGATAAGAACAGATACTACACTTGGTCTTAGCCAAAAGACCAAGAAGCAGTGCATGAAAAACTTTAAGAGTACTAATTTCCTCGGAAGTTTAAAAAATATTGTAGAAAAGGGGGTTCCACACCAGGTGAGGACTTTTGTTACTCTAGACCTGTGTCCACTTTGCTATTGACAATAAAGGGTCCTTTTACAATACTACTACTACTACTAATTTGTATTTGTAAGCTCTCCACTGTTTCCAAAGCATTCTCATGGCCACATCTCCTTTGTCCTACTAATCGCATTATGAAGTATTAGGTGGAACCATAATAATATGTGGCCTTTTTGACCAAAAAAAACCCCCAAAAAACAAAGGCTATTTCAAAAGGCTCAACTAAACAGAACAAGCAGGTACTAGTGACCAATTCCATTTCCATCCTGCAACTCAGCAAGTTAAATTACACCCCAAGGTCAAGCAGGCTGTTAAGTGACGGGCCCAGCAGAACTCCAGGCCTTCTTCTGATGCCAGAGTCTCCGCTCTTCCGAGGCTGGCCAGCCATGTAGGCCTGTCTGAGAGTGAGCGGGCTCTCAGGACCAGGGACTTTCCATTGAAATATGAGGACCGATCTGGGCCAACCAGGATGAGTCGGTGACCTTTCCTTTCCCTGTCACCCCAGGCACACCTGGTGACTGAGGGTGCTGGTCTTCTTGCAGGCTCTTTGTCAATCACCATGCCTTCCTAACCGTATCTTCTCATGCAGGGCACTGAGTTATAGCCTTGCACGGCCTCCCATCCCCCAACAGTTCTTGTTTTCTCCTTTTTTAGGGTCAGGCTCAGGTCAGAGAGGCCCCTGTTATGTGAGAAAAAGCACTGAACTAGAAATCAGAAGTCTAGAGCCAGTTCCGTATTTTACTCCCTGTGGGACTTTGGGCAAGTAACTTATTAATGTCGAGTCCCACTGTCCTTGATTATAAAATTGGGATAATAATTCTTACCCCATGTATATAACAGGGTCATTTTGAGGCTCTAATGAAATAATGCATGTGATGGCCACCATATGAAGAAATATGAACTTATTCACAGTTTGGAATAAGCTTTCTGCATAATTGAACCTAGGGCACCCACCTGAGCTCTCTAATTTTGTCTCTGTGGCTTTGCCTTCATGTCTCTCAGGCTTTTCCCATTCACCAGATCCCCTGTGAGCTAGTCCTGCCCCCAGGATTAGCCATCTGCTAGCCCTCCACCATGGCAGTGAAGCAGTCATTTGTTTTATCCAGAGGGCTCAGCTCTATATCCGTCCTGGTTCAGTCTCTGTAATCTCATCACTAACTAGGTCTAGTTTTCTTGATTATATGGTAATACATTATTTCTTTTACAAGAACAGGTTCATTAATAGAAACTTTCCTCCCAGAGTATTTGAGTTTTCTCTGCTTGGCTGTTCCCTCCGCCCTGCTACCCCACCCTCTGGCTTGCTGGTCTCTGTTCTGGGCTCCCCGATTCGTAACCTGGCTCTGTCATATCCTGTGTCTGCGGCTTCCCAGTCAACGAGGACTCCTAGACGACCAGTGTTCCAGTTTCCCTATCAGTTCTTATATTACTACAATAACAAAAACAATCTTGATGTCTATCTTTCGGTAGGACTGGCGACCAGTGACTTAATCAATACCATTTCCTTTATCACTCGACTATTCCAGTGGGATCTTTGTCCTTTGACCATTGGCAGACATTTGAGGTGCAGCACAGCGAGACTTCTGTGGCTTTTTGGCTGACCCTATAGCTCATTCTTATTTTTAGCTTCATCTGGCTGACGGACTCGTCATCTGAACAGGGTGGCAACTTTGGCCCTTGCTTATGGTAAGGCCATTATCCACATTTTGGTGTATATTTTAAATTCTTTCTCACTGTCAGTCTCATTTAGATTCTCCCTCAAAGTCAATTCCAAGATCCTCATCCTTTGTAAAGTCTTTTCTGACCCAGACCAAGGGAAGAAGCCTCTTGTCTGTGGGGTCCAGGTCAAATGCCATCTTGCATGTCTTGTGTCCCAACCAGATGGTGAGCTCCCGGAAGCCAAGGATTATTCTTATTCTTCTCTGTCTACAGAATATTTCTTGGTGTGTGCTCACTTCCTCAGAAAACAAGACTCAAAGACAGTCTTACAATGATTGCTTTATTGCTTTACTTATTTATTAAAAAGTTTTTAGTAAAAACTCTTCTCATAACACATTTATAAATTCATAGATATTTTAAAAGAAGTACCCTCATATACCTTTGTCATGGGACTCTTGCTTTCATTCTCACTATGCTGGAAACTTCTCTAGTTTCTAAAATGTGGGAAAATATAGAAACATCAACTTTAATAAATAAATGTCATGAAACCATTTATAGCCATCCTATCTGGTTTTCAGGTATTAAATCATTTGCTCATTTATTCACTTTTTTTTCCCATGAAACTTGTTTTAAGTGTTGGGTTTTCAGTAGCAAATAACACATGGATTGTATTTTCAAGTCGCTGAAAGCCCAGTCAGAAGATACACACATAGCCAATGTGAGAATACTGAGTATTATGTGCTATGATAGGAGGTGCTGTGGTTGTCCAATGGAGTATAACCAAATCATACAGAAGGTATTATTATCTGAATAAGAAGTTCCAGAAAGGGTGAACTTGGAATGAGAATTCCTAGTGGGGGAACCTTCATGAGGGAAGGCTCATAGGTGGGAAATAACATGTGGGCTTCAGAGACCTACAGGTGTCTGGAAGGATCAGACCTAAGAATGGGGGTAGAGGTGGCAGGAGGGAGGGTGGGATAGTGAATGAGAAAAGGTCATGGAGGCTGGAAAGATTCAGATTTTGAGGATTTTAGTGTTCTAAATGAAGGAGTTGAATTTTATGCTGAAAATGCACAGAAGGAACCATTAAATGATGCAAAAGAGTTAATTAGGTTAACATTTTAGAAAGACTACTAGGTCAGCAGAGTGAATTGTATTATAATATTTCAGATGGGGAATTTTAAAGCCTGAACAAAAGCTGTGTATGAGAAATAGAGATGGGGAGAATGAATATCTAGAAGGTGAATCAGTAGGGATGAGAGAGAAGGGGGAGTTGGGGACAGTTTCCAGATTTATTTTGGTTTGGCTGACCAGGCAGATGGACATTGTTGGTTATTTACTAAGATAGAAAATCAGAAGCCGATTTCATGGAGAAGACGTGTTCTGTTTTGACACATTAAGCCATATCGGCAGTTTGGGTTTGGAGAAGACATGGGTTTGATAACCATCGTACAAATATACCGATAGTTTTTGAAGTCTTGCATTGGATGAGGTCACCAAGGACACTTTGAAGGGTGAAAGGGTTAGGGGGCCAAGGGTGGGGCCCTTGGGACACTGACAGTTAGTAATGGGTGTAAGACACAAGACCTTCAAGGGGGACTTAAGACTTGGGTGGCCATCATCTCAGTTTGCTCTAGAGTGAGGGCCTTCCCAGGATGTGGCACCCTTAGTGCGACAACCGGACAGACCCACACAAGCTGAGATGGTCACCTAGAAAGGAATAGCTAGAAGATACAGGGAAAAAAATTAGGAAACTGTAATGTAAATAAGAGTGTTCAAAGGAAGAAATAGTGGCCCAAAATGACAAAAGTTGCAGATAAGCATAGAAATGTCATCTGAATATGGAAAGAGATTTCTGGGGCAATTTAAAAATGAAAGCCAGGTTACAGAATGGAATTCATGAGAAATACAGACAGAGATAAAGGCTTTTTTGGGGTTGGTTTTTATATAATGAGATTCTAGGGTTTGTTTGTTTTTTTTTTCAGCCTTGATTAAGCTGTGCCAACTATCCTAAAATGTACACAAAAAGAGAAAATATCTCAGTTTCCTATGTGAGGGAAAGGGAAATATTCTGCTATTTTTATGCCAAATTATATCTGTTTTTATTTTGCTATGACATTATGATTCCCTAAGTAAACATTTTAAAAATTATTTGACCTAAGACTGTAGATGACCTGGGCCTTGAATCCCATTGAATCTGGTTTTGGGAGTAATCCTTTCTCATTCTCCCTTCCATGAATTGTGCAATCCTCTGACCATCTTCCTCTGCCTGTTTTTCCCATTATTGGAACATAACTAATGGTGTTGAGATGTCCGAATTCTTTAGAGGAAAATAATAGGCATTTAACATTTTAGGAAATGGAGGAAAAAGCCAGAGGAGAGACTGAGGTGAGACCCGGAGAAGAGGTGAGAGGACTTGACTTGGAACGGCTGGAAGAGGAGGTGAACAACTGGAGCCCAGAGTCTCTGTGGCCACCTGTGTCTCGCTGGGGACTTTTCCAAATGTTGTGCTTTTGCTCGCATCTTCCCAAGACGAGGGAAGTCTGCCATATTTATCCCTAGTGACCTTCATGGCTCTGTTCTAAGCAGCCCAGTTGTTGGCGTGCTTTGCCAGTGTGGCTAGGCTATGATAGACAGAGTGTGACCGGGTAGGAGATACTAGAAAGAGGCGCTGGGGCTACACTTCTGCTCCCAGACATTGGTTTACAGGCTGCTCTGCCCGCCCCTTGGTGTGTCACTCTCGAAGAGTCCCATTCTTTGCATGCTGTCCCCTTTTGATAGCCTTAACTTCTGGCTTCCTGAACTATTTTTTTCTGAGGCTCCTCTTGGTTCAACAATCATTTTTGGAAGACCTATTATCTGCTGGACGCTGTGATATATTCTGGGCTGGGAGAGATGAATCAGACAGTCCCGGAGAAGGCTGTGTCTCAGGATCATCAACTCCGAAGTTGTGACCGTAAACTGCCGGCCATGGAAGCAAAAACATTTCTGAGCACACATAGGCCCATCCCGAAATATGACTGGAAATATGCATACGGTGACCCTCCTTCCTTCAGCTCTGAGCAAGGTGAGAAGTTCAGGAGAGCATGTTTTCATGCCTCCCGTTCATATGACCATTTAAAAATTAAAAAACTTATCAAGCTCTTAGTATGTGATTGGCATTGTTCTAATTCATTTGATCCTCATAACAACCCCATGAGAGGTACTATTCTTACTCCATTGATGTAACAGAGGCATAAAGAGATTAAGAAACCAGCCAAGGGATAAACAGCTAGTAAGTGGCTGAGCCAGGATTCCAGTTCAGGCAGTCTGCCGGCAACCACCCCTCTATGCCGCCTCTCCGTGGAGTCCCACTGGAAATCGTTGCCTTGATAGACAGCTGCTGGCTAATCAAATTAGAGTTGAGAGTGGAGAGGGGCAAGACTAACATCTCAGATGTTGAATTCTTGTGGTTAAAAGTCTTCGAGAAGTTTTAGTAACCGTTGAAATCAAACCAAGTTCTATTGTTCTTCCAAATCTTCCTTGGACTAATCCAATGGACTAGTATAACTTCAAAGCATTGTGTTCCCATACGATCGCCGACTCGGGTCTCAATTTGCAAATTATGCTCTGGTTGAAACTGGGGCTTGACGTCTGGCAGTAGAATTACCATATAATCCTTTTTCCTTCCGGAGAATATTGGATTAAATATCTTGTGATTCTAGAAGTAGAAATGCCTCTGCATATAATGTTAGAGAAGATGTGGTTGCATTTGAAAATCTTTACTGAACTCTCTGGAATTCTAAATAAAAATTCCAGGAGGCTTGGAGGCTTCTGGACAGGGTGGTCACTTTCAGGGAAAAAACAGATATTTTCCTAGCAAGTTCTCAAATTCTAAGAGGGGTCTCTTCCTTATACTAAGTGTTAAGAAGAAATAACTGTGCAGTGGGGATGCTGTTCTCAGCGATTTCTTTTTCTTCACTGTTCTCTGGCTTTTTGGGGGCCAACTCTGATCTAATGTACGGGGCTGGACTGAGCCTCTTTTTCTGGCTGTTTTCTTGGCCTCATTTTCTCCTGAATGGAGTGTAACCGGGCACAGGGCTCTGAGCTTACATGAAAATGTTGATGTTGCTTAATTTATACCTTACAAAGGAATTACATTCAATTCCAATGTGTAACTGGAAGTAATTATCAAAAATAATTTACCTTTCGGTACCCATTTTTGGTCTTTGCTGCTGCATGGTGTTCTCTGTCTTTAAAGAGTGGCCCATTTGGTTGGTCAAGGGTAGATTTCTCTCTAGTTTTCAAATTTGTTATGCCTCTTCATTTCATCCAGAAAACTGGCAGGTCTGTTGACCCTCCCTGACACAGCAAACTGCCTGGGCTCTCAGCTGACCTCTGGGGACACAATGCAAAGGAGATTTGAGAAGTGTTAGCTATAGACCTATTACAGCATCCAGACAGCACACAGAATCTATAACTGTGCGAGTGCTGGGCTTCGAGTCCCAAAGGGAAAAACAGAGCCTGTTGTATGCCGAGATCTCCTGGTCATTACTGCTCCCTTCAAGAGCCTGTTCCCACTACCACCTCCCAGCCCAAGCTCTTCAGGTTCAGTGCTGTAACCACTCTCTGGGTATCTGTGTATAAGTTGTAATACAGAGAGATCTGATCAGATCACTGGGGAGGAGTAGGGAGGAGATGTAGGATGAGGTTTCCTGAGGCCGTGGTAAACAGAGGCAATGGTAAATCGCCTAGGACAGGGCTGGCCAAGCAGCTTAATGTCTCCTGAGTGCATGCAATTATGGGCCAGAAGACTTAAAATAAAAGGAGGGCAGAGACTGGCACTGGACCTCCCTTCCTCGAGGATACCTGGATGAATGTGCTGCAGCTGCCTGAGTTTCCCGAAGGATGGTATTTCGGCTGGGAAGGGACTCCAGGGGTAGCACAGGATCACACTGGCCTGGCAGAGGGTGGCAGGGTTATTCTTCTTTGGGTGTTCTAGGAGGGACAGGCTCTGAGGTAGAAGCCTGTCAGTCTTCCAAAATTATGTAGCTTTTGTATCTTACGTTGTTTTAGTTTGTAAACTAATCCTGTAGAAATAAGATAATTAAAGACTAATAAGGGGAATGACGGGAACTCAAGAACTAAAGATATTAGTTTTGACTGATAGGCTAAATGACACACATGTGGAAAGTTGTTATCTTAAAATTGTGTAGCTTTTGAATAAAGACTCCTTTCCTTTATCACCAAACCTTTGCCTCCAGAATTTTGCCTAGAGGGTGGCGATGGGCAGCAGGACCCACTGGCCATTCAGTAACAGTTGCATGTGACTAGCCTCTCCCTGGAACCATCAGTCAATCCAGATCATAGGTCACATCTTCCAAGAGCTCAGAATTTCCCCCTTTTCTTCTGAGGCTTAGACGTGGATCTAGGAGGATTCTATAAATTCCTATCTCCTTCCAGCTGCAGAGGGAATACTGGGACTAATTCTCTGGGTAATCTAATGACCAGCTTAATTACCCCTCCCTCACCTGGTTCAGCATCTAAGATTGATGCTTTATTCATTTATCTTCTCTCATGTTATTCTGATCCAACCTTCTCTTGACAGTCCTTTCTGACCCTTCTATTACATTCTCTGAAGCTCCCAGACCAGGATAAACACACTCTTACATCTCTTCTTTCTACCCCAGACATTCCTTTATCCTTGATGCTTCAATAAAACACTGTCCTTTAAGGACACTACTTTCTGGAAGCCTCTCAACTGGAGACCACTTGTTCCCAACTGTGCTCATGTCGGTGTGAGGAAGTGGGGTCAGTATCACCTGAGGTCTTAATCTTACCATTAGTCCTCCACCCTCACTGAAGGATCAAAAACCCTAAACCTCTTCTTCTTGGGGTTCTTGCCATGAGCCCTATGACCTCCTTGCCCCTGTCATCATTTGATCTTCCGTATTTTCTACTTCAGTCACTGGAGGGGCTCCAGATTTTCCACCCCAAGTTCTGCCATCATCCTTCATGATGTGACTTCAGCAATGAAGTAGATAACCCATCTGCCACCGGGTCCTTTTTGTTCCTTATCTGCAATAACTTTGTCCTCCACACTTGTGAAGCTACCCACTGCCACGGCCAGGCTTCCTGGACTTAACCTCACACCTAACTGCTTTGCTTCTGAAATAATGAATAAATGGGTTGAAACATCTGGAGCAATAATGACGATGAGATAGTGAGGAAGTTGAAATTCACAACAAGATTCACGTCACCTCCAGATGCCAATGGGATTTTGAAGATTTTTTCACCTGAGACAGGTGTAAGGAAAGAATATAGAAGAAAGAAACACTGAAGCGATTTTGCTCCTCCTTCCTGTGAGACTTCTCCAGGCTTTACCTCAAAAAATGCAAAAGCAACCATATCTCAAACCTGAAGCAATGTGTCCCAATAGCCTCATTCAGGGAAATCTGGAAGCTGTGAAGGTGGCAGGTATGGCTGTGTGTGTGTGTGTGTGTGTGTGTGTGTTGGAGAGGAGGCAGGTGAAGCTTGTGGTAGATAAGTGAGGAGAGTCAAGGTGGACAGGGCTGAATAGTGCCCTCCTCCCCAACCTTCATGCCCACCCAGAACTTCAGACTGAGACCTTATTTGGAAATAAGGCCTTTGTAGATGTAATTTGTTAAAATGAGATTGAACTGGATTAGGGCGGACCCTAATCCCATGGCTGGTTTCTTTATAAGGAAACAGAGACACAGATACACAGGGAAGAAGGCCGTGTGAAGACACAAGTAGAGATGGGAGTTATGCTGCCACAACCCAGGGAACATCAAAGACAAATGGCAACCGCCGGAAGATAGAAGTGGTAAGGAAGAATTTTCCCCTAGAGCCTCCCGAAGGGACATGGTCCTGAGGACACCTGGGCATCTGACTCTTGACCTCCAGAACTGCTAGGGAATCCATTTTTGTTGCTGTAAACCACCCAGTTTGTGGTATTTGTTACAGCAGCCCTGGGAAACTGATACCCAAGGGGAGGAAGTGATTTTGTTTTATCTTGATTAGTGTCCCTTAAATGCTTATTTTCCCGGCATGTTAAGGAAAATCATGCCTCCCGTTGTTTCTCCTCCTTGCCGCCTGTGTCCGCGGACAGTCTCATTTGAGTTGGAGGAAGAATCGAATAGTCTCTTGCAGAGACTGGAACACAGGCAGCACCACCATTGCTTTTGGTTGGTCAAACCAACTACGTACTCAGTGTCAATTAGATGCAAAACACGGCAAAGCCTTCCGCATACATTATTAGCTCCAACCCACACTACAGATTTGCAAAATAGACGGCGGTGTTACTGTTTCTGAAGTGAAATGGAGCCTGAGAGATCACTTCCGACAAGTGATTTGATTTATAGGGACAGTTAAATGGCATACTTGACATCTGGTCAGAGCCTTTACCAGCCGTGCATAAAAAAAAAAATTGAGTCCCTAAAACATTTAGCTTTGAATATGACAAAGTAGAAACAATCATGCCCAGTAATTGCTTGCTCCATGGTTTGTGTGCTAACCCCAGTAAAACTTTATTAATATGTAGTCATCATTTTAGCTCTTCATTTCAGGTTTTCTCCCCTCCCCCTCAGTCCCACAGCACTTTGCCATGACCCTTGTATGTACCCAGACTCTCAAAGAATGAGACCCATTATATGATAGTCCACCTGGCCCGCTGAAGGTCCTTCTCACCTCGTCCTGCTCAGAGGTTGGCACTGGTGCCCCCAGGCTTGACTGTCTGTGCAGTGATGGACTGAACAAGTCAGTCAGGTTAACACTTCAAAATTTGTCTGCAGTTATAGAATATACTTTTTACTCTTGCTAGTATATGACACTATTGATACTCTGTTTTCATTTGTAAGTTATTTTTCTTCAAATGGGAATGAAAGTCTGTTGACATGTAATGTCTGACTCCCCTGCTAGAAAGGGCCAAACAAAAACGTAACAGTGGGAAGTAGGAAGATATAACTACCCCCTGCCCCACCATCAACTGACCCTGCATTTTGGTCCTTTGGGTTTACTTTCCCAACAGCTTTAAAAATGCACATGCAACTGCTGCCTGGGGAGAAGAGCAGGAGTCGGTGATATGTCATCTCAAGTTCTTGTGAATGGAATAAAACAGGGGGCGCATCTGCTATGACTATGTTTCTTTTTAAAGATGAGGATTGCAATTTGTCTCTCTTTTCTTGGATTGTGTATTAAAATGGGACTTTTCTTTGCCCTGTAAAAGAAAGCATTTAGTGGTCCTTCTATAAGCTTCCTTTCCAGTTGGATGGAAAAAACCTAGAGGTCTCTGGACAGCAAGTCTCTCGGGGGAACTATCTTTGTCCTCACCACTCAGCAGAGGAGGCTAATGCACGGGGAAGGGAGAACTACTGTCTTCCTAAACCCCTAGAAACAATAGAAGGCTACCAGACAGGAATTAGCAAACCTGAAAAAAACATCTGAATTCAAATTCTTGGGACTTTTATTGTTACAACTGGAACATGGATTGAGTTGCTTACTTGTTAGGATTTAATTGCTAACATGCTATTCTGATACGATTTTCAATTTGTCAGTCAAAAATATATTCTTTCATTTAAGTATTTATTTAGTGCCTTCTGGGCTATGCTGTGGAGACAATATCTAAAACGGCCATTATGTTTGTTAACAAGCAGCTTGTGGATCAGTTTTGGGGTGGCCATGCACAGGCAAGGGAGAAGGTGGCTATTGCCAACACTTGTTGAATGGCTTCTAGGTGTAAGGCACTAGTCAAAATTCTTTATATGCACGAACTCTTTTTAACCGTCAGTAGCTCTATGAAATAAGTCATATTTTTATCATCATTTTACCAATGAAGAAACTGAGGCATGAAATGTTTGGAAACTTGCCCAAGGTCAGACACCTAGTAAGTGGTAAAATCAAGCCACAAATTCAGGCAAATTAACCACAATTGTTACATTACATCTCACATTGGGTAGAACACACTAATAACACTAACACGAATGATAAACGGAGAGATAATACGACAAATGATAAATAGGGAAAATGTTCTGGGCTGGTACGGTCAAGGAAGCCTTTGTGACATAAAACCACAATTAGATCCAAACGAATGGTGTCACCAGCATCATCTTGTTGGCGCTGTCCCTGAGCACACACAGGCTCTGAGAAGCATGCGTGAGAGAGCCTGTGGTTCCAGCTATTGTTTCCCAAACTCTTTGGGTATGAAGCCATTTTTTTTTTCAGGGAATACTTAAATATCTTTGGCACAAACATTTTTAAGCAATTTTGAAAATGTTAGTTTAGAAGGCTGAAATGGATTTTAAGGTCATCTATTTACAGATACTACCCAGTATTTCTCTCCCTCTGCCGTCAGCAGACAGAAAGGCTCTGAAGTTATGAGAGGAAGGGCCACTGGAAACTTCTGTGGACAGGATTTGTAGGATATGAGTGGAATTCATGATCATCAAGTTTTATTTATTAAGTAAACCTTCTCTCTAGCCAGAGTTGTATTATCCTGAACTCTAGGAAATGCTTAGATTAAACAAGTTGGTTTGCTCTGGCTGACTAAGGAGTATTTACTTAAAAAAAAAAAAAGAGACAGCTCTTTATTTTCTCTGGTCTTATCCATGTATCTTTAGTTCTGCAGGAACACTATATTCTTCTATAATAAATTTTTATAGTATTTTCTTCATATTATACAGGTTATTTTATGGTCAAGCTGGTCATCTGTAGGTATAATCATACTTAATGTCTATTAATGGGTCTTGTGTTTCCTTTTGTACAAAAATTATACAACTTAGAGATAGCAAAAGACGTACCCCAACGCCCAGTTAGTAGGTTTTTTTCCTTTAAGATATATAGGCATCTACATTTGTTGAGTAGCCCTTTTCTGCTAGAAACCTGTAGGTTTTAGGTATGTGCCAGAATGACCTCACAACCACTCTGGGAAGTAGGTGTCATTCTCACTTCATACATGAGGAAATGGAGGCTCAGAAAGATTAACTTAACTCTCTAGGGTTAAATAGCAAGTGATTGCAGTCCTTTGAATTCTGCTCGATCTGACTCCAAACTTTCAAAACTACCACGTTGCTTCCTTAAAAGGGAAAGAATTACTGAAGAATAAATCAAACCCTTGAAATACTAGAATTTAAAGCATTTCAGGCAATTGAATCAAAGACTCATCGTTGCATAGATGATTAAAACAAGGTAACTGTGTATCTTCAAACTATATCAGCTAAAACAAAACTTTTCCTATAATCTCTCTGGCTTAATTGGAAAAAAAAAAAAAGCAAGCAAGCCCATCATGGACTGATTCATAGCCCCTTGTTTAGTCATTACTCAAATGTTTGCCCATTACATGACCACGGAGGCAGGACGGAGTCTTCTCTCTTCTCTGACAGGATGTTAAGAAGTGCCTTTGCTTTCGGTCCTGGCCTAGGACACACAGGAAGCAGTAGCTGAGAACATGTTTGAAAATTGCGGTGTGAGCCACGTGCATCCTGGAGGCACCAGTCCAGCCTGGTCACGCGGAGCCTGTGGAAGTCCAGACAAGTTGCCAGGCCTGACACAGAGGACCAGAGTCATTGTCACCAGCCAGAACTAGGGCTTTGGTGGCATAGATGCAAGGGAGAGAAATGATTATCATGGTTTTCAAGGCACTGTTTCCTCCTCAGAAATTTCTAACAGAACTACAAGCAAAAGATACACTATCTTCTACTAGAATATAGAGGACTAAACAGAAAAGTAGGCTGTAGCTGAGGGAGAGCTTTCATTTGAGCAATGATGTGAAGGGCTAATTCTTTTACCCGATCTTGCAAATAAATATGTAGATTAACCAATCTGTTTTAAAAATGTGAAAATGAGTTTGGCTTCCTAATATAAAATTGCCAGCATTTCTTTACTACATTTCCCCCATATATTCTCCACATTCTCACCCATGTGCAAATAGCTATTTGCTAAGCTTCTTGTAACTTAAGAGGAGACGACTTTCATCTTTTGAAAGCCTACCATGTATCAAAGTGCTTTGTGCTTTTTGTACATAATTTCTTTAATTTGTCACAACAATATGATAAGGGATAATGGGGGAAAGAAGGGGAAAGGTTGTCAAGGAGCATGTATAAAGGACCCACGGACAAAGCCAAAGGGGGGTAGGACTGAGGGTGGGAGGTGGGGGTGGGTGGGGTGGAAGAGAGTGATGGGGGAAAATGGAGACAACTGAACTTGAACAACAATTTAAAAAAAAAGATATTATTGTCTGGAAATAATTTTATGCAGCATCAGTAACTTTCCTGAAGTCACAGAATAAGTTAGTGACAGAATCAAGATGGAAACCCACTTTAGTCTCTGAAGTTTACCTGTGTTCTACTATGTTGTGTTCCAGGGTAAGCTTTAGATGCAGTTGGGCCCTCAGAGATGTTCTGTGAATCCTATTAGAAGTGTTTACTGGTTATGCCAGTCTCTGAACAAGTCTGAATGCTGTTGGAGAGGCCAGGTCTTTTTATTTTTTTTAAAGATTTTATTTGTTTATTTTAGAGATGGGGAGGGAGAAAGAGAGGGAGAGAAATATCAATGTGTGGTTGCCTCTTGTGTGCCCCCTACTGGGGAACCTGGCCCATAACCCAGGCATGTGCCCTGAATGGGAATTGAACCAGTGATCCTTTGGTTCGCAAGCTAGCACTGAATCCACTGAGCCACACCAGCCAGGGCACCAGGTCTTTTTATATCTCAAGTATTTAGCACAACCTCTGGCACATAGTAGATCCCTAATCAATATTTATTGCATATTCTAACTGCTTATATAGATGTGGCCTGTTTAACAATGTTTCAGCTAAGTTCCCGGGTACATTGGAAGGTCATGTCTAACCTTTACCTGGACAGCACTGGGATCTTACTTTTGATTTTGATTTTGTTATTTAGAATGTGCACAAAGGAAAAGGGGTGTTGCCTTCAGACATGGCAGTCATTTAAGAAATTGGTGAGATTCTGAATACCAATCTTAATATAGTGGTTATGGGGTTATAAAGAGACAAGGGTGTTTCTGGGAAACAAGGGCGATGGTTTGTTTTAATCCTGAATTTCTAGATAAGTTTAGGTTACTCAGTTGTCTTACTGAACTGTCATATTGTTCTTGGTGGCTTCCAATCCTGATATGCAAGACCATATTTTGAACACGTAATTCTTGAATTGAGTCTGTTCTGTTTTCACAGCCTAAAACATTGGACCTCATTCTCTTTCATACATGAGTTTTACAGATGTGAATTAGGAAAGTATCAGGCCTCAGGGGAAAGGTAGAACTGAATGGTGGCCCTCTTTCCCTAGCTTGGGACAAACTGGCAAGCGATGCCACTACGGACATGGCTACTCCTGCACCCCCGGTGGAAGGAGTCACGTGGATCATGCCCGCGTCTGTGTTCCTTTTCTGGAAAGTTTCCTCTCCTTCTTGTTGAATCTAATTGGACAGTCAATAACATGCTATGTGGTAAGAATCAGGATATCTTCACACTGTTATATTTTAAAGAAATTGCCTTTATTTTAATTGTTTATCTAGACATGCCAATGGATATTTAGGCCACATTTTGAGCAGAAACTCACAAGATGTTTTTTTTTTTTCAAACCTCACATGTGTACACAAAACAACACAATTTTAAGAGTTTTCTTAAAAGAACAAAGCATAAGAAACACAGTGAGATACAAGCTCATAACCAATTTTCAAATCAATAAGCAGATCCGGCTCTGCATGAGAAAAGGTTACAAAACAAGCCTGTCTTTTGTAGGAAGCGCTATATGGAGACAGTGTTGCAGGACACGCCCAGAGTCCCTTTGCGGGAAGTCTGAAGCCAGTAGAAACAGAGTGGGCTCTTCCTCGGCCTCACAGGGAGTTATGGGTGGGCTCTGACTACTCAGGATGCTGTTGAAAGGAAAAGCACACTTTGCCTATCAGGCCTGGCAGTGTTATATATTCTCTTTTTCTCAATTTGATTTTAACTTTACCTTGCTTACTAAAAATAGCCCTTTGATTCCTTTCTTCTCAAGCTATGGAAGAAGAATATGAAGACAAAGTCCATAGATGATCCACCAGCTGTGTCTCAACTAGTAACTGGTCTCCTTGAAATATTGCAAGAGAGCCACTAGTAGGCAAGAAAAAACATTTTCACATTCTCTCTCTCCCTCTCCTTTCCTCTCTCTATTTTTTCTTTGCCTAAAAATAGGGTACTCAAGAAATCTCCAGATGGTTGAACAGAGGCCACAAATAAATCTAGTTTATGCATCATGTCTCATTTTGCTTCGTATTTTTATTATACTAGTAGCTGCTTCATAGGCTTAACCATTGGATAAGATATTTGGTAGTTTTCTCTGTGAGTTCTTCTTTAAGGCCTAACTGTAACATAAACACTTTTGCTCTATAAACTTGGAACTACTAAAAACACCCCCCATATTATTTATTTAAGTTATAATATAAATATAATTTAAACAAAGTCCATTTCCTAAAGTCAAGGTAGAGCTAAAATAGCATTTTCTTTCTTATCTCTACTGTATCGCCCCCGGTATTCACTTTCCTTGATTTGATCTCATATACATTAAAAATAGACGACTCAAAAGCCCTTTCTGCCTCACCAAACCAAAATGAGTGAGGTTTGGAAGCAGGAATACATTCAACATATTCTCTTTTGGGGCCCTACCAGGCTGAGAGCTTCAGAGTGTTAAAGCAATAAAGGGCGATCTGACAGTTCATAGTTACTACAGAAAAAAAGAAAGTTAGTGTTAAGCTTTCACAACTTCCCTTCTTACTCCTACCAATGATTTCAACTTATCCATCCATTTCATGAAGTTTTCACACTTTCTTTAGTACCATCTGACAATCTCTCCATATTTTTGAACCTATAACCAACGTTCCAAAATTTCCCCTAATCCTTAATTCTGCAAGCCTCAGCCTCTCTACAGGAACTTATTACAAACCAGTCAAGTTTCTAATATTTCATTTGTATGTTAGGAGGAAAAAAAGAAAGCTGCACTTAGGAAGTGAGTTAGCTGTCATTCTATCAGCCTGCGAAACAGGTTGATAGTGGCAGGAATGAGCACATCATCACCTTCCACTACAACGTTTTTTAAGGTTAAAAGAAAGGGACACTGCCAATTTTCACCTAACATTAGCTATGCTAGAACTTCTAAAGAAAAGGTTCAATGCGCAAAGTTAAGCCAACCAGAAAAGAATGCTCTAACAAACTGATTGTACAGCCAAATGTCTGCAGGAAAAAAATGGCAACAAAGTTCCCAGGCGATTCTGCTAGCTACAGCCATGAGTAAGCATAACGACTTGCCAGGAAGGTAAGTTCCATCAGAAAACTAAAATATTTTCTTTACTTAAATAATGTTAAATTTAGCTAAACAGGTGGATAGTTGTTCACATGAAATTAAAGAAAAAGAAAAATCCAGTTACTATTAACACCAAAGAAATGCACGCCAACCATAAACCGAAAGTGCTTTGGTACTGTAGTCATAACAGACAGAAGTGTGGAAGGGGAGCAGGGAATTCCCTGACGGTTAGATGACAGGGTCATAGAAGGCTTGTGAGACCCGCCGTGGTTGACACACTGCCATGGTCCATGACAAGAGTCACATAAACACAAGCTTGTCAGCTGGCTTGTTGAAACAGAATGTGCAACATCGCTGCGTTGAAACGTGACTTCAGGCTTTTGCTGAAGGGTCTCGTTACTCTGAGGAAACTATGCTCAGTGCCACAGAGGAAACACTAGGGTCTCAAGCGGAATGCACGTGAAGTTTCAAAAATATTTCCTCAAAGACTTGATTCAGTTTTGGTTGGTGACCTTAGCTGGAAAGCATAGAGATGGACATAGGAAAGCAGTTCAGAAGGACATCTCTGAGGATTTATGTTGGGCAGCTTTCAGAAGATGAAAGATGTTTAAAGTTAAGGCCTTTATCTGCAAACAATAGTATATTAATAAACTCTATACCATATTTACAAATGCATTCTCTTGTATTAAAACTAACAGGATTCTGTTCACAGTGCCATTGTTTATACAGGTAGCAATCCCATAATACTCATGTATTTTGGCATGGGAATCAGTAGCGCTTGGTATTTACAGAAAGTGTACATGTGTGAATACAAAGGTCTTTGAAACTGAGTTATTGATAAAAGACAGATTGGCTAATGGTGCAAAGGAATGAACTGTACAGCACCTTCCCCTCGGATCAGATAGGAAATGTGATTTCTTAAATTGAGAAGATGCCAAATCTTTGACCCAAAGTGGTGTAAAGTCAGTAACAAAACAATGAACCCTCTGTTCAAGTTTGGGTACACCAAGTAATCATAGTCTAAAGTTTTAGATCCATTGTCTAGTGCATAATATATAAAAGTTAAAAAGATTTATTATTATTTTATAATAATAATTATTATTAAAATAGAAGGTCCTTTCTCTCACGTTCTCTTTTGTGCTCTTGCACTTAAGACCAATATCCTTGGAGTTCCAAATATGCTGGTGTGTTTGTCATGCAGATCAGCAGTCAGGTGGCAAATGCTAAAATGCTCTGGACTTAGGAACTGCTGCCTGTCACAGTGTGACCCAGTGCCCGTGGGGGACATGGCAGAAGCACCTCTTTCTTTCTCCTCAGTCTTCTTCTCGAGGGGAAGGCCTGTCCCTGGATTTAGCTCCCGTATTACTGAATGGAGTTGCTCATTTCGGCAGCTAATGCTGAGGTGACAAATGGCTTCTGTACACTTGGAAAAAGGAGGGAGGGGGGCAGGTAAGTAAGAGGAAGGTGGCATTCCGAGAGCCCCAGGATGAAACCCAGAGAGTGGCTGGGTTTATGAGCAAGAACCCCCCAGAGCTTCGGCCCTCTCAGGGGACCTCTGCTCAAGGCGGTTCTCGCTCTCAGTGTACAGAGCGCGGGACAGGCCTGGTGGGCACTACGGGGCGGTGCCTTCAGTCACAGTCTGCTCCTCATTCTCAGTCCCGTGGTCTGTGTGCTCCGGGCTGCCTCCGCCGCTGCCACCACCACTGCTTCTGTGCTGCTTGAGCAACAGCTTCTTCCACTGGGCTTTGTTGTGTGCAAGATGGCTTAGCATGTTCTCAGACAGAGTGCTGTTTTCGGTGAAACGGGCCCATTCCTTGAACAGTGGCTCCACAATGTAGGTCATGAAACCTAAAACAGGCAAGGCCAAACTCATCACCGCAAGGGCAGGGAAACCTGCTTCTTCCTTTCTCACACACACGATGGGGGCCCTCTACGTACTCAGCCCAGGGATGTGAAGGAAAACAAGATGTGGTCCCTACCCTCATCTGAGCAGCATAAGATATGTGACCTTGGGATTGACTTCTCTGCGTCTGTTTCCTCATTTGTAAAAAGGAACTAAGAAGAGTACGAAACCCATAGGGCTGTTATGACAATGAAATGACTTAGTACATGTAAAATGCTAAGAAAGATCCTGGCACTTGGTAAACACTCAATAAATATTGGTTGTCATTCCTTGCAGAGGGAAAAAGACACATAAACAAGCAGAAATGTGTCTGTGCTAGAACTAAGGAGGATGGGGGGGAAGGGTGGGGCTGGGGGATCATGTCAGGAAGGGGCACATCATTGATTTAGACCATCTGAAGAATTCATACAGTTTCAGGGTTATCATTTCAGAGTTTCATCTGATTTTCAATTATGTTAAGCAACTAAGTGTAGGTAAATAAAAGTTCATTCATCTTCAATGCAGGTTTTTACCTGCATAAAAGTCTTGCTTTAACATCTACATAAGATGTTTGACATTAGACTTCTTTGTTTGCATGTCTGTTCTCTTAATTATTTTAGGCTTTTTGCTTTCTAGTCATAGTTCACTCTCAATGTGTGTTTCATATTAAACATGGTTTATTAAAGCAAAGATAACTTTCAATCTAGCCTGAATTGTTAGAATCATCACAAACTGAGACATATTTAGACTTTATTGTATTTCCTTGAAATGTAGCTGTGGAAAGAAGAAGCAAGTGTTTTTCAGCGTTAGAACCTTCCACCAACTCACCCCCTGTGTGTACAGGCAGATGAATTATAAGGTTTGATTTTAGTGCCTTTTCATTGGACAAACAGCCGATACTTGGCCTTTGAGGATGCAGTCAGTGTGGGAAGAGGATGCCGCAATGCAAACTTTACTGTTCATTTCTGCATTATCTCATCTTATGTGAAACATAATTTAAATATTATGAGATCACATTAAATAACCCAAAACTGAGGAGGAAAGTTAAGTCAGCGACTTTATGTCTGTAATTTGATAAGGTTATATAGGGAGTCAGCAAGTAAGGATCTCATTCTTGAATTTTCTTCACCTCCTTCATAATCTCCATATCTAATTTCTAATATCTTTCATCTTAAGAGAGATTAGATACTAGACCTATAAAAAGATAGTGTGCAAAACTACGAAGTTTAAGATGTAAATATTTATCAAGTTTACCTTAACTAAAAAAAGTTACAAATCCAACATTTTAAAATCCCGTACTTAAAAATCAACTTATTTTCTTCCTGAAGTTACTCTGGAATTCACCTCTGCATTTCAACTTGCCACATATAAAGACCTCTCATAGTAGATGGAAAAGCCATTTTGAAGTCTGAATAAACACCATGAGGCAGTTTTTCAAGTGAAGGAAGGCTTTCGTTTCAAATCAGCATATCAGGTTTGGGAACCCCCCTCTGCCACTCAAGTGCTGTGGTGACTTTGCCAGGGTACTGTCCTGCCAGAAGGGTGGGAGTGGGGGAAGGGAGAGATGGCAGCCTCAGAGTAAACAAGGATTGAAGAAAAGCTTCTTTTTCCTCATCGTTCTGTAGACTTCACCAATTAGAGATTCATTCCTTTCATATCTTTTTAAAATACAGATTTTGATGGACAGAGAGGAGCAATGGGGGTAGGGTGGGGTGGGGAGAGATGAGGTTCCAGTTCCACTTGGGGGAATATGAATTACTTAATGAGAAAATCAGGTCTAACCCTGAGATGGCGCTCAGGAAATCCCCACCGTGGATTGGGATAGAGAAAAGAGAGGAGACACTTTCAGTCCCAGGGGAATCAAGACAGAGGAAATTGATGGATTACTTAGGACCCACTGGAAAAAACTTTATCTGGGAGGCTGAACCCCACAGCCCCCATTAGGCTCTGTTTATCTGTCTGGATTTCTCCAGTGTGGCCTGATCTAGCCCTGCACACTCTATCTCCCAACCCTGAGCCCACACAGCTGGGAGATGTGGCACAGAGACGAAGATTTATGTGCTAAGGGTTGTTTTCTAATCACCTTTTTCTCTTTGTTATTGGTTTGCTGGTATGGCCTCCATGAGATTTTCCTAGTCAGTCCCTACCCATTTTGAAAACAGGTATCTATGGTAACCACATTTTCTTGAGCTGAAAATCAGGACATATGATCTGACAAAATAAGTGTGTTCTCATGACAACAGGATAGAATCTCTAAAATCAGGTTCGTCATGAAAATCCAGGTCATGTGTTTAATAACATGAATGTTTTTCTTTGGTAGTTCAAGATATCTTTAACAGGTGCCTGGCAAATTTCTTTCTAGCCAGAGCTTAATCGAGTGGGATTTTGGTCAGGGTGTATTCCTTTTATATCTATCACTTTTGCAGAACCTCCACAGCTAACCTGACCAGACAGGAGGGGCCTGGATCTAGGGAGGCCAAGGCGTCATTTCCGTTAATGTTGCCCTCTCCCAGGAATTCTGTAGATTCGTCTGCCCTGGATTCTTCCTGGGTTCAATTTTTTTTTTTTTTTTTTAATAATACCCACTTTCTCTTTTTTCAGGTAGAGGAATCGCTTTAAGTATAAAAACAACAGAACAATGTTAAGGGCAATTTGGAGAAGAAAAAGGACAACCAATAATCTCATAATTCCAACGTACCTATTTTAAAGTTTATAGTTTCCATTTGAATTTTTGTAACTAGATTAATTTTGTCCCTACTTAGAATGATTTCATCACACTTTATGGATTAGATTTGACCCTAGTGATAGTAAGCATATCATTTTATTTTGCTCTGGTTTTCTTAATTTTAAGCTTATCTTTTCAGGTGGTCCCTTCCCTGCCAATGTAAGACATTAAACTTTGAACCCTGTAGAGGTCTGTGATACCATGAACGAACGCATTAAGCTGTTGGAGGTCTGTGGAAACTGGTGAAAAATGCAAACTGGTACATGTCAGGGCCATAGCTTATAAGCAAAAGAGGAAAGTTCTGAGTGGTTTTAATTGGAGGGGACTGCAAGGAGAAGAAAGACTTGCTTTATAAGCAGATGGAACTGGGAGAGTGTTTAAGGAGTGATAGACATTCTTACTGGGTCAAAAATATGGCCCCCACTAAAGTGCCTAAAATTTCCAGTTTGATTTGCTTAATGATATTATATATAACTTATTAAAGTAATATTTATTTTAGATTCATTAACATCATAGTTTAACAGTTTAGTGCAATTGGCACTTTAGCATGTGGTCCTAAGAGAATGAGACTGAAGGTAAGCTTTGGAGGACAGCAGAGAAGGATGGGACCCCAGGCCACAAGGAGTAGCATGGCTGGCAGGGCCTGGTCAGGGTCTGCACTCTTGCGATTGAATATTGGGGATGGAACATAGTTATTTAAGTTGGAAGGGTCCTAAAGACCGATTCTGCTGACTTCCCACTCCTTAAGTCCTAAAGAGGATGGGATTCTTATTGCTTTCCTTCTATTCTATTTGACTTTGATTTAATTCTGAAAGAAAATGTTCATAAAGGTTAGTTAAGAATCTGCAAGAAAACCTTTACCCTGTTTTTCATAACTTCTCTATTGCTAATTACCTAGTAGATTAGTCATGATTAGAATGCTCGTTTGGACTCAGCCATCACGGGGCATTGAGTAAATCTCCAGTTTGGGTCTTTCAGAAGCTGTGTGTAGATCTTCTTTTTCTTTCCAACTCTTGGCAGAGGTGTCAAAACATTCCTTTAAAATTAAAATTGAATTCAACTCACCAATTTGTATACTAGGGATCGAATCTTTCTGTTGATTACAAAGAGGGCTGATTTCCAGTTCAAATTTCTGTTCAAGATCACCTAAGAAGAAAGAAGAAGAAACACATCGATAATCTAGACCTTGTGAAAATGAGTGTTGATAGTTTTAACCACCTAGTTGGAAAAACTTATTCTGGGAATTACTGTTCTCTGCCTTGTTATCCTTAGGAAGCCTTGTACCTTCTGTGAAAATCTAAAATATCAGCGTGTCAATGACCATTCAAAATGGGCTTGTTGTAAATAGCTGTGCCCTGGGACTAAAATAAACTTTTGAATAAATTCTATATAAACAAGGACACAACTAATGGGCAATTTCCTAACATGAAATGCAAGTTCTGGCTTTAAGTTACAGGTTAAAAAAAACAGACTTTATGCTTCTTCCCCCCCTTTCAGTCTTTCTGACCCTTGTCTGGTTTTACCTGAACAACCAGAAATAGTAAGTGGGTAGGAAATGAAGGCAAGGGACCAGGAGATCTCACCTGAAGAGCATCCCAGTCGGCAGCTACAGAGCTCATCCCAAATAAGGGTCTGATAGCTTTCACTCTGACTCCTTAGAATTTTATCTAATGTAACTGAAGTTTTAAAAAAGCATAAAGGAAGAAAGTGGTGGGGGGGAAATGGAGACAACCGTACTTGAGCAACAATAAAAAAACTATAAAGGTCAGAACGATATATGTTTTTAACATCTATATCAGCTAGAAAACCAAAGGAGAAATGCACCGTGCAAAGCTTTATCAAAAGACGTTCACTGATTCTTGTGAGAGTGAAAAATTGCATTGGGAAGAACAGGCCGATTAATTAGTAGATAAGCTGGTTCTCAGAGACATCAGTGGGGTTCACAGCTGTGAACAGACTCCTCTAAACTAGGGGAGAGAAAAATACCGCGCTCACTGTGTGCCAGGCACTGTTCGAACCCTTTTACCCGCGTAATTAATTTAATTATTTTTACCTAGGTAATTCAGTAATTATTTAAATCCTCATAACAACTTCATTATAATCCCCATTTTACAGATAAGGCAATCGAGATGAATAGAAAGGAAGTATGTTGACCCGAGGTCATGCCGTTAGTACAGAGCGGAGCCTGGGTCCCAACCTAGGCAGTCACGCTCTGCATGTCTGCCCTTAACTGCTGACACGGAACCTTAGAGACGACACTTTCCCACCGCTTTCTCTAAGACTGCAGCCAGGCGTCCCAAGGCATCTTGGGCTCCGATGATTCTTAAGAATCGTGAGGGGAAATCACTGTGGCTTCCCCTGAGGAGTTCAGGGAAGCCGGGCGATAATAGCCTTCTGAGGGCAGGGCGTGACACTGGTTAATACTAAAATGAGTTCCCCTAAAGCCAGTTCTGCTCCTCGCCTTCCTGTTTTTGTTAATTGTGGTTTTTCCATCGAGCCGGACACTTTGGAGGAATTGTCTTTGATTTGTCCCTTTCCTTCGCCCTCCACATTGAGGCATCAGGTCCTGTTTATTCCTCTCTTGGAATATCTTTTTTTCCTTACTTTCACTCTAACTCTAATTTGGTTTCTTAAGAACTCATCCTCAGTTTTTGCTCCTTAGCTAGTCTTCTTCCTTCAGTATTTCTTCAACTTCAGGTACCTATGTTGCCCTAAACGTACGTTCTATGAGAAAGTGCCATACTCTATTGCCTGGTGTATATCCACACATCCTCTTATCTCTCACCCTCTAGGGTGCAAGTGGGTCTGTGAGGCAGGGATGGCTCCCGCCTCAGTGTCTTTGTCTGTTTACACTCCTCTCTGGACAGACTAGCGCTATCCAGTTGGATTATCCACAATGATGGAAGTGTTCTCTGCACCGGCCACTGCCGTAGCCTTTTGAAATATAATTAAAAATACTGAGGAATCAAATTTTTTACTTTATGTAATTTAAATTAATTTAAATTTAACTAGTGACACGTGCCTTGTGACTATCCTATTGGAAAGTACAGCGTACTACTCATCCTTCAGTACACAGCTCCAGTTCTGGTTTCCTCAGCATCTCCTGACCTCAGCATCTCCTGACCTCAGCTCTAAGAGGCCCTCCAATTAGATCATTTATTCCTTTACTTATTCAAAATATGTTTATAAAGCACTATATATTTTAGACACTGTGTTAATTAATATAGAGAATCAGAAGAGGAAAATTGCATAGTTTCTTTCCTCTAGGAACTTTATTGCTTGGTAGTTTGAGGTTATGAAACATTAGCTATCCTTCTTTGTATCATTCATGGCATCCTCAGTGGGGCTTAGTATACAGGGAAAATCACAGTGTTACTGAGGATTAGACAAGGCTGGAGGCAGATGTTCAATAAAAACTTCTGGGATCTTGGTTGATTGAGAAGATACCAATCTGCAGTTACAACAGAACAGAGATTCTACTTCCTTAAGGCATCGAGAGGAGGGGAAGAATCCTAATCCCCATTCTCAAAATTTAACACTGTTTTCCTAATTTATGGGATCTCATTTTCTTTCTCCCTCTGTCCTCAACTTTGTTTCTAGGGTGTTTCCTTTGCTCGACATTAAAGAAACTCTGTCTGGGACTGTTAGCAGGTCTGTGGAAGCCCAAATCCTAAACTGAAAGCCAGAATAAGTTTATTAAAATGATAGTAGTTGTGCATGTAGGATTTTTAAAATATTAATCCAATATGGAGGACATACAGTTCGGATGACCGGAGAGTCCGGTCTTCTCCTCTTAAACAGGCCGAACTTCTATTGGGTCATAATGCAATTCAATAACAAGGGCCCAATGTGTTCGCTCCTGTCCTCTCTCTCTGTCAGGAGATGTGCCAGGGCACAGGCCGTGGAAGCTCACCGTCAGTGATCAGAGTTACAAAGTTCCAGGTTGTTCCACCTGATGATGCAGCACACGCATATATTCTTGGGACAACAACCCAGTTTTTGTGAAGAGATCGTACAGATTATTTTTTCTTGGTTGACCCCATTTACTCTACTTGGTTAGCAACTTTGAGTCACTAACTGTGTGGCCATTACAATCTGCTCAAGTGACAGGATTGCTGAGTTGTTCATAGTCCAAATACGGGTGCAAGATAAGCAAATGAAAGGGTTAAACTTCAATCAAGGCCAACAGGAACACATGACTGAGTCAAAACCAAGAGAGACAGAGTAGAATTTTTCCTGTTTTGTTTTTTGATTTCCAAGGATGAAGAGCCTAGTCCTTCTTTCACTGTGCTTTTTCAATATTTTCTGTATCACCCAGTAAAGAAAGTATTTATCTTTATCTAATCTGAAACCTGTCTGTTCCAATTTCATCCTATTTTCCTTTGTTTTTCCCTCAGTGAAGATTTTATATCATGGACAACTAGAAATGATCTTTTGATTTGTAACGACTTACACCCAATTGAAGTGAACTTACACAGAGTCGTGGGAGCTATGGGAGCACTTTTCCTCTGGGCGGAAGAGATGGTGAGCAAAGCCCTTTGTCCCCACATGAACCCAATCTGTTCTGCTTTGTCTTCTGTCTTTGGGACCATGACAATGTCACTGACACAACTTTCGATGGAGGCTTCTCCAAAAGGCTCACTGTTGCTACTTGACCTCCCCACAGAGCTGGTATGTGGGACACTTCAGGCTTTATTTGTTCTCAGCCTCTCAAACCTGATCCCGTCACTAACATCAGGGCACTTTGTGCCTGAACAAACATCCTGAGCCCTGAAACCGGGCCTGAAGAAACAAGGCGGTGTTTGAAGGCCGACATCCCACCCAACGTCAAGATCCTGCTCAAATTCGTCGCCTTATTCCTGAATGAGGTTAATCTCTTAAAAATTATACCCTAACTTGGGGCCATTTGACTTCTGATATATCTGCCTGAGAGGGTGAACTCAATTCTTGGTCAGCTGTGCTCTATTTCATTATTAGCTTTATTTAAGAAAGTGAGGGGAAGAAACACAAAAGGATTTACGTCCTTCTGTCAGAGTGGAAAACATTGACCACAATGGCATTTGGCCTTTAGCCTGTGGTCAGCTCATTAAAATGAAGGTCAGGGTAAAAATCAAATTGTCCCTCACGTTTTTATATCCACGGAGGAAAATCATGAAAAACTACATACATATCTCCCGTTTTCACTCACTTTTATTGCACCTCGTTACGACCTGTTTCCATAATAAGTCAATGTTATTTATTTTAAAATTATTACCAAAAAAGGGATGGATGGTTTGCAAGAGAGTTAAAGAGAAAGGTTAGGATAATAAGAGTCGATGAAAGAACAAGTGCCATAATAGATTAGCCATTTCCTGTTTTATTAGGATAAATGCCCGAGAGGAGGAGGGGCAGCGCAAACGCAGCTGCGGGTCACACCTGACCTTGCCTGTAGAACTCTTCGCAGACCCTCTCACTCCACTGCTTGCTCATCTCCCAGATTCTGCAAGGATTGCAAATGTCAGCACACTTCAAGGCAATCTGAAAAGTGAGAGGGCAGGGAGAGGCTGTCAGAGGGCGATTCTTCAGCAGCAAACGCACCCCAGGCCCAAGAGACTTCCCCTCCTCCCCCCACCAGCGTGCCTCATGGTACCAGGGCTATATTCACACAGGGCCCCTCTGATGTGTCTCTTCAGGAAACAGCACTTCTTTGGCACCACACAAACCCTTCATTCAGAGCTCCCACTTTATAGCAGTGAGAAGGAGAGAAGAGCCACCGTCCAAGGACACGGAGCTTTCTGGAGGAGACTTGGGGTGGGCCGGCCAAGGAAAGCCATGGCTTGGTTCCTTCTGCTGCCCCACCTCCCATGGGCAGGGAGGCTGCAGGGGCCCCAGCCAGGCTCAAGTGAGATCATTCGGACCTCACTCTCACAGTGCCAAAATGACCGACTACATACATCACTTAAATTATGTGTGTTTGCATTTATGGGCCTGTGTCTCTGCATGTAAGGAGGATCTGACTGCCATCCAGGGAGCTAGGTCCTATCAAATTGAGGAGTGTTTTATTTGCAGATCTAAATCAAGGCCCCTTGGCTCGCCTCACACTTGCCTGCTTCTAGGATGCCTGTGTTCTCGGCGATGTTGAGCCTAGGAGGGCTACCTTGAATTCCCAGAGAAGCAGAGTCTGCTGCCTACCACCAGTTGCAGAGATGCTGCCGCCCAGGTGGGCTTCTGAAGTGTGCCCTGCCCACCGGTAAGGTCTATTTGTTTTGACCCAGTTCCCGGGATCATGGAATCGCTGAAGTGCTGGGGTCTGGGGGAGAGGCTGGGTCATATTACGTTGCGCATTGGGTTGTTTATTTCCTGCTAAATGGGGGCACCAGTACATGTTGGAGTAGGTAAGGGGCAGAGGTCTCCTCCAAATTCTGCCCTTTGGGGATTCATTTGTGTCAGCAAGCTCTCCTTTTGAAATGCAAGTGTTTAGGCCAAATCTTTCAGAGACTCACTACTTGGCCCGAGTCTCCAAAATCAGACACCTGGTTGAACTTTGTGGCAGTCAGGAAAGAGAAGACTAGTCCCGGAAGAATGACGGAGGGAGATAATAGGGCTACCACTGGGAGGAGAGCATTTCCTGGGAAGGAAGCAGCACTTTGAACAGCTAGAGGGCAGCATGGAGTCACGGAGCAGAAAAAATGGCCCAGCTCAGTGGGCCATGCAGTTATGTCTCCCTGATTAAAGTTGGTCTACTTTGAGTCCAGGGTCCATCCAGTCAGTCATGTGTGCCAAAAGGAAGAAAAGAGAAAATGGAAAATCAAGAAAAAGGCTCTGCTTTGTATACCAAGTCAGAGCTCTACTCCTGGGGTCCACTCTTCTTCTTTTCATGTCAAAAATGGCTTCTTGCCATGGACTGATGCAGAAAGGACTGGGCTTGATATGATTCAATTCATGCGGTTAAAACAATTTGTATATTGGTGCCTAAAAATGCTGAGACTAGGTAAGCATGTTTGAGCCTCAGATGAAAATATGAGTTTAGGTAGTAAAAAGAAGTAAAGCAGGGTTTGATTAAATAGGTTTTAGGCAAAGGAAGAGTACCTGCTTCTTAATTTTTTTATTTGTACCATAGTTAACATAATATACTTTTGTGTTATAGAAACAGCCTTTTAAAATTGCACGGGTACCAATTTTACATCAAGGCACAAAATGTAGTAGATTCTTACAGCATGCAACTGCCCAGTGGGACCACTTTGTGGTGAAGCAGTTACCAGAAAAGGAGAAAATGAGATATTATCAACCTACAGACCCAAAACCCAGATTTCTCTTGCCTGGAAACCACTTAAAAACTTCATGTGTCTCAAAGCTTTTAATAAAGTAGGTCACTGCTCTAACTTATACCATGGGAGATACTCCTCCAATGTGCTAAAATTATCGATCATCTCCCTAAGTGTTTTCACCCAGCACAGATAATGGCTTTGTTGTTATTTACCTGAAGCAGAAAGTGCCTGTGGTGTCCATCCTCCAGTCTTAAGTCTTTATTTTGGAGGTGAGTTTTCAGTCGGGTCAAAAATTCATTCTGCCTGCTGATGTCCGTTGCCAAGATCAAGGAGCCCAGCTGCTGTTCAATATCCTGTCTGCATCCACAAGAATGAAAGAGAAAACACACACAAAGCACATCCCTTTGAGGAGAGTGTGTCTGCCATCAACGGGTGGCTTGTAATCTTACTTCTGCCTTTGATACTGTCGATTACACAGAGTCCCAGTCCCTCACAGCATAAGAGTGAGGCTCCCCCCACCACCATCACTTCTGCCCTCGGACAGAAGGTACACCTAGAACTGTAGAGAATGATCAAACCCTCAGATGAACAAAGGTGTGGTAGTTTATGCATTCCCGTGGTACCTACGGGCGGAAAAACTGAAAGCCAGCTGGAAATGTACGCTTTAAGGAGGACAGAAAAGGACACATGCAGGAGTTGGGGTTGTGCTTTCATAGTGTCTAAACCAGCTCAAACATTAAGAGTTGTGTGGGGAAAGGAAAGAGCAAAATAACAGTAATAATAATGAAGAAAATAGTAGTGACTGATACTGTGGGATGGAAAGATCCATCGATAGAAAAAAAACAGGCCGGAAAGAGGCAATGGAGCTCAAAACGGAGAGTGGTGGGTTAAAGTGCCATCACAAACCAGTAAACAAGCAATATATTAGTAAAAAATGTTATAGAGGAAAATAGGGTATTTTGGGAAAATAAACAAATTAGAGCTTTACTTCATATATAAAAAATAATGAAGGGAAAGATTTATAACTATTTCTAAAATTTACCTTTAAAAATGAAAAATATTTAAGTAGAGTAGAGAGAGCATACACAGTTTAATGAATCATTATAAAATGAATATTTTGTATTCGTCCCCCAAGTCAAGCACATTACCTGTACCTCCGGAGGTCCCCATTGTGTCTCCTGTCACATCCTTCTCCCAACCTCTGAAGTAACCACTCTCTTGATCTTTGTTTTAATAATTTCCTTGTTACTTTTTAATAAATTTACCACCTATATGTGCATGTCTAAATAATATGGTTTAATTTTAACTGCTTTTGAACTTGAAGTTACACAGTAAATAACAGTTTGTATATTTACACAGTGTGTGACTTGCTTCTTTAGCTTTAACATTATGTTTTTGAAAGTCATCCATGTTCACGTGTGAGCTGTTGTTCATCCACTTTCATTGTTATATTGTATTTCAATGTAGTAATATTCTACGATGTTTTCATCCATTCTACTTTTGATGGTCACTTGAGTTGTTTCTAATTTTGGACCACTAAGAAAAAAATGCCACAGTAAACACCCTTATATACCTCAGTCGTGCATGTGCAAAAAAAGCTCCTCTGAAACAACTGTAGTGATAGAGGAAGATTCTCATTGCTTTATATTCTTACTCTTTATATCTTTTGGTCAAGTTGAAGAGTATGTCATGCAACTCTTTTTGGTGTTAATATAAATTTCCTTGATTACTGAAGTTGGACATACTCTGTGTGCTTATTGGCCATTGATATATCTTCTTTTGTGAAGTTTCTATTCTAGTCTTTACCTATTATTATTCTCTTGGGTTGCCTCTCTTTTGCTTGCTGATTCTAAGAGGTTTTTATATATTTTTTCAATAATGGTCCTTTGTCACATATGTGTTGCAAATATTTTTTTCCATAATGTGGCTTGTCTTTCTGCTTTTTTAAACAATGTCTTTTGATAAAAGGAAGTCTGACTCTTTAGTATAGCTTAGTCTACAATTTTTTAAATTTATGGTTAAGCTAATTCTTTTCCTGAATTTTCCTTAGTTTGTACGGTTAACCTTTTTAAACCTTTAATTAAATCTTTTTAAAATTTATTGGTTTGAGAGAAAGAGAGACAGAGAGTGAGAGAGAGAGAGGGAGAGAGAGAGAGAGATATACAGAGAGAAACACTGATTTGCGGTTCCACTTACTTATGCATTCATTGGTTGCTTCTTGTATGTTATCTGACCAGAGATTGAACTTGTAAGTTTGGCATATCAGGATGATGCTCTAAACAAATGAGCTACCTGGCCAGGGCTTAACCTTTACTTTTAAAATCAGAAAAATTATTGTAAAACATTTACATGAGGCTAGAAGGAATAATCATAATGATTATGATGATGATAATCAGTATAAAGTCCTTACACATATATTATTGCATAGCAATTATTCTTTCAGCAAAAGCAAGTTATAACACTGTATCCCACAAAGACATGAAAAATATGGTACTTTATATGGAATCCATAGGGATGAGCAGGAGTATCTTAGGAAACGAATACTAATTGATCAACAAGCAGGATTAATGTGGGTATGAGAGGGGCAAGTCCTCTGTTTTTCCTTTTGTTTTTTTTTTTCTGTCCTCATTCTCCTTCCCTTCACCTTTCTTTCTTTAGCTGACCCTGCCACCAGCCTCCTCTTTTCTCCTCCTTCTTACTTGGTTTCTTGTTGTAGTTTTTAGTTGTTTTTGCATTTCTTTTTATCTTTGAAATTTATTGTTTTTTGTAAAAAGCACGAGTTTTTATTCCATGCATGAGGATTGGTTTTTGGTTCCTGGGAGTAAAAAGGTATCGGAACTAAGTGAAGTTCTTCCTGCAAATTCAATAGTCCTCCAGGTGCTAGGACACAGCATGAGATGGTATCAGGTGGTCGGGAATAAACGAACGGGCCCAGAGCATAGTCGCTATTCTGTGGAGAGACATAACTTGGCCACTGACCTTAACGTATGTGCCTTTCGGAAAGAAGGGCAATGAGATTTATTTTTTTACTTCTCTCCTAGGTGCCTCGGGTTCTGTGCATTTTAATTAAACAGATCAGAATTTGTGTTGGCCTTGGTAGACAGTAAGGCAGCTAACTTGGGGCTATGTGGACAATGAGGCAATGGCCTTGGATTTAGTAAGATTCGGCCTAAATCTCCAGGCTAATAAACAGCAGACCAGGAAACCAGTATTTCCCATTCTGTTTAAAACACAAGAGACATAGGTAAATTAATGGGGAAAGAATTGCTGCGGCCAATTCAGTTACTTAACAAAAGACATTGTAGAAAAAACTTCCTGACTTCTATTTCCACTGAGACTGGCAATTATGATACAAACTTCATTGAACTAGTCTTAAAACGAGCTTGAGAACTCCTGTGTTCCTTTTTGATAAATATTTATTATTTGGGTCTACACAGGAGGACAATTTTGTTAACATAAAAGACAGGAATTTGGCAAAGCAGAGCACTGATGCTGAAGAGTGTGAAAGCGGAGAACTGTTTATTCTCCTTTTCCTGACGCTGGGTCCTAGATGATCCAAGGCCCTTTCAAAGCTCACAGAGAGGGCCTGGTTTCTGGGCTGCAGTAACTGACACCGAGTCTCCCCTGAGAGATAGTACGGAGCACAGGCAGGAAGCACAGGGAGCTGGCTCTCCACCATTCACCCGGGGGGTCTCAAGCGTGCCCTAGAGAAGGCGGCTTATCTCAACTGTGTGGACATCAGTATGTTTCATCTCTACCCCACTTACGTCATTTCCTTTGGCAAGTGAGCAAGAAGCCTTGACTCCCGAAGCATGCCGACTGTAGAGCGCCAGTGGTGATTCTCCAGCACTGACATGTTCTAGAAAGAAAGGGAAAGCTGTGAATGAGAGAGAAGCTAGATACTGATCTTTCATGCTGAATACAGCTTCACTGAGGCCAGTATTTTCCCTCTCTGATGACAAAGAGGCAGACTGAAAAGGAAATACGAAGTAAAACAACCACAGGGCTTCTTCTCAAGGCTGCAAGGCTGCAATGATGAAGGGATAGTGACCCTTGCTGACCCTACTGTGGAGGACTGAGTGAGGGTCTGTTTCTAGTGTCGTTCACTCCTGCCTTGCCCCCCACCCCTTTTAAAAAAGTATTTTACTTATTTATTTTTAGAGAGAGGGGAAGGTTAGGAGAAAGAGAGGGGAAGAAATGTCAATGTGACAGAGAAACATCGATTGGCTGCCTCCTGAACATGCCCTGACCAGGGACCAAACCTGCAACCCAGGCGTGTGCCCTGACCGGGAATTGAACAGGTGACCCTTTGCTTTGAGGGATGATGTCCAACCACCTGAGCCACACTGGTCAGGGCTTGGTCCCTGCTTTTGATAGCTGGGTCAGGTAATAATCAATGTAGAAGAAAGAAAGTGAAGCAGATACAAATAGGTAGTAATGGATACCATGGGGTTATGTGCATCATATAAGCCAAGGTTACACTAGTCAACCAAGCAGAGGCAGGCCTCGCAGCCTCTAGCCTAGACCATTGTTTCTCAATACTCACAAGAAACCTCTGAAAACCACCTGGGCAGCTGATGACGCACTCAGGTTTTTGAGTTCTGGTCCATAAACACGGTTTTGACTTGGCAGGTTTGCACTGATTAATTCTTATGCACACTGCAGTTTGAGAGCCATTGCCATGGAGGCAGCTCTGTCCCCAAGGACTGGTATATTGGCATTTAGCCCAAGGGGTCTCAGTTTGAATCTACAGTTGCTTCCCTTGTTCAGTTATCTTGATATTTCTTTCCTTGTGGGGACCTCTACTATGTTCAGTCTTTCCTTTGACCTTACTATTATCTTAAATATGTTGCTTGTCTGAACATTAGCTATTTAGATAATGATTAGTTCTTACAATCTAGTGTTTTTTCTAATTAGCAAACATTATGGCCTTACCACTGACTTGATACATGTAGAATGGAATGTTTCTAGCTCCCTGGAAATTGATTTGCTCTATTTTCTTATTTGTGTATCGATCCTCCATTTTGCTTCAAGGGGGTTATAAACACAGAAAAAATACAGGAAGATAGCATTCATTAAAAGTGAGGAGGAAATACATGATTCTGTTTATATGAGGTACCCAGAGAAGTCAAATTCATGGATTTGGAAAGAATGGTGATTGCCAGGGGCTGTGGGAGTTATTATTTAATGGGCACAGAGCTTCCATTCTGCAAGATAAGCAGAGTTCTAGAAAGGGGTGGCAGTGGTGATTGCACAACGATGTAAACGTACACTTAAAATGGTTAAGGCGGTAACTTTTATCGTGTTATTGTGCCACAGTGAAATGAAAAGGTGAGGGGAAAGAGGCAAAGAAAACAATGTGGAGACTACATGGAGCCTGGGGAGATACTGAAAACTATTCCCACATTATGCTCCCCACCTATAGCTTGGAGCCACTCCTACAATGCTCCACTTTTTCAGGAAACGAGAAAAGAGAACCTCTGTGAGTAACACAGTCAAGGATCTATTAGGGAAAACCCAGGTTCAAGAATACAGTCACTATTTTTGGTTCCAAACCCTGACAGTGATCTCGATCCAGGACTTTGTAGAATTGAGCCTCATGAGGCAAGACTCTTAAACTGACCCTCTGTATAGGCTGTTTTACTGCTATTCATTTCTCTCCCTGCCAAGGAGTCATTATTCGTTATTTATCACCTAACCGTGTTGGAAGCAGTGATGAGATTTTGCTATTTTTATCAACTGGTCTATTATCTCCTTTTGGGCATGAGCCACACACAACAAAAGGGAATGTTTATTAGAAATAACATCCTAGACTAATTTGTTTTGACCATAAAGATTTATGAGAGCAGAGACTGATAGGTCAGTGTGATGTAACAGATGTTCTGTCTCGTGGTGACATTTAATTCGGTAACTCATGAGCATTCACTTGCAAGGCTAATTCAAGCAAATATGGAAATGAGTGTCTTCATGTGAGTTTTTCAAGGGACTGGAAAACTGGAACAAGACCTAATGACAAATGACACCATCTCTCTGATGAGTGGAACAAAAGTGTCTGGAGGGTTGCTTTAAGCATTGTTATTTATGCCAGCCTGATTTAAGATCTTCATTAATCATCTTCCCAAAGACAGAATAAAAGGATACTTGGGAAATTTGCTGGTGGCACCATATTTGGCGATGAATACCAGGGAAATGGAAAGAAACTGAGCGGGCCTGGAAGCTGGCATGGAATGAAAGACAATGGAGCACACGATTATAAACACACCCTTTCTGGGAGCAGTCTCTATAAATAAAAGTAGGTTTTGGCTGGAACTGTGTGGGAAGTAGGGGTGCTTCACTGGATTTCAGAGAATAAGAAAGAAGGGCCGCATGGGGAGAAGGAACTAACAGTAACGAAGCACCCAGTTTACATGGTCTCATTTAATCTTTACACAGCTCTCCACTGTTCTTACCAGTAACTCACAGGTAAGTTTCAGGTTTCTCTGAAAGGCTGCATGGCTACCGAGTGGGTGAGGAAGGCCTTAAATCCCGGTCTGCCAGTTGTCAAGACCGAAGCTTTGCACACACCCCTGTGCTGCCTCCTACGAATTTCCTCTGTGTGGCCACATCTGAGCCTTCAGAAGCCTGACATGCACACACTGATGAATACCTATAGGGATGTGCACTTTCCTGAAGATTATGGATAGTTGCTGCCTTAAAAGTTTATGGTAGATTGTTTTAATTAGATGTTAGTTTCCATACCCACCCTGGAAATTTTCCCTCCAAATTTGGTTTCATTGAGAAAAACTCTCTAGTCTGAATGTAATGAGTTGAATGTAATGATTTAGGTTGCGTTGGGGGAGAAGTTATCCCACAGCCACTCTGAGCTCTCACATCCAATCAGCCTCTGAGGTCTGTTGGTTCCCCCAACATGACATCATTTACACCCACCCCTTTCTTTCATTGCCGCGGTCTGATTTCAGTGCTTTATTATCCTTCTTAATGCTCCTTCCTTCAATCCATCTTCCCTAAAGCTGCCAGAATGTGACTTGTGGATCTGACAGAATTTGCTACCATCTCCCTAATCAACAGTTGAAATATAAACTAATATTTTTGGAGTGCTAATGTTATACCAGGTGCGATGGTAGGCACGGGGGTCCACAGATTAATAAGACGAAAACGCTGCCCTGGACGTGCTCCCCTAGCCTCGCTCTGTCCTGCCATCGCCTTATGTGCGCTGCCGGCTCCAAGCCCCGTGGCACCTTTCTATCAAATAAATTAAGCCCCACCCCCTGGCTCAGCTTGCAGTGCTCCCACCTACTATTCTCTTCCCATATATTTGAAAAAAATTGGATACCTTTACCTTTCCTTTCCTACATAGCTCTTATAGTCCAGATAAGTGAAATCATATTAATAAGAGAATGGCTTATGATTGACAGAATCAATCTGTCAATGGCCTTTGCCAGTTTTGTGCCTCCCAAGGTGGTTTTTTAAAAATCTTGAAAACCCTCTTTCTCTATGTTTAATTGTTAAACTACCGCCTGTCTTCCAAAGTCCACCTCAGATACGCCATCCGTAAAGCTGTCTGGAAATCATTCTAGCCAGAGTCGCGCTAGCTGTCCTCCGAGTTCTACAGCTCCATCTTTTGGCACGCTTCAAGGCCTGAGCCCCCAGGCTCAGTCCCACTGATGTGTATAAGAGGTGTCATGCACTCCCTGGTGTCTTACTAAGTTATAAGCTACTTGGGAGTAGGGAGTCTGCCTTGTTCCTTTGTTTCCACTGAACTTTAGGCCTTGCACAGAAAAAGTGCTTTCTTTTAATTTGCAGATTAAGTAACTGAACAAATGACTTGATTTCATTCAACAAATACCTTGCGTATGTTCCAGGCACTGTAACATGTGCTTGAAATACATAAGTGAACAAAACAGACAAGAACTAGGGGCGGCAGGGATGGGGGTAATAAATACTTTAATTCTGTGGAAAAATTGTACAGCATCTCAGAAGACAGTAAATGCATGGACAGAAAGGAGAGAAGAGCAGAAGAGTGGGAATTTGAGAGTATCTGGGGTTGAGACTGGTCAGGCAGTTTCAATAAGAGGCATGATTTGAAAAAAGACTTGAAGGTAGGAGGGAGCTAGCTATGATGGGGAAGGAGTGTTTCAGGGGAAACAGCTGGAGTTCAGGCCTCGGGGGTGGGGGTTTGGCTGGGGGCAAACAGCCATGAGGCCAATGTGCAGAGTGAGAAGGGAAGCACTGGCACAGGAAGTGAGAGAGTCCAGGAGAGACCAGGCCATATATGGCCTTCTGGCCATTTTACTGATTTTGACTTTTACTCTGAGAGAAATAAGGAGCCGCTGCAGGAGTCTGAGAAGAATCAAATGATAAAAGTTACAATTTAAATAAGGTCAGCTTTGGCTGTTATGTTGAAAACAGACTTTGGCAGGGGTAAGGGTTGAAGCAAGAGTAGAAGGCTGCTTGGGGTGATGGCGGTCAGCCAGGCAAGGCTTGGGATGACAGAGGCTTGGACAAGGGAGGTGATGGGGGCGAGAGCAGTTGGTTTCTGGATCTGTAAGGCTTCCACATGTCTGGACTGAGCAGCTGGAGAGGTGGCATGACCATCGCCTGTGATGGGAAGGCTGCAGGTGGGCAAGTTTAGAGGAGTCCGGTGTTGGACATGCTGAATTTGAGATATCGATTAAGCATGTGGACGTCACAGTAGAGACGTCAAATAACCAAAGCAGTAGCAACAAGAAAAGGAAAATGGAAGAGTCGCAAAAGTGAAGCAGTAATTGTGGGTTAGAGGGAGACTGTCACATAAAGGGAAAGACTGAGCTGATTAATCATTCTGAATGTCTGAGGTTCAAGATCAAGCATCAGGTATGGCAGCGACTCCTGTGTGTTCATCCCCTAAATCAATTTTTTTTGCTTACTTATTCACAGAAGCTCAGTTTTTTGATGGTCTCATGGCTGCGTAGCATAAAGATAACATTTCCCAGGCTCCTTTACAGTTAGGTGGAATCATTTGGCTAAATTCTGACCAATCAAATGTAAGTAGAAATGTTGCCTGAGATTTGTCGGAAGATTGTTGAAAAGGAACTGATTCATCTGGAAGAGGCCTTCCCCTCCCCCGCCCCCCTGTAGTTTCCCACTGTTTGGAACTCAGCAGGAATGGCTAGCATTCCGGCAGCTGTCTTGGACAACAAAGACAAGTGTCACACCCTAGTGATGACAGATAGTACAACTAGAAGGATCCTTGGTCCCTCATCCTTAATTTTGTGAGGCCACCATGCCTACTCTGGACTACCAGCCTCCAAACTTTTTATATGAAGGATAGAAATAAATTTCTGTCCTTGTTTAAGTCACTAACACACCAAGTTATTTAAAGTTATTTTGTCTTCCATATCATTCTGAAAGAATTAATGAAAAAAGCTTCTCAGTGTCTTGATCTATAATAGCACTCGTTTTTTTAATAAGAATGATAAAGAATTTTATAATTTTAAAAAAGAGTGAGGATGAATAACCTTGAAGTCAAAAACATAGGTAGGTGTGCAAGTTTACTCGCAACACACACATGCGTGTGCACACACACACACACACACACACTCCTTTTTTCTGAGATAAACCACTGACCACCTGTTAGGAAAGGCTTTTCTGAGACTCCAAGCAGAACTGACAGCTTCCTCTTCCAGCTCCACACCCCCAACTCCAGCTTCTAATCCCAGTGCCTAAAGCACCAGGTAACAGCCTTGTTCACTGGCTTTGTGCTTGTGTCAGTGATCTTCACAGGTTTGTTCATTTACTCTGGAAAATAATTTTGAAAAACTACACTCCCTCCACACTTTTAGAATTGATAAGTAAAATCACAAATTTCAGTGGCAACAAAAGATATAATGTCTTGCATATTTGTGAATATCGTATTTTAATGTAAAGTCATTGTAACACTATTTTATGTATTACATGTATCTAATGGCATTTAATGCCCATTTATCACCCACTGGAAAAAACATATGAAAAATTTATTCTTTAGGTCAGAAATTTTAAATCGATTCTTTTCTCTCTGGAACTTACATTTCTATTCTATTTCCTCATAGAATTTTATTTCACATAATATATTTTATGTGTGAAATTCTTTTATTGTCATCCTCTCACATTTCTCTGCAACAAAAGTAAGTATGTACATTAAAATTTTAACAACAAATTTTCCTAACCTCAGTCTCTAAGTAGCAAATGTTTTTCAAGCTTGAGTTTACAGTGCAATAGTTCTTGGTAACTAACTGCTCAAAATACATGTGTATTACAAGTTTGAAAGAAAATAATTTGCTTAAGAATAAAAATTTATTGGAGACACACCTACTGATGAGATGTCTGGCAGAGTTATAGTTCCTCAATTAGAGGAGACCTCCTTTAATATTTTCTGCTGTTCCTTTGGTATTTCTTCACGCTGAGGCCGTACACGACACTGGCTCCGTTGGAGCAATATGGGTTACACATAAGGGGTAAGAGCTATGTCTTTCGTTTGTAAAGTGGGAGCAGGGTGATTGTGAAAAGGGAGGGGAAAGGCAGAACTGGCCTGACCGCCTCGCAAGCCCTTCCCAGGCAGGTCAGTTTAAGGTCCTGGCAAAGAGTGCGCTCGCACCATTCACGCCCACGTCCCTCTGGGAAGGTCCTGGGGTGGCGCCACGGGCGAACGCGCCTCATCTGAAAACTACTGCCGTGCATGATTGCCACTGAGAACAGGGAGCATATCTTATTCATCTTTGTGCAACAGCATGTGGCACAGTGCCACTTAGAAAGTAAATATTTGTTGAGTGGATACTGAATAATTAATTTCCGAAACCTAAAAGTTCAGTAGCTGCAAAAGTTTTAGTAACTGCTAACAGAAAAAGAGTCCTGTTAAATTTTTGGTTCAGAGTTGATAGAAGCCAGACTCGGGATCTTCCGTTTTGAAGTAATTATAGCAATAAGCTCTCTCCTAACTTCTCATTCACAGACAACTAGGATCAGGTAAATGACTCCAGAAATAACATGTATCAGATAGAAATTTTCAATTACGAGATCAAAAGAAAATCATTATAAGAAATTTTTCAAACGCTTCTTATTCTTCATGGTGTCGGGTAGCAAGAATGTAACAATCATTTAAAGAAAAAGAAGGCATTTAGGACAAAGATATGTCCGAGGCGAGATCAAAGGATAAGTGAGTTTGAGAGAAGTCAGAGAGTTCAGGTAGAGGGCATATATTTCATTAAAATAAGCAGAAGAAAGAGCATGTGTTGAAGGCCTGTAAGCAAGAGGGACACTATATCTTCCTTCCCATTTTTTAATCATTGAAAATTATCACTTTCTAACATATTACACATGTTACTTCATTATTTTCTATTTCCCCTGGTAGAAAGCAGGGATTTTTACTTGTTTGGTTCATCGCCTCCATTCCCAGCACCTGGCGTGTATTAAGCACTCAGTGAATGTTTGATGAATGAATAAAAGAACGAGTGATGGGTTTGGAATTCAGAAAGCAGTTCAGACCAGATGATGCATAGATGCCTCACTGAGTAACAATGGGAGATGAAGCTGGAAAGTGTAGCAGGGCCAGATCACAGCAGGATTTGTAGTGCTAAGACATTTGGACTTAATTCTGAGGGCAACAGGTTTTTGAGCAGGCATCTATGGGTCATCTTGGAGTTTTAGCGGAGGAAAGGTTGGACTGGGGCCAGCCTGAATGTAGACAAGACAAGGAAGAGGCTGGGGCCCTGCACCAGGGGAGCGGCTGGGGTGAGCAGGCTGGAACCTACTGGTGTCTCATAGGGAACAGCCAGGGTTAACTGGGCCCCCCTCACAGGGAGGCGGCTCTGCTCCTATAGGCTCGTCTGCTTTCACAGTGGCTCAAAGAACAGTATCGGTAAAAGGTAGATTTGAAGTAAAGAAGAAAATCATCAGAAATGCCATGGACAGATGCACACAGGTTAAGATGATGCCATTTTACCCTCCTTTGAAATCCTGGCACTGTTTTGGGATCCCACTCTGGGTACCACATCCATCTACCTTTAAGAGCATCAGCCCAGCAATTTCCCATTATCCTATTGGTAATTGTTCTAGTGTTGCAACCTCTTCCGACTTGAGGTTTTAAGAAATCTTTATCTTGAAGCTGAAAAGTAAATATCCACCTTTGTGTCAAAAAAAAAAACTATTAGCATTTTAATTTGGAAAAAAATGAAACCCTTAAAACCCCTACGGCAAAACCTTTATTTTCCTTTGTGCCTGAATTATTAAGTACTATCCACCCTAAGAACAAAGCAACACTTTTGTTCCGAATAACAGCACATCTGGCATTCAATAAAGCCCCAATATAGGATTTCGTATTAAATCAAGAGCCTATTTGTCAAAGAAAATCTGGCAGAGCAGATCTGCTGCCATACGAGGCAGCTTTAAGCTGTTGGTCCCCCTCTCCCCCATTATGGACGCTTTCTCTGATTAAACCACTCAAGATGATGTTGATAAACTGAGTCTGGTGTACAACAGAAGTCAGAGTTAATTAGTCTTTCAAACCAGAGGACACAGGAAGAAAACCAACAGGAACATAGCTCGGGTTTTCATTTTTAATTGCTCACGAAACAGAGAAGCAAGACTCTAGGAGATACTGAAGGGGCTGAGTTCTTCCCTAACAGGCCGGGTGGTCTCCCTGGTAACACTGCAAGAGTCCCAGCCCAGGAGGTCTCAGAAAAATGGAAACTCCTCAAGTCCTACACAAGACCTGGGCCTTTGAAGAAACGACAGTATTGCCATGTTTACTGCCTGTTTGAAGATACCTCTCTTTTGTTCGATCTACGCCTGCCCACATCACTGCTCTGAGAGCAAGGAGCCTGGGCATGGATCACTGTCCAAGGGGCAGGGCTGTGTTCCGATGAGGGGCACGGACATGCCACATACCAGCTGCCTCACTGTCTACAGCAGAAACTTTAAAAAGCAGAAAATCCAATTTGAGCCTTGTTTTTACAATTTTCACACTACTTGCCCAAAACCCCTTTCCTATTGCAGAAATCATGAGGCTATGTATAATTTCTGCAGTTGCTTGCTTAAGTAGAAGTCATAGGACCGTGTGGACGGAACATTTCTCCTGGTCTGTCAACTTCATATTTATGGTTCTGAGTCATTAGCATAAAAAGTGGTTAAAAATGCTGACCTTCCTCTTAGTGCTTATGATAAGTGACTAAAAGATTATAAACTTCTGCAAGATGATATGAAATGTAATAAATATAATATCTTATGGACCAAATAATTATTAATTATTTTATTCATTAGGTTGCTCTGCTACTGGTTAAATATAGTTGGACTCTACCAGAAGGAATTAAATTTTAAGTTGAATGAAAAATTATTTCTTTTGCAATTGTAATAACCAATATGGTATCTGGTTTAATGCATACTCTGCTCAATTGCTGAGCCTTCGTTTTGCGGGGGGTGGTTTGCAGGGTAGAGGGACAGAAGATAACTTTGGGGTTCTATCTTTCACACGCCTTTTTCCCTCTCAGCCCACCATGGACACCTGGGCTCTTTCCAGGCTGATGAGACACATGCCAGGTATAAGAGCCTTGATCGCCTTCATATTGAACTTGCGTTGGCAGTTCAGCTAGTGAGTCCCGCTCACATGGCCGACAGGGAGAGAGAGCCCCCTGACCCAGCCTTCACTCCAGCTGCCCTGGCTCTCTTTTTATCTCAGGGCAGAAGCACAGGCTGGGCGTTACACAATGAGCTTATTTATCCGAACTGGAAGGACACAGCCAACAGAAGGAGGGAGAGGAAGCCCTCTTCCATTTTATCTCATTTACAGTAAGTCCGGGCTGTAGCAGTCACGCACCGAGTGCCCTCAAAGCCACGGAATTCCCAGCACATCTTCTCTATTGTATTCTTGTTAAACAAATGTGTGTGTGTGTTTCTGTATAATTTTGGTATACACATTTATAATATACTATATAATATATACATGTTCACTCATTATCATGGTTTTTAACTATTTTCTGAATCTAGAGCTCATTTTGAAATACGAATCTGAGTGATGAACCCCCCCCTAGAAAAACGTGCATAGGTGCAAACTCAGCACTGAATCCACTGGAAGTTCATTTATGTCTCAAACAACAGGCCCTTGGCAAGCTAAAAGGTTACGTTTCCAAAAAGTTTTAAACCTTCACTTGCTGTTGATGGTCTTGCTCGCTGATATGCTACGTACTATGATTTTTGCCCTCGAAATTGAACACCTGAGGAGTTACGCCAGTTCCTCGCTTACAGCTTGGTGCAGAATGGGGATTTTCTGACCCAGGTCCTACAGCTAATCTACGGTTTCTACAAGAGACAGAATATACACTTACTCGTAATATTCATTATGTCAAAGACACCTGCCTGAGAGCAAGGCAGGACTACGCTCTGCCAAAGGTCATAGGGACAGTCCGCTTTCAGTTACTGTGGACGCGTGGTTCGGTCCCAAAGCACACTGTCTTGAGCTGCCTCCAGTGCACTCCCACACGTTACTCAAAATGTGACTCACGCTTCAAGGCCTAGTTTACTCCATTCTTCCCCCATGAGTTTTTTCAGAAACCATTTGCAGAATCACTTACTGCCTTCCCACCGTATTTTGTTTGTACAGGAGCTATCTACTGTGGAGTACTTAGCCAAATCTCTCCCACTTCAGCTACTTATTTCTAATCCTCTTGTCTCCCTCAAGGCAATAGGATGACCTGGAGGAGAGCTCTTAGTGGCCTGCATACAGTAGGGGATTACTACGAGTTTTAGAAGTAGTATGTATAGTGCTTAGGTGTTTCAGTTCTGGAGACAAGAGGCTTGAGTTGCAATCCCAGTTTTGCCACTAAATATCTGCTTATTTTTGGAAAAAAATACTTCACCTTCTTAAGTATCAATTTTTATCTTTCTGCAAAATAGGCATAATAATAGTGCCCACCTAGCTGGGTTATTGTCAAGACCAAATAATATAATACATTAAAAGCATTTAGCACAGCATTTGAATCACAGGGAGTGTTGACTAAAGGTTACTCACATAATTTGTCAAACTATATTTTACAGGAAATTTATCTTTTTGGGGTTCCTTCAGAAAGTCAATAATGGTATATAGCCAAATATTAAAGGTAGTATAAATTTTTGGGCAGAATTGAAATCTCATTTGGCTAAGTTTCCTTTTTTATCCTAGCCGGTTCTCAGATATTGGAAGTAACTTTATGATACCGTGTGATACTGGTTTGCCTTCAACATTGTTTCTATAACAGAAAGACATGGATCTCTAGCCTCCAAGGGATCTAAGGCCAATTGAGCAGGGCGCTGATGAAGACAGTATTTTGAATGTGGCTTTTGAGTCCTATATCCTAGTTTCTCTCTAGTCCCTATCAAAGGGATCCTTTTCTTTCTTACCAGAGATTAGGCCCTGCAGATCAGATGCTGACACATTTACTGCTAGAAAAATTAATAGCCCATTTTATTGTAGTAATATCTTTGGATACACAGAGGGGGGAAATGGTGGGGGAAAAGGGGGACATCTGTAATAGTGTCAACAATTTTAAAAAAAGCAATTAAAAGGGAGGGGATTAGCCAAAGAACATATATGCATAACCCATGGACACAGACAACAGTGTGGGGATGGCCAGAGGAAAGGGGGGCGGGGGCTGTGTGGAGGTGGGCAAAGGCAGTAGGGGGAGTGGAGAAATCTGTTGTGGTGTCAATAATAAAAACAAAGAAAAAAACCACAAAAGCTTTTTTAAAAAATTGTATCTATATGCATATCTTTAGCGGACTCCCCGAACTTTTCTCAAATGGGATTAAGTTTTTGGATTTTGCACATCTGAGTTTGAACAAATGTTTGAGGTTAGAGATTACATTTTATTCATGTTTGTACTTCTAGATCCCAGTATATCATCCAATAGATGCATTAAATAATTGCTGATTAAAAATATACAAAACTATATGTTGCATTAAAAAGGCTGTAGAATTTGGTTGTATTGGAATGTTTATTTTAAGCAAAGAGATTAAGACAAAAGCTGTCCAAAAATATTTGTACTTCAAAAGTTTGAGTAAGGAATTCATTTTTGAGGATGTTTTTAGTATCTAAAAAAGACAGATTGGAGTATCATGCTTTTGAGAATCAATTTTTGTTAATTAGCAGTGAATACTTAATTCTTCATTATTTATGTCTTTAACATCTCACATATTTCTTCCTGACTTCTGTCTAAATGTGAATTTACTAGGTGTTTCATATATACTATATGTCAAAGTATAGTTTTATGACCCTTATTTTTATGTACACATCACCCAGTGGCAGTAGATACTCTCAAACTCCACTGACATGATTTATTTGATGATGAGAAATTAGCATTCTGTAAGCATTTACATTATTTGGGAATAAATCAATTGTGTTGATTGATTTCCTTTGTATAATAAAAGACTTTTGAAAAAGGCAGAATTGACAGGAATTGGAAAATTTACTTGAGGACTCTGGGTGCGGTCACTCAATTTGTTTTTCCCTAGTCACGTATCTGTGTTTTTCTCAAGCAATAAATTTAGCTTCTGAGATGGCTTAGAAAGTTTACTTTTAGTCTTTCTTTTTCAGCCCATCACCAAAAGACTTCCTTAGTTCTGTCCTCCTGTCCCTGCTCTATGACCACCTCCATCCTAGCTCCAGGTGCTGGGTGACAGGCCGAAGGAGCCCAGTGCTGAAACACATACCAGGTGGAGCCAGAAAACCTTGGGGCGCCAGTTTCTACCCAGGCCAAAAGCTAGTCGACTGGGTGGAGAAAGGCTTTTGAAAATGTTCCAATTGTGCTTTATTGGAAATAAATGCTGCAGCTTGTGTAAGGCAGCTGTTTTATGGGGATCTGTCAGAGTTTTTTCAGCACTAATTTTTTTTCAAAAGCTCCACTAAAATTGAGGTCAATAATTTCCTTCTGTGTAAAGATTTTGTGAATGACAACCAAAGGTCTCCAAAGAATCCTGTTGAAAATTCTGGCAGTAACTCATTTATGACATGGGGTTTAATATCTGAAACAATATCCTGGGTGAAAGTTCTCCTGGCCAATCTGCTCATGCTGCTGAACTATTTTTTTAAAAAACATCTACTGTCTTTGATAACATACATCTGACTCAGAGGTCCGTAAAGTTCAGAAATAGCCCTAGAGACATAAGTGTGAATTAGGACTATACCTCAATACTACAATTTATGGAAGTTCTATGAAGACTGGCTTCAATAGGCCATTACATATGAGATAATTCCCAGGGAGACAGATATTCTCAGACCACCAGAGATTAGCCTCAGAGGTCCCACTTGACTTCAAACAATTTCAAACCTTCTTTGAAGCAAAGGAAATTCCTTGGGTATCCTTGTAAACCAATTTAATCTTTCTTGGGGGATATCATGGACCTCTTTCAAACTCATGTTCTTTGGCTGTGGTCATCATTGGGGCTGACCCTGAATGAAGCCATCTCCAAGACCGAGATTCAGGTTCCAGGACCGGGCCCAAGGCAGATGGCCGTACTGCGTCTGGCTCAACGTGAAACGCCCTTACCTGATACAGGCTGGCGAGGTGGTGGTTAGTTTTGATCAAAAATGGCTGGTTCACCCCTGGGTGGTCAACATCGTGTGCAGCTGCGGCCAGCAGTCCAAGCATGATGTCAAGAGGTGTGAGGAAGCTGGCGAGCTGTTAAAAAAGTCAAATTAGGAGGTCAATGGCTGTGTTTGCACAAACAGGTTAGCATTTGTTTTGGCTAAAGCAAATCAAATGAAGTATCACAGTATTGTTCAAGCCTTTCATCCTCCAGACCTTTACCCTCTGAAGCAGTCAGTGAGGCAACAGTCACATGGAATCACAAGGTAAAAGAAAGGACTATGTGGAAAGTAACTGAGCAAATCGAACTGTGTAGACTGTTCAGCTACCCTCCCTTTCCTACTGCCACGGTTTCCTTTTGGTGTCATTGTGTTGTTGCCTGTCAGTGGGTAGGGAGAAGGTGGAGCCTGAAATCAGTCCTGTTTCTAGAGAGAGCTGTAAATGAAGTAAAGAGTTAAAACTAAAGTGATGGACATATAAAAAAATCATTTGTATATTTCAACCATCCATTATATTGTTGTCACTTCTTTGAATATGAAATCAAGGGTGGGCTGAATTACAAAATTTGCATGTTTCTTCAATGCGTTGTAAATAGTGGGGGGATGTGTGAGAATCTTATTTTTTTTTTCTTTTTGGTTAGTTAGGAAAACAGGCAAGGGAATGGGAATCCAGTAATAACTTTAAATATACAACTTTCAGGCTACCTAGAGATAAAAAAAAACAAAAAACCATTAATATCTTTGGGCTATTTTATGTGGACAAGGCATCTTCCCAGTTTTGTCTTGGGAATGCTTGTCTGGCGTCTGGATATTCAGTGGTTGATGTTAAAACTAATTGAACTGAACAGTCTTGGACTGGAATATTATTTTCAAAAACCTTAAGAAAAATTCATCCTGTATGTTACACCAACTGTTATACAGCCAAGAAATGCCTCGCCTTTGAGTAACGACCACTATTATCATGTTTTTAATTTTGGATTGGCTTATCACATCAGAGTATGCTTGCTAAGAAGTCTTTGAGGATCACAAGTTTTCTTGGGCCTGAATCAGGATGTCCAGTTGCCTTAGTAGGAAATGGAGTTTGTGCCTTAAGGAGTTTTGATTCTCTTTGTCAATCAAAAACTATGAGGTGGGAGAATTTTCACAGAAGATTTCAGTGTTGGTTCCATTTGTAGCAATGATTCAAGACAAAACAGCTAGTTCTTGGAGCTGTTGAAGATATCTAAGATGGAGATTGTCGTGGGGAGGGTTATTTTTGGCCTAATGCAGCTTTTCATATAAATTATGAAAAGGAGCCTTAGAAAATTTGCATCTTCTTTCATGAGTATTGCAGTTTTCAGAGCTGATACTGGAACTTTAATATAAACAACTGCATTCATGTCATGAATGACCCATAGCAGCTATTCTGATATGTGGGGTGATTTGGGACTCAACAGGTAGTTTACTTGGCATTTCCATGTGGTTGAGGAGGCAACCAGGCCTGGGTTTACCTTTGGCTCCTTCAGGTAGCAGTGCATGGCCTGGGTAACGTCGGCGGCGTGGACAGCATTGTGGTATGGGTTTTGGCTGTGGTAATCTTCTTGAACCATGACTAGGAGGCAAACAGATAACTCAATCAGCTAAAAACAAAACACGAAGGGCATACAACCTCCGATTTACTGAGGGTCCCTTTTGCTTAAAAATATTGGTGTCTCCAAAATGCGCACCCAGGGGATTCGTTAAAAATGAACGTGGTTCAGAAGCTTGGCAGTTCGGCTGAACTGTTTTTAGTGGAGAGGAGGGGGAGGGCAGATGGGAAAAAGGTTAAAAGGATTTGTGAGACCCTTGGGAATCCTCACCACCTTCATAAATCACCCCTTTCTGGCATTCATGAAGGCTTTCATTCATAGGTAAAATAAATATGTAGGAAAAGGACAACTTTATTTCACTCTATAGTTCAATTATTTAAGTTGGTTGCCATTTATGAATACTATGCCATAAAAGGGGTTTCCTTTTAAACAGCTCTAGTAGGTAGCATCAGACTCCTGATATCCAAAGATGGGTCTACCGCTTGAATAACAGACACTGACCGAAGCAAGTCTGGGGCTTCTTCGGGCAGATATTCAATTGACTGCGTTGCTCCACCTGAGGACTCCGTGGCTTTATTTCTATCTTATTCTGATTAAGTGGCCATCTTCCATGCCCTTCTAATCTAAGGACCAGAGTACTCTTGGCACCAAGTAGAGACATAAGCAAGGCAATTTTGGTTAGCTGTTTACAGAGGCCACTAGCCTGCTTCAGCTAATAACCAAGGCAGTCCTTACAATGCAATATAATCAGCGTATACAGAATGTCCCGATTTACAAATGTGGCCATATTTTGTCAGCCCATGCTTATGAGTTTGGTCCTGGATTCTGGTGTTATTTTTGTCATCAAATTTTTGCATTCTTCACATGTACTCTGGGTGCATACACATGTCCAAAGTATCTTCATTCTTCTTCTTCAGGCAAATCAGAACTATTGGCCTTAGCCATGGCCATTCCTTTGCCAAGCAATCTAAATTCAATTTGCTTGAGGTTATTTGTGTTTCTGAAACTGAGCCATGTTGTGACTGATTTCAAAATTTTCTATTGTGCTTTGTATACCTTTTATTCAGCAGGTTTATTTTATAATTATATTTGAATTCTGGCTCTATCAGTTATTATTTTTATTGAGCAAATTACTTAACCACAACCATCCTCAGTTTCCTTGTCTATAAAATGAGGATAACAATAACTCCATTCTCAAAGGGCTGTGGTAAGGATTTGATGTGTTAGTATATGCAAGTCCTTAGAAGAGCTCCCAGCAACAAAAAAGCCTGGTTGCTGCTACTGTTGTTATTGTCATTGTCACTGTTATTCTAGTCTTGATGGCATCAAGCCAGCTTCTGAATTCAAAGCACAGCCATGGGGGAAGCAAACATGCTAATTGTTTGACTCCAGAAACATGCTAATTGACAGCAGAAAGTTATGTGATTAAAAATGTGCTCTGGACAATTCATTCATTGGCAGATGAATAAGAACATACATCAAGTCAGATGAGACTTGAGGCTGCTTTTGATAGAGAATGATGGTGGAGATAAGTAGAAACATGGTGGTCTTTCAAGTTAGAGACACCTGGGTTTGGATTGAGGGCTCTGTCAATTGTAAGTCATTGACCTTGAGGAAGTTACAAAACCTCTTTGTACCTCTTCTCAACTGTGGGCCAAATAGTGGTGTTAATGTCCAACTTGCAAGATTGTTGAAATGATTAAAAATAACATACCAGCAGCATCCAGCAGACAATGGGCACCATGTAAGTGGTAGTTTTTATTATTAAAAAAAAATCTATTGAAGATATTCAACAACTCATGTCCAGATTGGGATTATTTGAGGCATCTCTTACTGGAGTTTTATGATATGTAAATAGGTCAGTAACTTCTTTGACTACCTGCTCTTGTTGGTTTTCTTTGTATAGCCTTCATCTACTGTAAACGTAACTAATTAAATAATTAAACAAATGATCTGTCAGTGATTTAAATGGGTAAACCATATTTTAAAATGAAGATGAGATAATTTAAGGTTAATATGAAGTCTTCATCTGCTATGCTATGATCCCTACCAGTTTATATTAAAGACTATTATGGACTGCCATTACTTAATGGGAAAGGGGGTGGGAATATGAACAACAACAAAAAAGACTTACCTAAAAACCTGTGTAAGGTCACCATGTCTAACTTGAAATGGTGAATGAGTCCATGGGTGTTGAAGAGGTGGCACAGTAGTGTTACCAGGCTGTTTCCTGGAGGGAAACAGTCACCAGTTTTAACTCATTTTTATTAGCATTAAATTTTCAAGATTAACAATAGGATCAAAAGTTTCTATAATGAAAGATCTCTAATAGGATCCTTTATTTCCTCCTTTAAATTTGAAATTATTCAAGTATAAAGGATATCATTACTATGATCCAATCCTAGGTTTTCTCTTATTGTACAAGTGAAATTAGCTCAGGTCTTCTCCCTACGCCAAAGGCAGCGCCTATTTAGCAACATTAAGAGTTATAAGGAATTATAAGGAATCTGTCTATTTTTATCTACCAACAGGAGGCTTGATCATGAGATATTTTATAACTCAAGCTGGCAGAGATGCAAAATTGAAGCTGTAATAACATGTAAACAGTGAAGGAGTGTTATTTATTAAAGAATATGATTTTGAATTTTAAAAGCATTATAGAGTTTATGAAAGACTGTGAAGTAGACCAAGATGATGACTGTATGTCTTGAATGAAAAATGAGGTGTTTATTAAGCATATTCTTCCAGGATACCTGATTCTGTGTGTTTCTACAACTTTGGTTGTTTTTGAAACTATTTCACAACAATGAAAGTTGTCCATAACTGATAGTATTTCAAGTGACTCTTGTCCATATACATGCCACCAAAATTACTCAGTTAGAAATTCAACTGATTTCCTTCTCCCAGTTTTACAGCTATTTATATATCTATGTAAGTGTTTCTTACTGCTTATATATGTGGGGTTTTTTGAATTCTCCTTTGAAAGAGTTGTAGCATCTTACTGACTCTCTAATTAATTGAGTTAAATAAATCTTTGACATATGCTCATTTTATATTTCTATAAGAGTCATTATACTCTTTTGAACAAAAATCATTAAATAAAAAAATTTTTAAAGTGAAACAAATGAGAACATCTACTTTGCTTTCAGCTGCAGCCTAAGTTTTTAACTCTATCTTCAGCAACTGTTTTCTTCTGAAGATGCCAAACATATCTGAACAATACCTGCAATAGGGTAGATTTGACTCACTTAATAAAAGTGCACAAACACCTGCCCTGCAAGAGTCAGGACTGATCAGATGAGCTTTTGTGTTTCTAATTTTCATTGACTGACAATGAACTTCCTCCTTTTGTATGTGAACAAAGTACTTTGCAAGGACAGAATCTAATCTGTGGTTTTCAAATTCCTTTGGGATCATCAAGGCCAGAAGGAAACTTGTCTTAAGATTCTAAGGTTGAATTCAGTCTTTATTTTTCGTTTCGACTGATTTTTCTTTGCCCTGGTCCTTCTTGAGAGGCTGTAGACGCAGGAAAGTGAGGAAAGAAGGGAAGAGGAATGACAATGTTTAAAAATAAGTAATGTTTTCATGAAATTAATTCCCTTTTATGGTGCATATTTTAGTGTGAATTCTTTTGGGTGACTTACCATTTGTCAAGCGATCAAACAAGAAAATGTCAAAATCCCACGTTCCCACTTTGGAGAGCATATGCTGAAAAGGCAAACAAAAAACCACTCAAATGAATCACATTGGAGACTCAAATATTCACTTTGAGACAGAGTGAATTAAGCAATTACAAAGTTGAAAATACAGTAGTATTCTACTATCTATGTACAACTGGTTTATAGTATAATAAATCGTACTTTACTGGCTCATAACAATAATGTTAAAGGGACAGGCTCAAGGATCAGACTGCCTGGTCTGATGTCAACCACATTTCTTACTGGCTGTGGTACTTTGGGCAAGTTCCTTAACCTCTCTGTACCTCAGTTTCGAAATTTGAAAAATGTGGTCAATATTAATACTTTAAAGGGCTGTTGTGAGGATTAAATAAGGGAATATGAGTGTATGTAAACATAAATCTATGTAATAGAAGTGCTTAGACCAATGTTTGTACATAAGAGCACACATGTTAGGTATCTGTCAAAATTATAGTTCAGCAAAGTCTCTGCATCATAAACTAGTGTTCACTTAAGGCAGGTTTACAACCGATTTTAGTTAAATGAAGTCAAAATGATTGCTGAGCACATTGCTTTGCTCAATGTGGGACTAAATGTGGACTCTGCAGCTGAGAGATTGCTTATCTCCATTTTGTTTAGCTCTTTTTCTGGATTTTTGATCTGGTCTTTCATTCGGGCCATATTTCTTAGTCTCCTCATTTTGGCAGCCTCCCTGTATTTGTGTCTGTGTATTAGATAGAGCTGATTTGACTCTGTAATTTAGTAGGTGTCCTGTAGGGTCCAGTGGCACAGTCTCCCCTTTCACCCAAGTTGGGTACTTGAGGTCACCCATCGTGTGTGCTGAGTACATCCTCCTCTTGTAGTTGAGCCTTAGTTGCTGTTGACAGATCAATGGGGGGTATTTACCCAGGCCAATCAGCTATAAGGATTGGCTGTGACCATTTACCACCAACCTCTGCCCTCTGTGGAGGATCAGTTGTGCAGGGGCAGGGTGGTGGTGCTCCAACATGGTCTGTAGCTGTCCACTGGGTGTGCTGGCCCTGGAGTTTCCCGGATGGTACAAGCCAAGGTCAACCTCCACCTGTGTTTTGCCCGGGGCCACCCTGACTGAGTTACAAAGCAATCTGAAATGGCTGCTACTTGTGCTGGGCATGGAGATTCCTAGGCAAAGCCAAGCTGTGAATCTAGGCTGGCTGTTGCTAGTGCTGGGCCTGGGGCTCACTGAGGCCAGTTGTTGCTTGTTTTATTGGACTTAGGAAGTTGTGAAGCATGAGCCAAGACCAGCCATTCACATGGAAAAGCAGCTTGGGTGGGCCCATAAGTTGGGTGGGGTACAGTCTCTACGGACCTCCAAGGTGAGTCAAACAGTGTTAACCAGGCTGACTGAGTCTCAGATATGGCACCAGCTTGCCAGCTCTGTGGCTCTGTGGGGACAGGGTTTAGTAAAGGGACAATGGTCTTTGCTTGCCTTGATGCCAGGCACTTCAGTTTCTCCAAGTATGCCACTGGTGCCTTTCAAGCTGCTACCGTAGTGCTGGAGCTCAGAGGGAGTAAGTCTGAGTAGGTGAGTCCATATGTGGGTTCTTTAAGAGGAATTGCTTGGGGCTCCAGAAGTTTCTTCCACTGACTCAATTCCTGCTGGTTTTTGCAGCCAGGAGTTGTGGGGACTTACCTTCCTGGCACTGGAACCCTGGGCTGAAGGGCCTGGCATGGGGTTGGGACTCCTTGTACCAGGTTATCCCTCCCAACTTTTTTCCACCACATATAGGTGGGGGACCAGCCCATTCTGTGTCTGTGCCCCTCCTACCAGTCTGGATGGATGTGGTTTCTTTAATTTCGTAGCTGTCAGGCTTCATTCAATTTGATTTCTGATGGTTCTGGGTGATGGTTGTTCTATATTTTAGTTGTAATTTTGATGTGGTTGTGCGAATAGGCAAGCCATGTGTGCTTACTCTGCCATCATGAATGGAAGTTACAATTTAATTCTGAAATTTAAATTCCTCTGGCAGTTTGGATTAGAGACAGCCTGCAAAAAATTTTTTTTTTTAGATCGTCGCACATTAATTTCTACCCTCAGTTGGACCAATGAGCTGCAAAAATAGCTAAAATTAATAAAAATTATTTAAATGAATTAAAAAGTATAAAAAGGACAATGCGTCATATTGCTAGCCTAAAATGGAAAGATTGGTAATTATTGGGTTAATTTCACTATAGCTATTACAATGAGATAATTTGGTGGGTTAAAAATGTAGTTATTTTCTCATTAGTAATCAGTCATAAATTTTACTTTTCATAGTGCTCTATGTTCATATGCTTTGCATATTTATATAAATGAAAATAGCTAGGTATGAATATATCAAGCATGCAAACATGCTTTACCTCATTTAATCTCTGTCTCGCCCCCATGAGGTGTGTATTTCTAATAACTTCATTTTGTTCTTGTGGAAAAAGTCCAGCTATGTTGAGTAACTAGCCAGAGGCACAGAACATCCCAAGGTCAGAAGTAGGACTCAACCCTACCACCAGTGGAGGCACATTGGCCTCTGTGAGGCTCAGAGGGGGAGCTGGCTTACCCTTGCTTGTCCCAGGTAGTCTTCATCCAGCAGATGGAGAGAGGCTTGTGGTAAAATCCCACGAAGCAGCCTTGATGCATGGAAGTATCTTTGAAAGCTTAACAGTCTTTTCACTTTTTTCTTGGTGCCAAATTCCCCTGAGTGTGCTGTATCTGTGGAAAGTAATCAAATTCAGAAACTGCATATGTGAAAAGCCCCATTTTCTCTGGTATATAAAAATACAATGTATTATAAAGGAGAGAAATTTTAAAGATGTTCTCAATGCTTTCTTAAATATAGCCTATTTAATTCTACATCTGAAATTCTTCTAGAACAAAACATAGTATTTCTTCTATATTACATTTATTAAAATATTGAGATATTTTTAAATGTAATTTTGGAAGACAAAGTATATGAATTAAAACTACATTTTCTTAGTAAGGATACTGATATACTTATTAAATGAAATCCACATGCTTTTGCATGCATTTAAAGGAACAATCAAGCTTTTTCCTGCTCTACTGGAACCCACGTTCCAAAATTTAGGTCAGCTTCTCATCCTATCCTCACTCTACTCTAAGCAAATCCTTCACCGGAATTAGAAGAGTTGAGAATACACTAGCTTAGACACGAGGAAATATTACCTAATGTTCCGAGAACATCAGTGGCAAAGGAACCCATAATCTCAGCCTAAAAGTGACCTACATTCCCCTGACATGAAGCAGACAGGGTGTTTACTTTCTAATGGAGTATATTCTCTTTTGCTGGTGGCCACAAGAGTCTGACCCTGTCAGTAGAGATATTTTGATACTCATGTCACAGGTACCTTTCAAAACTTGACTGTTGACATCGTGGTGATTGTCCCGAAATACCCCAAGCACATTATTTGAATGCCTGTCAAGGGATGTCTCATCTCAGCTGAAATTCTGTGAATCACTGCAGGGCCACGTAAGTGACATCTGCTGCCAATTTTGGATCTGGAGTCAATTGAACAGTCTAGTAGGAAAGTGTACTATTTATATATAAAGAAATGCTGGTGTCTCTCATGCCTTCTCCCATCTCCCCTTTTCCTCTGAGCTCAAAATCAGAGTGGATGCCAGAAGCAGAGGAAACAGTAGTCAGGGGCCTCCTTAGCCATGTGATGCTCCCCATTGACAGGGAGTGCGTGACCAACATCAGTTGTTTACTGAGGTGGTGTTATGCATGCAAAGGCATAATTCAGGGCAGACAAAACCTACTGTTATCTGGAAATGCTGCCTGATTTATTTTTTAAAGAATGAATCTAGATTTCATGTGTGGAAAGGGCACACAAGTATATGTGGAGATAAGGGGAGTACAACGAAAGCTGGGTGGTCAGGCACACATCAGCATTAAAAATGGCCTATGCAGACTCAGCTCTGCTAGTGGGTTCTCACTCTCATTTGTATCAGTTTATCAAGTCAAAAGTACAGGATAAAGTGACTGATTCAGTTATTTTAAAAATAGTTTGAATGTTACTAAGGGACAGGCACTGTTCTAGATACTTGATGAGATCCTTCAGTTCTAGATCCTCCAGTGAGCAAAACAAAAATCCTCACTTTTATGAAGCTAACATTCTAGCATAGACAGACAATAAAAAATAAACATAAAGAAGAAGTAATTTATAAAAATGTGTTAGAAGGTGGTAAGTACAATGGGTAAAAAAGGAAAGCAAGGAATGAGGGATCAGAAGTTCTCTGTTGGAGTAGTTATGGTTGGCCTCATTAAAGGGTACCATTTAATCAAAACTTGAAGTAGATGAGGGAGCTGGCCAAGCAGCCATCTCAGAAGATGCCTTCCATACACAGGGACCACCACCATTAACCCTAGAGTGGGAAGCATCCCTAGTAAGTGGGTATGCAGGAGGGAGGGGCAGCAGGAGTCCATGGGGATGAGGATGGGGATGGGAGAAAAATGGGGGAGGAAGAGATGAGGTCTTAGAGCAAAGGCGGGGGCATGAGAATTACACAGGGCCCTGTAGGTCAGTGCAATAGCTTGGGTTCTACACTGAGTGAAATGTGGAACCACTTCAAAGTTCTGAGCAAAAGGGTGGCATGATCACACTTACATTTAAAATGGATTATCTTGACTTCTGTGTTGAGAGCAAGTTTTGATGTAATAAGACCTGTTATGAGGCCACTGAAATAATCCAGGCAAGAGATTATGGCTGCTCACACCATGGGGGAGCAGTGAAGAGGGTAGGAAAGAGATCCTGAATACATACTGGGTACCTCCAAGTTTTTGGCCTGAATGACCAGGATAATGGAGCTGCCATCACTGGAGATGGAAAAGGCTGCAGGCGGAGTAGGTGCGGAATGAATTTCGGTTTTGCCTACATCAAATTTGGAAGTCTATTGGAAAACGTGGCAAAGCTGTCAAGTAGAAATAAGTGGCTGTAAAATCTAGGGCTTGGGGAAGGAGACTGGGTTAGAAATACAAATTTAGGAGTTGTCAGATGAGATTACCTAGGGAATCAGTGTAGTCACAGATGAGAAAAGCATCCAAGTCTGAATTCTGCAGTACTTCAGCTTTAAAGGGTATGGAAAAGAGTAGAAAAGATGAAAAGAGACTGAGGAGAACCCAGGGGAATGGAGAAAAACCAAGAGAGTGCTATTGCTTGGAAGCATGGTGAAGACAATGTTGAGAGGAGGAAGACGTGATCCTCCGTCTCAGTTGCTGGTAATAGAGCAAGGACTGTGAAGACTGAGTATTGATCAATGGCATGTAAATCTGTCAAAATTTATTGAACTATGCACTTAAAAGAGTACATTTTATTGTATGCCTAGAAGCAACAACAACCTTGTAGACAAGCATATCTAGCATTCAGATTTTGTTTTTTAAAATACAATTTCTCACTAAATGAAACTACCACCTTAGAGAAATGGCTGAATCTGGGGCTGGGGCAGGCAAAGTGCAAGATGAACTATAACTTCTTGCTGTGCCAGAAAATAAGTGAGAGCTCAGACAATGAAGGGATCTCATTTAAAAATGACAGAGGAGAGACAACTTGAAGAGGTCCCTCTTAGAAAATATGGGAAAATTGGAGCGCCAAAAGGGACAACGGAAGACTGGATCATAAACCATTGACTGAAAGAGTCTACAAGTCCATACTCTTAGTAAGCAAGTAAGTGAGTAAATAAATAAGGAGAAAAGGAAGTTCTTTCTTGCAGAGAGTACCAACCAGTTATGTAAATGAAATTTAGAAAGTTAGAAAATTATCATTTTGCAACCTTCATAGTAATAACTGATTCAAACCAGAATCATCAATGGATATTAAAATTGTTAAGTAAAAGTACCCAGTTTGGGTGATAGGGGAGGCTGTGCCACTGGATGCTACAGGACACCTACTGCATTAGGCCATACTGCCAAGACAGAGTTAAAGCAACTTTACCTATACATAGAAGTAAAGCCAAACCCTGGAGACAAAGAAACATGGACCAAAGGAAAGAAAAGATCAAAACTTCAGAAGAATAGCTTAAAGAAATGGAGGTAAGCAACCTATCAGATGCAGCATTCAAGACACTGGTTATAAGGATGCTCAAGGAACTTAGTGAGGACCTCAACAGAGTAAAAAATCCAGTCAGAAATGAAGAAAGTCTAATTGAAATAAAGAACAGTTTATAGGGAAACAACACTAGAGTGGATGAAGCTGAGAATCAAATCAATGGTATGGAACATAAGGAAGCAAAAAACAACCAATCAGAACAACAAGAATAAAAATGAATAAAAAAAAAATGAGGATAGTATAAGCAGCCTCTGAAGCAACTTCAAGAGGTCCAACATTTTCAGCATAGAGGTGCCAGGAAGAGAAGAGAAAGAGCAAGAGATTGGAAAGCTATTTGGAAAAATAATGAAAGAAAACTTCCCTAATTTGGTGAAGGAAATAGACATTCAAGTCCAGAAAGCACAGAGAGTCCAAACAAGATGGAGGCAAAGAGGCCCATTCTGAGACACATCATAATTAAAATGTCAAAGGTTAAATACAAAGAGAGAATCTTAAAAGCAACGAGAGAAGTTAGTTACCTACAGGGGAGTACACATAAGACTGTCAGCTGATTTCTCAAAAGAAACTTTGCAAACTAGAAAGGATTAGCAAGAAATATTCAAAGTCATGGAAAGCAGGGACCCACAGATAAGATTGCTCTACCCAGCAAAGCTATCATTTAGAATCAAAGGGCAGATAAAGAACTTTCCAGACAAGAAAAAACTAAAGGAGTTCATTATCATCAAACCATGATTATGTGAAATGTAAAAGGGGTTTATTTAAGAAAAAGAAGAGCAAAACTATGAACAATAAAATGGCAAAAAATACAAATCTATCGATAATGGAATCTAAAAAACAAATTAAGCAAACAAGAAGAACAAAGAGAATCATGGATGTAGAGGGCATTTTGATGGTTGCCAGGTAGGAGGGAGGTGTGAGGAAATGGGTGAAGAGGTGAGGGCATTAAGAAGTATAAATAAGTAATTACAGAATAGCCATGAGTATGTAAAGTAAGTATAGGAAATGGAGCAGCCAAAGAACTTATATGTATGACCCATGGACATGAACAATGGTGGGGAGATTTCCTGAGGGAGTGGGGGGTACTCCGTGGAGGGAGGCAAAGGGAGAAAAATCAGGACAACTATAACAGCATAATCAATAAAATATAATTTAAATAGTATAATAACATATATTATACTATTTAAACCAATATTTCCTAAACTACTAAGGCAAACCATGACAATGCTATTTAGCAGTTCTATCTGGGTATTCTTTAATCAACAAAAAAGAAATTCTTATATGATGTTAGGTAGACATTTATGAAAAAAAATAGGGCTTAATTTTCTTATTTGAGAACATAGATAAAAAATGAAAAATATTCCTCAAGGTAGCTCTCTATAGGGGAAGATCATTCAATAATGCAAAAATAAACATATTTAAAGCAATATTAATAACTTATTTATCAACTGCCATTTAGGGTGTACTTTTGCTATATGAAATAATGAAAGACTAGCTTATAAAAAGGTGAAGGTACATTTGGGAGAAAAAGTCTATATAAGAAACAATCTGTGGATAACAGTCATAAATACTGCTTTTTGAAGTGTTGAAATGTGTTATAAAATTACTGAATTAGATCTGACACATTTGTTTCCAAAGAACTTTCAGTGAATAGCTGGTATATTTACTTTTATAATTAGATATATGATAATATGTGTTTCTGAATGAAAATTTAAATGATCAGCTAAGCTAAATTTTAGATAGTAGCTCAACTAAATTCAGCTTGTGAAAATTTAGTCTTAACAATGTTACTAATAATAAAATACTGTTTATTTAATGCCTTTATATAATTAAAAATCATATTTAAGGCATTCAAAATTAGCCTAATGATGTTTTTTATTTGCATTTTATTGTCCAATGGGTTATGGATCCCCAAATTCTCATTTGGAATAATTATAAAATGGTGCTTCAGAATGTTTCATTGCCTAAACTATGTGTGCATTGACCCTAACTGTAAAATTCATTTTCTGCTTACTTGTTCTTTTATTATTTTCATAAATATGTGCATATTAACACATTTCTGTACTATTTAGACACTAATTTTAGGGTTATAAAGTTTATATTGGCATGACCAATATGGTAATTTAAAAATTCACAAGTTGGGGTTGGCTTAAATGCAAAAAATGCTAATAAAATTATTTTCATTTTGAGTACCTTCTTTATGACATATTCTCCTTACAAGGGCTAATAAATTTTGGCAGTAGGAGAAACCTTAAATGTAGAATAAATACCTGGAATAAAAAAAAAGCTATGAGTACAGGTATACGATGAGGCTATTTCTGTCAACTGCATGTCTGGTTCCTTCAGCAAGGTCTGTATCCACTGTTTCCAGAACTTGAATTGTTAGTAATTGGTGCAGAACCAGCTCAGGTGATACCAAGAACAGAGAAAACCTTTACATTTAAGTGAGCAGGGTTTATCTCAAACAAACATGAAGACCCAACTCCATAAACCTAACACGAATACTTTCAGAACATTAATGCAACTGAATCTTTAAAATAATGCATTATTAATAAATGCCCTACTTTGATAATTATTGCACTAATAATTATTATAATACATTATGTGTTATATAATTATATGATAATTGTAATTAAATTCCTTGCTTGGGGTAATGGTTATTCATATGTTTTGTTTGTTTTCATAAAAATTTTCAAACGTGTTGTTCCCTATTTATTGGTATAAATAACTTATTACTCCCCAAGGTCAGAAACCATCTTATCCAACTTTGTGATCCCTTATGTCTGGCTTATAATTTTACACAGAATGAAAACTTCATATAAAATCAGTTGATTTAATTTGAATAAATTCTCTCAATTAGTTTATAGAAATATGATAGTCAAATGTCATTTTAAAACAGTAAGCCAATTTATAAAGTACAAGACGGTAAAACTTATGTGTTAGTTTTGAAATAATTTTCTCAAAACCCCAAGTGGAGTTCCAGGGCACTGGTCCTCCTGCTGCCATCATTGGCTGTGACTGACCCCCAACGATAGCACTCAGCTGTACCTGTATGATTGCAAATTCTCTCTTCTTTACACATCTGACTTTCCTATTAGGCTGTACGTTCCTGGAGGCCAGATTCCTGCTAGTTTTCTTTGAATTTCCACAATATGCTGCAAGTTACAGCATGATGTTAAATGCATGATGACAGAATGCATGCTGCATTCTACATTAAATGCATGATGACATTAAACATGCATTCTACATTAAATGCATGATGACATTAAATGCATGCTGCAAGTTACAGCATGGTGTTAAATGCATGATGACAGAATTAAATAACTGTCCTATGTGTGTGCTCCAGTTCTAAGTTCAAGAATGATGAATCTGGGGGAAATCAGGGTGAAATTCTAGTTTTGAAGATGCAGTTTTTAAAAAGATGAGAAAAATTAGTTTGATTTTAGGTGTAATGGTTTGAGTGCTCAAAGCACACCTTTCATATAGTTTAACTTCTCTAGGCATTAAAGTCTCCATTTATTCATAAAAATAACCAGCTGCTAAAAAGCCCTTTAAAATATAGAAATGGCATTTATGATATGGATATGATACCGATGTTATTTACTTTTTTTTTGGCTTGATCAAATTTTTTTCTTTTAATGATTTTATTTATTTATTTAGACAGCAGGGAAGGGAGGGAGGAAGAGAGAGAGAGAGAGAGGGAAACATCATTCGGCTGCCTGTAACATGTGCCCCAACCAAGGACGGAGCCTGCAACCCAGGCATGTGCTCTGACCGGGAACTGAACCAGTGACTTTTCGCTTTGCAGGATGGTGCCCAACCAAGTAAGCCACACAGGTCAAGGTGATACATGATGTTATATTAAGAAAACCCTGTCAACTCTTATCACAAAACTGTTAGACTAACAAATTAAGTAAAATTGCAGGATAAAAAATCAATGCACAAAAATCTGTTGTATTTCTACATGCTAATAATGAACTATCAGAAAGGGAAATTAAGAAGGCAATTTCATTTACAATTGCATCAAAAAGAATAAAATACCTAGGAATAAATTTAATCAAGGAGGTGCAAAACCTGTGTGGAAAGAGAGTCTGTGTTCATGAATTGGAAGAAATAATATTGTTAAAATGTCCATACCACCTAAAGCAACCATCAAAATTTTGACAGCATTTTTCATAGAAAGAGAATAAACAATCCTAAAATTTGTATGGAACCATAAAAGATTCTAAACAGCCAAAGTGACCATGGGAAACAAAAACAAAGATGGAGACATTACACTCCCCAATTTCAAAGTATATTTCAAAGTTATAGTAATTAAAATAGTGTAGTATTGGCATAATAACAGGCACATAGAATAAAGAGTCCAGAAATACACCCATGCATATATGTTCAATTAATTTATGAAAAAGAAATGAAAAATATACAATGGAGAAAGGACAGACTCTTCAATAAATGGTGCTGAAAACACTGGACAGACACCTGAAAAAGAATAAAGCCGGACTACTATCTTACACCATACACAAAATTTAATTCAAAATGGATTAAAGACTTAAACATAAAACCTGAAACGATAAAACTCTTAGAAAAAAAACATAGGTAGTAAGTTCCTTTATATAAGTCTTAGTGATGACTTTATGAATCTGACACCAAAAGCAACGGTAACAGAGACAAATATAAAAACAAGACTACATCAAACTAAAAAGCTCCGCAGCGAAGGAAACTATCAATAAAATGAAAAGGCAACCTACTGAATAGAAGAAAATATTTGCAAATCATACATCTGATGAGTTAAAAGGAGTTAAGAAGTTAGGTTCTCTAAATTCAGGTATTGAATAAAGATGTGTTAAATCCCCATGTCATTAGTTCTTCTATGTACAACACTGATGATTTCCTGACAGCTGTCACTGGAAGAAGAGTTTTGCTTCAACACTGCCATGGAGTGGGAGGAGGAGGAGGAACAGGGAAGTCTTTAAGGCAGGGTAAATTGTTTCTCTAGTTCTACTTTTTAACATGTTTACTTTTTCAATTGACATTTCTCTTCTATGTTCTTGACAGTGATGAGAAAACCAACATGGCTGATATGAGTCATAGAATAGAAGGAACTCCTCCCCTAGTTCACAGTACGCACACCTGCTACATCAGTGCTAGGAAACGGGCACCAAAAGTGTTGAGGGTCAAAATCCTTGTCCTCCTCAACCACCCAATGCACTGCTTTTTGGAAAGTGTGCTGTTTTTAGCCTATTGTTTTGCCTAACATAAAACCCATTCCAACCCATGGATTATGAATTTCTAAATCCTGGTGTTCAGGGATGGTTGAAACACTATTTCCTTTTTGTAAGGAGGGGAAAAGTCTTTAAAAATAAGCTCTTAAGACTTTTCTGGGCAATAGAGAGGTTTTTCAAAATCCCAGTTTGAATGAAATTTAAATGAATTAGTGAGAAGCAGATCAAATTTCCTCAGTCCTAAAGAAGAAATATATGCCAGGCATAGTGTGGTTTTATTGAACCCTCCGCTTTTCAGAGTTTGAAATGTTTAGCAAATCCTGAGTTTTGAGGGCAATGGTTTGTGGTGAGTAAATTGAGATGACCAAACTTTCAGTTGATTCTAAGTCTCCAGAGGTTAAAAACTGCTGCATTAACTCCCTAGTTCTCAGCATATATTTTAAATAAGTGTGGTCTTTTATCTGGAGATATGTGTGGATTGTTACAATTCACTACAAAATTCCAGATGTGTGTTATAATATACTTGATCCCCTTTCAGTCTGTCTGCTGGCTCTATACCCCTTCACCCCAGGATAATGGACTAACCCTTTGATTGCCTCCAGTTGTCCCCTCCAATCTATCTCACCTACCACTGCCAGATTTATTCCTCAAACACAACTTCCATCATGTCAGCCTTCTGCTCCAAATTCCTCAACGGCTCCCCAATGTCTACTTAGTTACATTTACATTATTAATTCTGGTATTCATGGCCCTCCACAATATGATGCCAACTTATTTTTCCATTTTTATCTCCACCAGTTCCCTTGCAGATCAATAAGTCTCTGTTCTTGCTGGTTTTTCCTCCCCACGTCCCACATGTTTTTCCTCTTCTGTACTGAGTCCCAAATTTCCTTTCAGTTGGATACTCTCTCTACCTGTTGAAATGCCATCCAACCTTCAATAGCCTACCTCAAGTGTTTCCTCCTCACCTCCCAATCATATCCTTCTGTGAGTGAGTCCTCCTGGCACTTTGTGATTGGTACCGTAGTAACTGGTGTTCTTAGCTCTGCTACTAAGCAGCACACTACTGTAAACCATGTTGGTGTAGGGCCATTTTTATACAGTATAGTGCCTGTTTCAAAAGATTCTTATTGAATTCAGGAATGAAGGTTTGAGGTGATTACTGAATGAGATACAAGCCTTTTATTTTTCCTACCTACTATAGCACATTACCTTCCTCCTGGTGGGTACTACTATGGAATTTTTGAATGGAATGAATTGTCCAGAACAGGGAAGATTAATTAATCTAACACAATAGATAAGAAGAGCATGGTCCCCTAGGGAGATGAATTTGAATTTCTGTTTCTTTTCTAAATCTGGTGGATTTTCTGAAATGGTTATAAGTGTATCTTTAGCATGGGGTAGATTAACACAAAGTTTGTCCATTGGGAAAGGTATAGATAAAAACACGGTATCTCCAAAAGCATTCAGAAAGCATCCTTTATGTTTTATTTTTTGGAAAGGAAGTACATTGTAAGCGAATTCCTTTCTTTTTGTAGGTTACGAAGGTTACTTGAATTATATTTCACCTGAGTGAATCCTCTGGTTTGATGTACTGGAACAAGTGGCTGGAGTATAATACTTTAAATGTAAATATCCACCCAAGTTCATCAGAGAACTTGTGATGTTTAATTGTACATTGAGGTTTGTCTCTTATGGCCTATGTTTCTCTGTGGGTTACAGTCCCACCGCAGGCGTAATCACATCTACAACTCTTGGTATAGGGCACTCTTAAGGAACAAGTTCCCATGAAGACTCACACCATAACAGGTCATGGAAAGCTATATATTTTCATGCTGAGTTAGAGCATAGAGAGGAAAGAATTGTTTTAATAACTACTGCAGTGTCCACTTGAATGGGTACTTAAACTGCCCCTAAAGATATAAGTGATACACTTAATCTAGAACAAAAATAAGTGGCCTCCCCATCCACTTATTCCATCCGTAGCAAGAACAGGGCTTAGAACGAGGGCGATGGAACTAAGATAACCCGAGGACCTACTAGATAGTTCTACATTTGTCATCCCATTTAATTTTCATAAAAGTTGATATTAGGAAGTCAATATTAATAGGTGCATTTTACAGATGAAGTATTGAATTTGAAAGACTTAGTAATTTATCCCAAATTACACAACTGATAAATAGCATAGCAGGGACTGAACTCCAGGTCTATCTGATCTTGAAGATGGTTCTCTGTTCATTATATCCTGCTTTTTACAGGAAAAAACAGAGTAGGGGGCATGTGAGAGTTCAAAACAGAACCCTGTTTTCCCTGTGGTACAGTGATATATCAATACTCAAGAAAAAGTACGGTGAAACTAAAATGAGAAAAAGAAATTTTAATATAATTAATAAATAAAGTGTTTTAAAAATCAGTAAAGATTTAACTAGAAAAACCCCAGCGAAATAACTTTATAGTAAAGTTTGAAAGTGATTCTACGTGTGTAACTTTCTTGTTTCTCTTGCTAAATGTACAAATGGAATATTAGGAGGTGAATAATAAATCGCTTGTGGGTTTTAAAATTGAAAACACATGTACTGACACTGACTTAATGTGATTTGATTATTATGTTATTATACAAAGACATTCGCAGACATTGGTTAGTAACTCAAGCTTTGGAAAAAACAAACATTTTTGTTGTGTACATAGAGCAGAGCGGCAGTTTCTGGGGAAGGGAAAGAGTGGGAGGTACTTGGACAAACAGGCTGCTCAAAATAAAACTTTGACAGGATGCACACAGGCCTTGTGTTTAACCGTTTGGAAGCCAAGATTCAAGTCACATAAGATTTTACTTTAAGTGCAACTGCTGATTGAGATGTGGTCTGACAGCATAATCTTACTTGTCTGGTACCGGCATTCTTTTCTTTCTTTTTTCCTCTCCAGTCCTTAATTTCCAATTATCTTTATAATGTTAAATAAGATTCTAATCAGGAACAGTTATCTAATAAATATGAAATATTATTTAGTAGCTGTAAATGAGTGAAACCGAAGCCCTTTTGGCATGACTTGGCTGTTTGTTCTTTCCAAATGTCTCTTTGTGCTTAGATCTAAGCAGTGTGGTAAATACCGGTAAGGTTCCACCTGTAAATATTCAATGAGTACCTATTCTGTGCAAGGTAATGTGGCATTTGAATATACAGAAGTTTTTTTCTTTTTTTAAAGATTTTATTTGTTTTATTTTTAGACAGAGGGGAAGGGAGGGAGAAAGAGAGGGAGAGAAACATCAATGTGTGGTTGCCTCTCGCACACCTCCTACTGGGGACCTGGCCTGCAACCCAGGCATGTGCCCTGACCGTGGAATTGAACCCATTGGTTGGCAGGCCAAAGCTCAATCCACTGAGCTGCACCAGCCAGGGCAGAAGTGTTAAGATAGTGCTTCTGCCCTCAGCTATCTGGAGGAAGGTGGTGAAATGGGCTCTTCATTGTACTTACTACTTTTGGTTCTACTTTGGGTGTGATGTGTAAGGAATATTTCAGTACAAAAATGCCTAGAAATCATTATACAAAGTGGAAAATGTGACCAAGGGGAAGGCTATTTGTCTAGTGGGCTCTGCTATGAAGAATGTGCTGATTCACTTTGCCTGTGTTCTTCGTGGTGCCTGGTATGTCTGTAGAGGATGTGGCAGGGAAGACAGGGTGAGAGAACAAGGGAAGAAGAAGGGAAATCAAAAGAGAAGGGACATATAAGCATCCATCAGAGGTGATCTCTGTACCGATGGAAGCCAACCTGAAAAGAAATGTAAGAAATGTTTTGTACCATCCTTTGAATTTCACATGGGCCTGAGATACTCTCCCAGTGAGGTTGTGTTCTTTCTGGTAATGGACCGGGTTCTACACGTCCTTCCAGATGAGGCGAGGCCAGATGATCGCAGAGCAATCAGTTGCAAATCTGCCCCTATTCTTAGGACTATGGAGAGCGCAGATCACTCAAAACAAGCATGTAGAAGCCCACGCTGGGAAATGATATGAAAATACACAGAACCTGCTAATGCTGTAGGGAAGGCTGTTCTAGTAGGAGCTGTGGAGAAGCAAATGAAAAGGAGGGAAAGCAGGTAGCACAGAAATGCACTAAGACTATGTGAAGTGTTTGTGCTGAGCTTTCCCTCACCTTCTTCATCCTAGCTCACTGGCACTGAATTTCCCTGAATGAGGAGTTTAATTGCTGTGCCTGAAGCAGGTGGAAGAGAAGAAGGAAGGCAGAGACTTGGTAGCTACAGAATCAGTTCAGCGAAGGACTTGTGAACCAAAGAGAATTGTCCTGTTATTTCAATAGCTCATCCCCTTTCCCTTCCCTTCTCTTTCCTTTCCTTCCTCTTTCATTCCTCTTCTCGTCAAAATATTAACTAAGGTATTACTTTGGTCCAGACACTGGGCAGTGCTTGGAGTGCAAAGATAGTGAAGACATAGCCTCTTCCCTCAGAGAGTTCTCCATCAAGAAGGGAGCTCAGTCCTGTTCCTCCGTGGCAGTAATGGCTGAAAATAGTTGTCCTGGGCTGGGGGTGGGGTATCTAAACTTTCTTGCGACCTCCAGCTGCCCTTCCAGCAGACAGCTAATGTGGCCTGAGAACTCAGCAGTGCCCTCATGGGGTTTGGATTTTCAAGAGTAGCTATAGCGCCATGATAGTGCCATCATTCTCCCTGATGCTTCACGTGTCTCCAGTTAGGTGCACCATGTTTAGCATTATCCTACTGTTTCACTCGGAGTCCCAGCCAATGGAGCTGTTTAGCAGCCAGAGCTGACAGATGGTGTGATCAGGTGGAGTAAAAAGGGTAATTCCAAGGAATGAGCCGTTCTAGAATGAGTCTAGAACGAGATGAATAGGTTCAAGTCTTGGTTCATCTACTAATGAAAAACAAATGAGTTCTTTGCGTAAAAGAATTGAAATTAACCTACACAGTACATGCTCAATAAAGATTTAGTGGAATGTGTAGAGACACACCTAGTGAGAATACAACTATCATCTGGAAAGAATTGCTTGACCAATCAATGAATCTCTTCGCTTGAATTAGTTTGTAATTAGGTAGGCAATATCCGATAGATTCTGATGAAAGGGAGCAGGAGAGCAGTCTAGAGTTTGGGGTTCTATCTCAGAATGGGGGAGGCTCTGCTTTGGGGAGGGCTGGAAGTTGGGGTGGAGAGGCAGTGAGAGCCAAAAAAAAAAAAAAAAGGCGCTTGTCTGCAAAGTCTTCCTTGCCCTGGTATTCTGTGCTGGGCTCCAATAGCAAGCCTGCTCCAACTTATATTCAACAAAAGCAGTTATTCATGCACATCAGAACTGTCACATTTACTTGTCTTATCCACTGAACTGTTTGCCTTATTTACCTTTTAATCTCTGGTACTGATATTCTTTGTTCCACACAACAGAATTACTAATGTAAACAAATTAGAGTCTACCTTGAACTGAGACAAGTGTTTTCAACTTTTCATTTTTGAAAATAAAGCTCTGTTGCTTACTTTCAGTAGTCAGCTTTGGGATAAGAATTAAAGGGACAGATGTTAAATCATCACTTTGGTAACTTGGGTAGGGCATATTTGATGCAAGCATACATTCTAAGCCAGCTTTCCGAAAGAATGGAAATTAAGACTCTCAAAACGCCAGGCTCTACTTCTTGGTAAAAAGCAAAATCTGCCCAGCTTCTTCAGTGTCTTAGAGAATATCCCTCTCAGTAATAACAAATCACAGTCTGCCCCCCTGATGACCTGGTTGGGTCGACAGATTTCACACTGTTTAAGAAGGAACAGTGAGGAGTGTTCTATTTGGAGAGTCTCCAGAAGATTCTTCAAAGAGTCAGAAAGATTACACCAGGGCACAAAGTTCAGAAGTTCAGAAGTTTAACGTCCATTACCCTGGAAAGTTTCATTGATTTTCTTTTTCTTTTTCTTGTATACCCCAATAAATGCTGCAGTTGCAAAGTTCTCAGCACGACTTGGTCAAAATCCAATCAAATTTAGGCCAAGAATATGCTTTCAAAGGTATGCTGTCAAAATTTGCAGGCTTGGGAGGCTTAGATAATTCAAAAAGTATCTGGTTTTCAGTAACCAGATTTCTAGTGATATCGAATTTCAGATTCTTTCAGGAACCCCAACTCTAAAATATTTTTCTTAAAAGCAACCAAATTTTCTTAAATTTACTTTAAGGATTCTCTTTTCTTTTTTTCTTCCTTTCTTTCTGTGTTTATTATTATTATTATTACCAATCTTAAGCCAACAGAGAAACTTTACAGTTAAAAAAGCTATAAACAATAAAACTTTTATAATAATAATAAAATAAAATATTATTATCATAGCTTTAGAAGCCATAGAGCTAATAATCTTTTTTTGGGTGTATTTTATTGATTATGCTATTACAGATGTCCCATTTTTTTCTCCCCTTTCTCCCCTTCTCCCCGAACCCCTTCCCATCATCCCCCCCTTCTTAGTTCATGTTTAAGATTCTTTTGAACCCAAAGCTGTCACTGACAAGTAAAAAGCCCACGGTGGATTAATAATTACACATTTAGTAATGCGGGACTTAAGAAACAAACAAGGCTGAGAGTGCTATTGGATTTATGAGATCAAATGTTGCGGGGCATTTTTGGTTGTCACATGATGGAAAGGGCCCGAATGGAATTTAGTGGAAGAAAGTCAGAGACGCTCTATGTCCCGAAGTGTTTGGGATGATTCTACATATCAAACAGTTGTCTATAACTCATTCAACTTTTCAATGGCTGTTCAAGTATTCACGTAGGTGAAAAAACCCTGTTTACATAAACCTGGAACCTCACCCTGTTTCCTGGTTTTACATATAAATACAAAGTATTCTTTTGCACTGTTTTAATACTCTTTTTTCAGGAATGCAACTACTGTGCAAATTAAGAGAGGAATGTAATTTTGGCAGGGAGGGGCGGTGGACCTAACTTTACCAGGAGTTGCTCTCCACCTTAGGAAATCACCAGTGGCAAGACTGCTTGTGACATTGGGTTGTGTTACTAACATTACAGCCCTGTGTCTGTCTGTGTTAGTTGCTGTAATATTCACGGTGATTCTGCATGTAGCTGCGATGTATGACCACATCATTATGCCTTCCAGGGTGGTAATGCCCAAGCATTGACATATTGAAGTCACGCACAGCTTTTCTTGTATTTCTGCTTTATAATATAGCTAGAAACTTATAATTTTTTGAGCTTATGTGAAAAAATAGGCTATGGATTTCTTTCCAAGATCATAAAGGAGGATATTAAAAATATGTGCTGTAAGAAGGAGGCATTGAGTCTAAGAAGGTTAAAAGCCATTGTACTGGATAAAAACTTAGCTGGTAAAGATGGTGAAGTAACAGACCCCAGGCTGCAGCACAGGGAGATCCTTACAAGAGCACAGTACCTGCCTTGCTGCGGTGAGCGGGGCCCACGTGCAGAGTCTCCCCAATTTCAGTCATTCACATGCAATTATTATGGCATTTAGCACATCTGCCACACCACTATTTACTCAGTGTCTTTTAAAAAATAAAATAAATCAATTTTTACTTTAATAAGAACATATTTGCTAATGATACCTTAGACAAGGGTGTGATCTCCAAAATATATAAAGAACTCACATGACTTCACTCTAGGAAGACAAACAATCCAATTGAAAAATTGGGCAAAGAACCCGAACAGACACTTCTCCAAGGAGGACATACAGGGCCCAGAGACATATGAAAGGATGTTCAGCATCACTAGCCATCAGAGAGATGCAAATTAAAACCACACTGAGATACCACTTCACACTAGTCAGAATGGCCATCATAAATAAATCAACAAAAACAAGTGCTGGTGAAGATGTGGAGAAAAGGGAATCCTAGTACACTGTTGGTGGGAATGCAGACAGGTGTAGCCAGCATGGAAAACAGTTTGGAATTTCCTCAAAAAATGAAAAATGGAAATGCCTTTTGTCCCAGCAGTTCCACTGCTGGGATTATACCCTAAGAATCCTGAAACACCAATTCAAAAGAACCTATGCACCCCAATGTTCATAGCAGCCCAATTTATAATAGTCAAAAATTGGAAGCAACCTAAGTGCCCAACAGTAAATGAGTGGATCAAAACATTGTGGTACATTTATACAATGGAATACTACACAGCAGAAAAAGCTACCCTTCATGACAGCATGGATGGAACTGGAGAGCATTATGCTAAGTGAAATAAGCCAGGAGATGAAAGACAGATAACATATGACCTTACCTATGAGCGGAACCTAATCAACAAAATAAACAAGCAAGCAAAATATAACCAGCAACACTGAAATAAAAAACAAACTGACAGTAACCAGAGGGGAGGAGGGAGGAGGATAACAGGGGAAAAGGAGGGGAAGGGTCATGGAGGAACATGCGTAAAGGACCCGTGGACAAACCAAACAGGGGAAGGACTGAGGGAGCATGGGGCTGGGGAAAGCAGTGGCGAGAAAATGTTGACTGGGGATGATGGGATGGGGTGCAGCGTTGGGGGGATAAAGGGGAGAAAAAAATGAGACAACTGTAATAGCGTAAGCAATAAAATATATACAAAAATAAGATCGTCTTGTATACCCTTTGGTGTGCATATCATATTTTGGGAAATGATGCTATATACTAAGAAAAATTTCAGGCTTGGAAAATGCAATTTAAGGGCAAAGGATGATCCAGTCTCATGCTTTAATTTTCTTTGTTCCTACAACACAATCTCCTTTTCCTAAAATAGGTCCTAAATATTGATTTCAATTACTACTTCTTTATCATAAACATAAATAATTTAAAAGTAGAAAGGAGCATATGTAATAAGGTACCTATATCACATAAATGGAATCTTCACGAAGACACCCTTTACTGAGCTCTGACGTAAAAAACTCTTAGTAGCAGGGCAAACCCTCCAGCCACTGTTGTCAGCATGTTACACACAGTTTAACTTTAGAAAATGTAAAGTATGCCATCCATAGCGAAGAGTCCTTTTGAATAAACACCTTAAATAGTTTATTTAACAAGTACTGTCAAGTCTCTACTATGTGAAAATCATTGTTCTGGGCACTAGGATATAGCAATGAATAAAACAAAATTCCTCTTCTTGTGGAGCTTGTATTTCATTAACATAAGATGAGAATAAAAGAAAAATTGATTTACATTAGACCCAAGAAGGAAATAGATGGGGATACAGCATACTCCATACCAATATGATGACCTAAGCTTGGCATCAGGGTATGTTCACATGATACTGTCATTTAGCAAAGTGATTTTAACGTTCTTTTCTTTGTATAGCTTTTCTAACAGCATAATATTTTGTTGATGCTTTGCACATATATCTCAGTCCCATTTAAAATTCCACTCCACAACTTAAGGAGAGGAATTTAAGAATTTTCTAATACTTTAGACCAAGTTTTCATTTTCCATATGTAATTTAAACTGTCCTTAAATCACTTTGAGTCACCCTTTTGTATTATTCATGCTATTGATGTCATTGGTAAATGGTTACCAGAGCTCCTTAATGATCATTTAAAGGAGTATAAGTGTCTCTTCTCTTAATCTTTTTTATTAAAGTCAGTTAAAAATAATACCAAAGGGTGAGAGCTGCTAAACAGTGAGTTCAAAAATACTCCAAGAGAACATCCCGTCATAAGACTAAGGAAACATGGCATTAATTTCCATAAAGTGGGTGTTTCTTTCTTACCTAGCAATTAATGTTAGATGAAATTCATCAATTTTATTACTCTATTCATCATTTTAAAACAACTAAAAGAAAAACTCATTGCTTTAGATTATTTTCAAAGTATCAGGTGGCATCACTGACCTTTATTGGTTCAGCAAATGGAAATTTTAAAAATAAAAGAGTTAAACTCTTCTTTTGGAGTTCCAGTAAATAATTGCTGCAAAAAATAAGTGATTTTGAAGCATTCCAAGATTCTGAGAAATCATGAATTGCTGAAGAAAAACTAAGTTATGCCTAAATAGCTTTTGTGTTAGTAGGTTTTGGTTATATTATAAATTTTGCAAAACAGGTTATCCATATTTGGCAATTCCCAATTAAGAGAATGTTCGCATGACTAGAACAGGCTTGTCTTTCAATATATTATCTTTTGAGACATTTTTCTCTGAGTTATTATAATCTATTTTTCTATGAAATTTATTTTTTACATGAATTTAAGATACTATGGCAGTGGAATCGAGAACAATGTTGATGTTTTGTGGACCTAATATTACCCCTTAAAGAATAATTATTGTTATAACCAAAGGGATAAATGCCTTGCAGAAAACACTAGAAGAGATCTTCCAGGTGAGGGAATTTCACTTGTTTGTTTCTTTTCCACTGCCTGAGCTAAGCAATTAGGACAGTGCCTCGCACCTAGTAGGTGCTCAATAAATATCTACTGAGTGAATAAATGAATGAAAAAGAGTATCCCATCAACCTTAGTGTGCCTGGAGGCCTTTCTGGGAAGAATGCATCAGCAGCAGGAGGGCAGCAGGAGGTCTTCCAGCAGAGGGGTACAGAGGATGCTGTGTGAACCACTGCATGGCTCTACAATCTGATCATGTCCCAGGTGGCCTTTTCCATCCTCTCAGTGCCTCCAACACCTCTCGTGTCAATAGAGGATAATAATAATTAACAGAACCTACCACATTGTTAGAGGATAAATAGGTTATAAGTATAAAGTATTTAGCATATAGAACATTTTCAATAAATATCAGCTAATTCTAGAGTTATAGATTGTATATTGATATTAGATTGAAATCCTCAACTTTCTGTGTAACAAATTTGGACAAGAATTGAACACTGAGACTAGGATATATTGTTTTTACAGAGTATGTTGATCAAGAAGTCTTGATCTTAGGTATAAAAGATTGGACTAAAGGTGTTGAAGTGATACAGAATGCATTTTTATCATAGACCCAGGCATAACTGGCTATTTCTTTGTAACTTTGTTTTAATACCTACTTGCTATGCAAGATAGAAGGGAGAAAAAAAATGTGTTGTTCTTTAAGTACTAGCCTTCAGTGACTGTCCATTTTATCCTTTACAGACTAAAGGACACTAGTAATCAGGACAGTCCCTGGCTTGACTCCAACCAAACCTCATCGTTTAGTGAAGGTTTCAACCTAGTTTTATGTCAATTCTGATTACCTTTCCTCCACCCATGCAAATCCCACCTCTCAACACCACACATTCACTCTAGGATCCCAACACACTCGCCCTTTGAATGAACCTAGCATTTCTTCATGCCTGGTCTTTATGTTGAGTGCAGTTTAAAAAAAACTGCCACTTACAAAAACCCAATCATGGTTCAAGTTCAGTGGCAACCTCTCCATGAGGTTCTTTGTTAGACTGTCCCGTGCTCTCTCCATTGGAGCCCCCTTGGTGCTTATCATTTATCTGGTGTTGTCAGATCATCAGGTATGTATCTAAGTTGTGTACCAGGCTTTCTTGAAATGTTTTGTTCATCCTTGATCTTCCATAGCTGCTGGCACACACTAGTTGATCAATAAGTATAAATCGTTTAATCGAGTTTACTTTTTCTTCTTAAAAAAAGGGGGATGTATTTCAGGTCTTCCAGGGAGATTTTTTATGGGGGGGGTTGGAGTTTTAGCTTTCTGGTCTTTACTAAGCATTGTCTCCAAAAAAGAAAATAAATGGAATGTGGTAAGGCACAAAATTAAAGACTGAGAAAAGAAGAGAGGAGATAGGGGATTTTCCTTCCTTACATGGCAAAGATGATCGAAAACGGGGGATGGGAGAGGGAAGGGGGATACTGGGACTTGTAGTGTATGCTAAAGTGAGTAGTACATTGTACTTGACCGAGTTCTGGTAACTCTTGGGAGAAAAGCTGCTAGAAATCTTCACATTGCCATAGCACCCAGAGCCACTGGGGGCAGGAGAGCAAGGAGGGAACACGCCCCAGCCCCAGCTGGGGAATAAACCAGCTGCAGCCACTGCTGTCTTCACGTGATGGATTGCCCACTGTGGGTGGTAGCGGGGTGAACTGTAAAGGGATGAGACAGAAGGAAAACTTGGGTTTATGGCTGGACATTCCTTAATAGATTACATTATCCAGGGAGCACAGACAAGCACTGGCGAGGAGCCTTTGACCTGAGGTTACACTGCCTCTGTTTTTCAATTTTGTATTGCTGGGGATGTGGGGGACTGACTGCGGGGAGAGGGCAGGCACGGTGACAGGCTTATCCATAATGGACCACACTGTGAGGAAAAGAGAGAGCAATGGCAGAGACTTAGCTGACAAAGGTGGGGCCAGACCACCATGTCATTGCTGGAATGCCCCTTTCAGTGGTGCCACGGCTGTGAGACATCTGATGCTGAGGGCTGGTGGCCAGGCGGAGGGCAGGGCTGTCTCTCTGGGGCACAAACGCATGAGCTGCAAGCTCAGAGGGCGCTCCAGAGCCCTGCCCTCCTTACTCCCCGCCTGGCTTCCTGCTTCACAGAGAAACCGGAAGTCACCAGGTGGGGAAGGCCTTCCTTTGCTCTTAGAGAACTGACAACGCTTCCCACTCTGCAGTCATTCTTCCCTCCTTCCTACCTACTCTATCAGAAGAGCTGCCTCCGTTGCCAAGGCTGGTCTCCTTCCCACCTGTTCAGGACACTTTACTCTCAGTTAGGACTTTCTCTCCCACGTCGCCCATTGCTCTTTCTCAATGAGCTCGTTCTCACTGTAATTTCAGCATGCTTAAATGTCTTGCAGAAACACTTTCCTTAATTCCACCTTCCCAGGTATTGTTTTTCTTTCCCATTTTATTTACAACCGTACTTCAGAGAGAGAGATGTTGTCTGAGGCAGAGCTCAATAAATACTTGTTGAAAGAATGACTAAGTGAAAGAATGGGAGACTGAAAAGGAATAATGAAGCATTCTCCTCAATGTAAGTCAAGTGCGTGGCCCTGTTATGTATTGTACAGTCTTCTCATAGCACTTCTACGTACAGTCATAGGGAAAGAGGAATACAAATGACAGTAGTAATAGAAATCCACATTTATACTGAGATGGGTACTATGCTAGCAACTTACACACACTTACTCACTCCTTCTCAAACCCTGCGAGAATCATCCTCGTTCTCTTCAATCCTTGTCCATCCCGGGAATCTGAAGCCCAGGTCTGGGCAGCCTCTGCTCCCCGGATGGAAACCCAGGCAGTGGTGACAGAGCCCCCAACCTGGGGAATCCCTGTCTTAGCTTTTCTCTCATTGCACGTGCTAAAGTTGTTTTATACCTTTAAGGTAAAGTTTAAATAAGGAAGGCCATGTCATTAAGTGGAAAAACAAAATGTCAAAAGACCTGAATCCTGGATCTTAACTCTTTCATTGCCTTGTAGTGAGTCACTTGGTCTCTCAGTTTTTTTGTTTGCTTGTTTCTTTCTTTCCTTCCTTTCCTCCCTCCCTCCCTCCCTTCCCCTTGTAAGACTGAGAAACAGGGCTGAAAGATCTCTTGAAGGGTCTTCATTTCAAAGCTTTGTCATGTAAAGTGTTTTAATGTGAATTGCAACTTTGGTTTCATGCTCTTTGGAATAAAATTCATCTTTAAATGATAAGCCGTCATTGTGAAGTTCCATAGAGGGCTTTGATAAGTCCTCAGCTTCACAATTTCCAAACACTTTCCCAAGTTGGCCTAGTAAATAATTTTTTTTTTTTTTTTTTTTGCCCATGACTGCAACTTCATTTTCTGCATCTTGGTATTACTTTCTTTAGGAAAAAAAGATTCTATTTCTAGTCAACACAGAGTTCTTTTTCTTTTTAATAAAATCTTTTTTGTGTGTGATTATAAGAGGAAAATATGCTTATGGTAGAAAAAAATAGAAAAATAGAAAGAAGGAAATAATCATCTAGAAAAAAATCTGTGTTAAAATGTTGGTATATTTTTAAAAATGTAGCTAAGATCTTTTAAGATACACAGTTTTGTATCCTGTTTCTTTTTACTTAATATACAGGGTGGGGAAAAAGTAGGCTTACAGTTGTTTGTATGGAAAATAATACAATAATTGATAAGTGATAGTACAAGAAAAACTCTTGTGTTTTGCATACTGACAACTGTAAACTGACTTTTGTCCCACCCTGTACTATAAACATTTTGAGAAACTGTCTTTCAGTGAAGCACAGTTTGCATGACAGGAAATAACCAACTCCCATTGAGAAAAATTAAAGCAACCGGTGGCAGCCCCAAATCTGACTTTAATTTGTCACAATAGTGATTCCATTTCCTCCTTTTCTGGAGACAGCTGACAAGTGTCCTGAGTTGTCACCACCACACCCTTCTCCTTTTTATCAAAGAACGCCAGGTTGGTGATGAAGTGAGCAATTTGTCATTTGGCACCTTCAGCCAGAGCAGGAGGAAGAATATAAAATATGTTTGAAAAGTTGCAAAATCTAGTATTCACATAGCTGTATAATTACATATTTTCTAATTAATTATAGAACTATTTGTTCAATGATATTGAACCATTTTTATACCAAAAAGGAAATAGTCCAAATGTACCAGAAAAGGAAAATGACTACTATAACGTAAGAAAAACAGTTAATGTATGTAATTGTGATATATATGTCATACAAAAAGAATATACTGCATACATGTATGGACTTTGAACATGAAAATTCATATATGAAGAAGAATGATAGTTTATTATAGGTAAGAGCTTATGCTCTAGTGTTGTAATATTGGGGTTTGAATTCTGGTTAACAAGTTTTTGGGGGTATTTCTCCTCTTTGGGCCTCAGTTTAAACAGTAGTGTCCACTCCATAGGGATCTCGTGGGGATTAAATGAGTTGATCTGCACAAAGCACATAAAGCAGAGTCTAGGACCCAAGAGCTCCATACATATTAGCTATTATTATTATTGTTTGATATGCTATGTGTTTGGCATAACTGACCTATATCAGTGATTTCCAAGTACTCTTGGTTCCCAAATTCTCATGGAAAGTCCAGAGCCAGGCTTGCTGCATCAGTTCACCTCAGGGCACTTTGGAAAAGACGCTCTCCAGAGGTTCAGGCTCAGTGAGTTTGCAGTTACAGTGTGATGGATGCTTTCTTGGAGATGGGGTGGGAGCACAGAGGAGAGAATGAGTACCAGGAAGTAGTCCCCTGGGAGGGTCGAAGGCTTCACAAAGGTCTAATGCTGGACCAGGGCTTCCTAAGAGAAGAGGTGGCCGAGGAGGGTGTACTCAGCAGAGGAAGAAGGTACATCTAACATTCATCTACATTTATTGAAGAACTATTATTGTGAGTAAGACAGGCTGCTGGACACATTGATCTCATTTACTTCTTGCCTCAACCCAATGATGCTGATGTTACATTCCCATTTTACATGCTTGGGCATTAAGTAGTTTGCGTGCCTTTCCCAAACTCACTCAAACCCAGGTCTGACTTCAAAGCTCATCATCTTCTGTCACCTCCCTCTGTTGACCATGTTCTAGAGAGTGCACAGGGCAGCAGGAGTTCAGTGTTCACGGAGCTCTGGGTGGGGCCACCACAGTAGACAAAGCAGAGAAGGGGTGTGTGGCTGGGTGGTAAGTCCTCTGTTATTTCCAGTGCTCACAGCAGCTTCTAGACCTTTAGGAAATGACAGCCTTGGGGAGCATTGCCTAAGAGGAATCCACACCTGGGCCCCTGCATCTTATGCCTGGGATTAAGCACCTCCCATCTTAATACTGTTGTGGTGGCCGTTGTCAGGAGCAGTGACATGGGCCACCTTCCCCTTGGGGCTTTCTTCCCTAATTGCTGCCATTTTCTTTAGGGATCTGTTCTGCTCCTAAGGTTAATTATAAGTAATCAACCACCCAGGAGCCCCAAGGCAATTTAGTTTGCTAGTTAGAGAGAAAACAAGGTCTTAATCTTATGTGTTCTTCGCCCCAAACTGAGATCTCAGTTTGGAAACACAACAGATTCTAAGGATGGAACACTTCTTCTCTATTTTATATATACATGAAAAAATATATATGCAAGTCTTTTGGATCTTCTGAAACTTTGATGGCAGGATGGCAATAAGAGGACTTAACACCTTATTTCGTTTGTTAATGAAGTCATAAGAGATAGGCTGTGCCTGCCTCTGGTAGGATGTTACTTTAATTTTATTTAACAAACAAGTTATTCTAACTTAGTGACTCATGGGGTAACTCTAGTCAAAAGAAAATTGACTCCTGCATCTCTATGTTTTATGGCCTCCAGAAATCCAAAGAAGTCACTAGAAATACTACTGGGTTAGGGTTTTACTCAAGGAAGTGCTACAATAGAAAATTGCCACTCATCTGTGCTATATTCAGGTGAGTTAGCAAACCCACTGGGCCATGACACAAGCAGTCATGCTTGTACCAAGTAGAACCCACGATGGTGATGGTGGTGGTGGTGGTGGTGAGTAATGGTGGTATCTAAGTAGCTTCTCACAGAGGAAAATAAATTTCTAGTGAAACTTATTTCTTTGTGGACTTTTTCATCAACAGTCTTGTGCTTTGCTAAATCAAGCTTATTATAAACTAAAATTACAGGTGCCCTTGAACAAAGTAGTTGATCTTGCGATACCTATTCTGGTCACGGGTCATGGGTGATTGTCATTCCCAAGTAAAACTGCCAAATCAGGCCTCTCTTGCTTGCACGGCAGTCCCTTATTTCCAGCTGTCTCTTGGATATTTTCACCTGACTCTACTGCAAAAAAAATTGTCACAACTGAGCTCACCATCTTTCCCCCAAGTCACCCTGCAGTTTTTCTCATCATTGGCTTCATCTCCCATTTTTCAGATGGCCAGACTATCCCTTGGAATTTTCAGTATCATTGAGTTTTATTTCCTCTTCCTCACATCATCTCTGGATTTATACCTATATTTCTATTGCCCTGATAGTCTTAAATTTCTCTTGATTCATTGAGTCTGTCCTTCCTACATCTGGGTGTCCATTAATGTTCCTAAACACTATTTTATTCCGACTGTGTTTTTCTCAGAATTCTCTAGTGATCCTTTATTGTTTAATGAATCAAATTCAAATTCTTTATCTTGGCACTCCAAGACTTTCATTTTCTCTCAAGTCAACATACTTTACTATGTCTCCCATATGTCAGCTCCGTCTCACTTGCAGGCATTTCATTAACCAGTCAACACTCTACCTTATCTTTCAGAGTTTAGCACAAGATCATAAAGTCCTCTTCTGCTCAGTCCACCTGAGTCATCTCCATCTTCCCTGGTCTCCAATTTACTGTTGGTGTCAATTACTTTAGTACTAGATCATTTATGCTCTTGTAAGGTTCCCAGTTTAGTGAGTGTTTGTCTTATCCATGTAATGAGGTTGTTAGGTCTTTGAGGCTAGAGGAACACCTACCTGAAAGTTTCCTTTTGAGCACTTAGAATCCTCAGCCCAGGGAAAGCATGTAGCAGGTACTACCTTGCTACCCTTAATCCTTGTTTACTTAAAAAAAAAAGTTCAGATATTTGCATTTGGTGTCACTGGGAGATGGCAGTCACACTGCTGTTTGGGACAGGAGCTGGCCATCCTACAGAAAGTTATGTCAGTTCAGTGGTTATCAGTGTGGTTGAGGCACCTTGGGCTCCTCATGGCCTCCTTGGAATGGAGTGGGTGTTCTGTTTGTTGAATGAATAAATGATAAGCCAGAGGAAATATTGGACTCCCTGATTCTATTTTTTATTTTTCATCACTCAGATAAAAAAATAAATCTGTTAAATGATGTCAGCCAAGTTAACAGAAGGCCGTGGTTGTTTTCAGTTCTAGCTTTAGAAGGTTAAAATTTGTGTGTGTGTGAATGTGGTCTTCCCCAGACAGGTATTGAATGTATTGAATGACCTCTCGTCACTTCTCTGGTCACCACTTGAAAACCTCATCTTCCAACAGAATTTATATCCAATTGAATAGAATTATTGACAACTCTTTCCTGGTTCCTTAGATCTTGAGACAAATTTTAGAATCAATCTAGAAGTTGGCTTTAGCATGCAGCTGTCTTTCCCTTTGTCATTGCTTCTGAAACTACTCATATTTTATGCCTCCAGAAGGTCTTCCCCAATTTTCCAAGACAAAATTATTATTCCATTTCTCAATGTTCCCAAAGTTAATGACTCTCTCCCCTGAATTCTGTATACATACATGTTTCTCCTATTCTGTATACCCTTGTTATACATGCATGTATTATTAGATGTATCACATCACATTAAACATTAAAACGTTAAACATTAAACATTAAAATATAGTTGGTGTTATGTCTCTGTAAATTCCTCAAAGGCAGTGGCTAAGTCTCATTCATCTTTGTACCTCCTGGAACACTGCCTACCCCAGGCAGTGCTCCAGGGACGGTCACTGATGAGTGGTATGACAAGGAAGGAGTGAAACTGTGGGAACCCACCCACTCTGTCTTCTGCAATGCAGTGGCATTTTGGTGGCTAACCATCCCACTGGTCTGGTACTGCCAGACCAGCATCTGAAGTGCCGGGGGGCTTACAGCCAGGAAACCTGAGTGCACATCACGGAACATGGTGAGTCAGAAGGCATCACGACCACAACCAATGGCTGGCCTTTCTTTCAGAGGAAGGCAAACATTGAACTTCGAAATTGCGGGGTGTTACCTTGGCACTCATGAGAAGTCTCAGTCCCGACTGGCACCCCACCCTTGTCTGCTTGGGGAGCACAGGGCTAGGGGTCAGGGCTTTGAGGCAGGTGGGATATGAACCCCTCAGGGCAACTTCTATCAAATCACCCTGTAATATGTTTTTAAAGAATGCTTTTATTTTATTTTCTCTTTCTTTTTTTACCTTTTTATTGGGATATGACTGACATGCAACATTGTATCAGTTTAACATGAAAGACACGTTGATTTGATACATCTATATATTGCAATACGATTACCACTGAAGCATTAGCTAACATCTCTGTCAGGTCATATGATTATCATGTCATTTTTGTGGTGAGAACAATTAAGGCCTCTTAGCACCTTTGAAGTTTATAATATGGTATCGTTGACTATAATCACTATGCGGTGCATTAGATCTCCGGAAATTATTTTTCTACTACTTGCAAGTTTATGTCCTTAAACAACATCTCACCCCATAACATTTTAGTTTAGGTGCTTTACGTTTTATATGGTTCCCTGAAGTCATGTGAAAAGTTATCTTTAAGAAGATTACTGAAAGGCCGTCATCATCTGCGTAGAATTCTCTCTTAGAAAACAAAGTCTGTAGGCAAACTGCCATTCCATTTTTAAGACGGGGCTCATGCTTCACACCGGATGGTAACAGACTGGGTGGGTTTTGGTTGACAGTCTTTCCACAAATGTATTTTCTATTTCTACAGAGTGTAATATGTTTTAAATGGCAGCTTTTTCAAAAGCACTTGAATCTCAGGTCACTTATACATTTTATGAAGGAGAAGTGACCCAGAGACTCAAATATGTGTGTGTTTGTAAATATTAGTTCTATTTCAGAAATAATAAGCAAAGGAAAATATTTTTGTAGGTACACTAAAATTACCTCATGCTTATGTAGCTAAAGTGGCCTTGCTTAGACAGACAGATCTGGAAGAGTAGAACTTAAAAATTCAAGATTAGCAAGTTAACCCACAGGAAAAGCCAAATAGTCAATTAACCTACTACTGCAAAGCCCGGGGCTGGTCTGGAGCCTCGGGCTGTCTGTGGCTGCGGACACTGAGGCTCTGAAACCTCCAGCTACAGCTGCTTCTTTCCCTCTGGCTCCACAGTCACTGGGAATGTCGGCTTTGTGTGTCACTTCCCTTGCTGAGAGAGTGTGGAAATCACATTGTGTTGGCCTGAAATGGTTGCCAAGGGAACATCTCCGCCTAGTCATTATCTACTCAGGCTACTGATTACATTAAACCAGGAGACAAAGATGTAGAAGGGGCCGCCGTAGCCACATGTTTTGCAGAGAATTGAAACTGCTTTTGCCACATTCACCTCTGTGGCCACATGTTTCGCTGAACACTCTTCTCTACATGTTCTCCTCTCTTGTCACCGCCTCTCCCAAAACAGAGTTAGCGAATGAAATACATCTATAGGGTGTCGGCATTGGTTTAATTGAGCCATTATATTTCCATTTCTCCTGCCTTCCTCCAGTTCTCTCATGTGGAATAAAAGTAATTGTTACCCTTTATTTCACTTTGTCCCACCCCTCCATGCTCAGGTGTAGCGGTAAGTATCCTCTTTAAAGGTTTATGGTCCTGTGTCTCACACAATGGGGCTGAAGCCATGGTTTTCTGCTACTTATCTACAGAAGCTTCTGCAAGTTCATATAGATGCCCTTTTCTAAGTTGTTTGAAATATAAACAGGAAATGCAACTGGCTGTTAACAGTAACTTTATCTTCCATATTTATCAACAGACAAATAGATGGATCTGATCTCTTATTAGGAAGATTTTCTCCTCTTCATTTCTAGAAGGCAGGTGACATTTGAGAGGTGTTGTCTCGAAATACTCTTTCGAGAAAAAATCCTGTATTATCCACTGGCCTTCTAATTTATTGTTCAAACCAGGATATTCTGGGAGTGAAAGGTGGCACTGTGAATCAGTATGCCTGGACAACAGGTGCAAGCTAGGACTATGCCAGGCAAATCGGGTATATATTGCCTCCTGTTCTGTACACAATAGGTATGTGGGCCTGGTAGAACTGTGCCTCAAAAATATGGGGAAAGGGATACCTCTTCAAGAAAATAAATTTGTGAAATTAGAAATTATAATTGTGGAATTCAAACTCTGGATCAGCTAAAGAGATGCCCTATCTATACTTCTTTCTCATTTAAATTTAGTCAACGTGCATTCATTCTTGAAAGTAAAGTGATGGCACTAGAATTGAAAAAAGAAAATGATGTCAACAAAGGAAAATAGATTGGAGTGAATGAGCCCACGGGGATATCATAAAGTCTTTTAGTTCTGTTGAAAAATCTAAGTTAGGGGTTGGGGACTTTTTTCCTGTACAGGGCCATCTAGCAAGTAACTGTGGCTGTGTGGGCCATGCGGTCTTTGTTGTGACCACTCTGCTACTGCAGTGTGAAAGCAGCTGTAGACACAACATAAACAAATGGGCATGGCTGTGTTCAATAGAATCTTTTTTCCCCCAGGTTTAAAAAAATTTTTTATTGAATTTATTGGGGTGACAATGGTTAATAAAACCATACAGGTTTCTTATCATCTGTAGATTGCATCGTGCATTCACACCCAAAGTCAGGTCTTCTTCTGTCACCATTTACCCCCTTTACCCTTTCTACCTCCTCATCTTCCTCTTCTTCTGGCAATCCCCATATTGTTGTCTATGTCTGTTTGTTTGTTTTTGCTGGATCTCTTCACCCTTTTCACCCAGCCCTCCAGCTCCCCTCCCCTCTAATAGCTGTCAGTCTGTTCTATTTATCTATGAGTCTGTTTCTATTATGCTTATTAGTTTATTCCATTCGCTAGATTCCATATATGAGTGAAATCATATGGTATTTGTCTTTCTCTGACTGGCTTATTTCACTTAGCATAATTGTCTCCAGATTTATCCATGCTGTCACAAAAATTAAGATTTCCTTTTTATTCTTTTTTTTTTTTTTTTTTTACGGCCAGGTAGTGCTCCATTGTGTAGATGTACCACAGCTTTCTTATCTGCTCATTGACTGAGGAGCACTTGGGTTGCTTCCAGATCTTGGCCACTGTAAATAACACTGCCATGAGAAATCTTATTTACAAAACAGGTAGGGGTAGGGGCACAGATCTGGTGCATTAGCTGTGGATTGCCCACCCCTGACCTTGTTGTCTGTTTTAATATTTAGAAGCTTTGTTCTGATAGAAAGTTATTTTAGGTATTAATTCGGATGTCTCCTGATTTGTTGTGACAAGTTGGGGCCATGGCAGTTGGGACCGACAGAAATGCGCAATGGGCCTTCTTATTTAGTGCGTGCTTTTGTTGTGCATGTTCCAACAGTTCAAGGGTGGATGGAAGAGGTTAAGTGCCCAGCAACCCTTAGGGTAGGGAATGGCAGCCATGTGATTTCACCGAACATTTTAGAAGGCAGGCTGCTGGGAGGCAGGTGCAGGGAAGAGAGGCCATGGCGATTTAGTTTTTCTTATAAATAGTTTAGAAAATAAGGCCAACGAATGCTCGCAAAACTGAAAGCATCCGAGGAAAATGAAGTCTTGGGTCTCTGCCTATACTTGGAAAAAATGACTCAAAATTATGGTAAATGATATTTAAAAACTCACTAGTAGTTAAACTAGTTTGGTACTAGTGTTTCTACACTAGTTGGAATCATGTTTTGTTAATAAAAATAAAGTTTTAAGAGAAAATGTTCCTTAGGGACTTATTTTTCAGTTTTTATACAGTTACGTTTAAAACGTTTCCCTTTAGGCAGAAAGCACACACTAAAAACTCCCACAAACAACAACAAGAACAATGAATGAGAATTAAATGAAGCGTACATTAAATAGTAGGAGATATGACATATATTATTTCACTGTGTGACTATATATAACACAGATATCCACATACCTTCTGCTACCTGGTGAGAAGCTGTTTAATTGCAGACTAAGTTAGGAAATTGTGGAGAGTGACCACAGTCATGTTATTGGTTCTAGTCTAACATGGCATTTGGGGCATTAGACAATAAAATGGATAATACCACAGAAAGGAGAACTCTCAGAAGGCTGGGTTTGATCTGAGCTGTTCAGCTGCATGTAAGGGGTGACTGACATTTATAATTACTTAATATAATCTTTTTGGGGGGACCCTTTCATCTAATTGGTAGGTTAACAATAGTTACTAGGAACTCAGTAACTGTAAAGAGGTCTTTTAGGATCTTGAAATCTCTTTAGAGATGTGTTTGATACACTGAGGGAGAAAAAATTGAGACCATTTATAAAGCAAAATACAATAAAAGCAAATTAATATTCCTTTGCAGGTACTACCAGTAAAGAGACATGAGTGAAAGAGTTATTCTGAGTGGACCACTGAGCAGAGAAGAAAGGGAATTTCAGGGTGGATAGACAACCCTGTCCCTTGGCGGGGAGAGGGGCATGAGCAACAGGTGGGGTGGATGAAGGTGGGGACAGAGAGGCTCCCGGGCTGGGGAAGGAGGTGGGGGTTGAGTCCAGGTTCTAACTGGGCACTTCCCAAAAGACCTACAGCAGAGAGGTCACCACATGGCACCTGCTTGTCTATGATGTCTTATATGATGAATAACAGTGAAATATCTGCATTGATTTTCTGTTTACATCTATAGTTTCCCAGTTCTTTTAGCTTACAAAAGTAAGACAAGCTAATGTAAAAAAAAAATTCCAAGATTACAGGCCTATGATGTAGAAGTGAAATATTCTGTAATCCCATTGACAACCGTAACCACCATTAGCAATTGCTTATTAACACTAAAATAAATAGAGATCTTTATCATCTGGAAGCTTGGAATTGTAAAAAAAATCTCCTATTTTCTTAATTTACTCCTTACATTATTACACATGATATAATATCTCATCTATTGAAAGAGGCTTTTTGGGTATTTTCTTTCTCTAACATTCAGTGTGTGATGCCCTCGAGAATTCTGGTCTATGTAAGACAATGAACTGGACCCCCCACTCATTCCCACCCTGCTCGGTGAAACTATGTTCCCTGGACTTGCAAATTCATACAATCAAGCAGGGGTGTCCAACCTTTTGGCATCGCTGTGCCACACCGGAAGAAGAACTGTCTTGGGTCACACATTAAATGACTGACATGTAATCACAAAAAAATCTCATAATGTTTTAAGTAAATTTATGATTTTGCATTGGGCCTCATTCATAGCCATCATGGGCTGCATGAGGCCCAGGGGCCGTAGGTTGGACAGTCCTGGGAGACTATCAAAGGGGTCACTTCTGCAGATAGCTAGAACAGCCCAGTCAGGGTCACAGAAGTAAGGACAAACTGTCCAAGCCCATCCCCCAGGCTGTATTCAATGCCGCATTGATCAGTGACCCAGTTCTTCCAAAATGCAGGGTCTGGGTCGTGGAGGTTGTTTCTAGTAAGGAAAGTGTTACTCCAAGTCTCTGTGTCCCTGAAAGGACTGAGAAAACAGACATCGCACATTGCTCTAGGAGGTTAACGAGCCAGAAATACAAACATGTCCATCTCCTGCTAGCCTTTCGAGGATCTAAGGATCAGAAACAGCCAGTTCTCATTTATCCTAGTAATTTCCAGGGGTCAAGGTAAATCGAATTACCTCTATAGCCTGAACTTGTTTATGCCAAAGGAAAGTAATACTCTGTGGGTGCAGCCCAGCACTTTGAAATTTATAGATTGGAAGTGATGTGAGAACCAAGCACTGAGAGCCTTGGAGCAAATTGTGAGATTTACCCACTTTCTACGCCCACTCCCAAGTCCAAAGTGAAGGAGGATTATGACAGGAGACATGAGATCTGGAGGGGTGACTGGCCGCTGGTTTGGATTTCCAAAGGAATTTGAGATTAAGAGAATTACGAAACAGCGGTTGAACAAAACTCCAAATGAGGAATGATATATGAAGGGAAAGGGAGAAATAAGTGAACTTTCGAGGTGGTGATGACGGAGGAAGCAGCAAGCCCAGTGTGAAAGGACCTTCTGTAGTGAAGAGTTTTTTATCAGGAATGCAAAAACGAACCCCAGGGATTTAAGTTAGACAAAGAAGGGAGAATTCAATAATGAGTAGGTTACTAAGGGCAGCTCCTGAATAGGTTTCTCTGTGGGGTTTTAAAAATAAAACAGAATTTTTCTAGTCTAATGGCTGGAGGCGAAGAGAATGTGCAGGATAATGAAAACAAGAGTTTCCTTGCATAGGGCTTCAGTTTTAAGATTTACGTTTATGATCTCATTTGAGCACCCCCCACCCCTCCCCGCCCCACCAATCTCTGAGAGGGCAGGGCTAGAATTACCTCACTAGTGAGGAAATCTAAAGACAAAGGGTTAAGTTCCACTTGGGAGGGGAGAGATGGAGGAAGGAAGGCAGACCTTGGAGGGTTTTGAAGTTCAGAGGGAAGTGAGATAGATATATATATATATATATATATATATATATATATATATATATATATATTTAAGAAAATGTTTGTTCCTTTCCAGGTACACTTGAGTACTCACTGTTAAGTAGGCGGAAGTCAATGAATGGGTAGGAGCCGCGGCGTTCTGCAGGAACCCCCGTCTGACCTCTTAGTCGCACATCTCCTAGAAAACAGAAGATCCAAACAAATGTTTGAAAATGTTGCCAAGTGTATTCACTTTTCCTCTATGAATCCTCTTTCCCACTTATGTCGCTGGAACCAACACCAAATATCAGGAGAAAAATGACTTTCATTTACCTTCCTTAAGAAGTGCCACGCAGGGGCATAACGAACTTGGCAAAACTCAAAGAAATGAAGAAGCATTTTCTTTTATATTTGCCTGAAAAATGAGTCTGTGAAAATTTTAGAAATTTTTTCTAAAATTGCAAAGTTTCCATGGCCTTTCTGTACTTCCAAAGGCCATAAAGATGAAGCATCTAAATCTGGAAGGACAAACTGTGTGTGTGGATTATAGCTTTTATTCTTATTAGAACTTTAATCACCCACAGTGTCATTTCTCTTAGATCTAGCACGATTGTTTTCTGACTGGTGTCCACTTTCCATTTTCCCCTGGTTGTACCACTGATCTGCTTCATAATCAGTGTAGACGAAGGCCATCCTAGCTCCAGGTACCACAGACACTTAGCCTCCCTTGGATATAGTCTGTAGAGCTTCTACTACTTGTTTGTAGGTTTATTTTAATGTCTCTGTTCGCTTTCCTTTTCGGCGTTTGACCTGTCTTCCAGATAAAGGGAGATAATGAAGTACCGTTGAGGGACCCTGGACTTTAGACTAATGCAGACCTTGAAGAGCAGGCTTTGAGCCTCAGTTGCCTAGCCTCAAGGTGTCATTGGTTGGAGAATATAATATAACATTTGATGCCTGCCAATAAATGCTGGATTTACTTCCTCCTACACTCCCGCACAGCAGGGACCATACGTATCACAGGTTCTGCATTTCTCCAGAGTGCTTTGTGTGTTGTCTGGTACTTAGCAGATTCTAAGTGAATGTCCTCTGTGGACAAAAAGAAACAGCAAGCCTAAACTCCCAGTTAGTACTTACAACGTGAAATCAGAAGAGATTTCACGAGAGGTAAAAATACGTAAGACCTAATGTATTTCTGGAACACCTGAATCAGGAAAGGTTTCTTCCACAAGTAATGGGTCCACCGCAGACATGAGGTGACCCCGGAGCCTGAGCCTGTGAGCAGGGAGAAGGAGCAAATCGTCTCCCTAACTCCTGGGTTAACCGGGGCTGGGGAGACAGCATCGGCGGTAATCCACACAGTCGACAGTGTTTAAAATATCCTCGTAGATGGGCCTTGTGTGGACTTGGGCCCGCAAGCTCTGAGCCCTTGGGAGATTCTCAACTTGGAATTTTATATGGGTGCCTTATTTAGTGCTTGGTATCATCTGATATTTTAGTGACATTGATATTAAAGAACATTACAATTTATGGAGTAAAGTGGGAGGAGGAGGGAAGAGATGGAAAAGTATATTTCTGATACCGAAGAAGGGAACACTGTTAGCATTTGATAGGGTTCAGGGGGGTGGGGGGATGGTCAACAGAGAAAAGCCACTGGGAAGAGCTGAAGGGTTTCCCTCTTGTCAACAGCTGTTTTGAGTCCCCTGCGTACATAAATCTCTGAAGAGTTTACAAAGCACACTCACAAGCCTTACAATATATTTATTTTCTTGTTTATCGCATTAGAGCCTCACAATAACCTTGTGAAGAGAGTCACTACTATTCTCCTTACTTTACAGGTGAGAAAACGGAGGCTCAGAGAAGAAAGGGAGGGACTGCTATTCACCCTCCCAGCCCCAGCTCAGGGCTCAGGTCCCTTAAAGGCACTCAGTAGATGTCTATTGACTTTAATTGATGGCCTGAGTTTATGGTGCTTTAAACGTATAATTAGTAGAGCTAGTCCTTAAACCTAGGTTGTTAAACTTCATAGGCAGAGCTCTCTCCTCAGTACCACTGGTTTCTAACCTTATAAAGTATGCACAGATGGTTTTAAAAATAAAAACAAAAATCACAGACCACACATGATAGCCAGCGAGATAGTACAGCATGTTTAAATGATATAACAAATTCAGCACTGCCCTTAAGTAATTTTATATTTTATAAATGACAGTAAGTTAGACATCTACTTGAAACACCGTGCATAGGTGAGGCCATGCTAATTCAGTTTACAAAGCCCGCTGGGCTTGTGGCTTTGCCAGCCTGTTGTGCCAGCCTTTTGGGCTTCTCCTAGGGGCTTCGGGCTCACCAGCTGAGAATCATGTCTCCACTAGTATTTTTTTCTTAGTATTATCAAGGAGTTCTTCCTGGTTTTGTAGTCCTGAGGGCACGATGGTCCCAGAAAACTTCTGTATAATATCGATGTAGGGTTTAAAGCCTCTGCCAGAATTTATTCCATTTGCCCACCTGAGATTATAAGGCAGAGGAAGCTCATCCGCACATAAGACTTTTGATTTAGAGAAACCAAGAGGAGACAGAACCGCATGCCAGAATGGAGAAAAAGAGAGCAATATGCTATGGGTCAGGGACTCCTGTTACTGAGAGGGTCTGCATGTCACCCTGGTAGGCGACCTTGGGAAAATTAATGACCATTTTGAGGCCCAGTTTCCTAATATTTAGATTAGCATAATTATAGCAGTTTTGCTAACTCTGAGGGGTTGTCAGGAAATTATAAGGTGCATGAAAATAACATGCTAGTTAAATTTTATTGAATATTTACACTGTGCTCAGCATTTTACATGCATTTTCTCCTATCATCTACCCAACAACCCAATGCAGTAGGTTTTATCACTAGGTTGTTATACGGGCGAGGAAACTGAAGCCAATGGAAATTTGAAAATTTGCTTGAGATCACACAGCTAGTAAGTATGGCGCTTGAGCTTAAACTCAGTATTGGCTCCAAACCCCCCTGTTCTAACCCATTCTCCTATATTATCAGGATAAAAAAAAAATTATACAATCGGTTAAGCGCTAACTTTTTATTACCCGCATGTATCCTTTGGTTGCTATTTGCCAATAAACAAAGTGGATATTTATAATGATTCCCGGAAACTGAGTATCAGGAGAATCTACCCGCACGATGAATGTGAGACTCAATCAGATAGATGTTGTTTATTCTAACAGCAGTCCAGTGGAAATGGGCTTTAGAATAAGACAACCAGGTTCTGTTCTGGATCAACAAGGCATCTATTATTTTCAAATAAGAAGTGGAAGGCAATTATTAAAACCATTATTCGGCAAAACCAAAACTACCTGGCAACTAATTTACTCAAGCTCTTAATTAAGTAGAGTTTTCTTATCAATACAGCCTCGATTCTGGGAAAAAGAGACAAATAACAGCAAAGCAAGCTGACAGCAAGATATCTAAATGAACAAACAAAGCAAAACAAATAAACAGCAGCAACAACTACCAAGCCCATCCCCGAGAGCTTCCTTTCGGCGCTCATTCTGTCTGTAACTGCAATTACAGTCTTGAAGCAAATTACTCATAAACCTAATAATGGCCTTTAGATGTAGTAAATAGTTGTTTTAGAAAAGGATTAAATCATGTTAAAAAATAGTAAAGCAGGAGGCAGGACAATTTTCAGTGGGCTAACAATGCATTTTAGAAATTTCCCCAGAAACCAAACATTCCATATCTCAAGCATTCTATCTAATTGAAGCTCTAATACAGTAATCTAGGTTCTAAGCATATATTTATAATATAGAAAGATCTTGCTCCTTCTCCTTGCTTCTGGGAGTAAATTGCTTCAATATGCTTGTGGGAAGAGAGAAATAATTCAGTAACAACAGGCCCTGGAGGGGCGGAGGCCACCAGGACAAGGGGCTTCCTGCTGAACCGCTTTTACTGGCCATGGTCTCAGGCAATCAGCTGTTTACCTAAGGCCTTATATCCAAGCTAAACAATTATTTTGACTATTCATTAGGCCCTTGTTTAACTTCAGCAACTTTCTTTCTGGCAAATGAAAGGTGCTGTGGAAGCAGGGTAGGAAGCGTTGACAGCTAAGTCGTGTCCTTAGTCTGTTCTTATTGTGTTCCAAAATGAAACAAACAGCAGGGGAATTCTTATTTTGAAAGGGCTGCTTCTCGTTTGCCCCTTCAGGCTGAAAACATAACATGTCGTCCTTGAGTATTTAAGGCTGCAAACACAGGCAGAGGGCTGAGCATCTTGGCTCCAGAGGCCAAGACCTGGAGACGGCCACTCACCCTCCCAAGGGACGTGGTTCCGGGATGGACCTCTTGCCCACTTGGCCTCTCGGGCTGTCTCTGTTTAATAAAAGCTTGTGCTAGGGAGCAGACGTTATGTGGCCTCTTATGTAACTGGCAAAGAGCGTGGAGACTCTGATGGTGATGACAACTTACAGTGGCTGAAACATGGGCCACATGACAAGAACCAGACGTTGGTCCCAATCGTGGTGCCAAGGTCACTTCAGGGTGGGGAAGGGGGATAGGAAAGGGACAGAGCAGTAGCTTCTATGCTCCTATCGCATCTGAGATGAATGAAGAGGATAATGGTAATGGCTGCAGAGAACGCGGCATAGACATTCCCAGTGGGGGTGTCACGAGGAAGAAGATATGGTGGTCATGTGAGAGAGACGCCATCCTGGCGCAGCCCACATATTGTGGGAGAGAAGCAGCTCTCAAGAAAGGTATCCCTTTGAACTTCTTAGACGTCACTAATTCATGTCACTGCTGCAAACTTGCAAAAGGAAGGCAGAGAGAACCCAGATCCCCAAATCTCAGACGAGAACTTTCACCACGCTGCACTGCCTTGGCCGGCAGCTTTGAACATTTCAGATGACTACTCTCAATTAGCAAAGTGAATTATTTCTCCTGAGATGTTTATCTAGTCTAACAAAGAGGAGGAAGTTTGTGCAATTTAATCACTCCTTAGATTTATGGGATAGCACAGGCAGCCAGTTGAGATAACTCAGGCAGAGATGACTGTCCCGGGAGCTATGAGCTCACATGAGATCCAGGATTGCTGATTAGAACCAAATTTCTCATCTGGAGGTTCAAATCTGCTGCACTTTCTTGAGTCAGTCTGGGCCTGTCTGCTCACTCAGGGCTACGTGCTGAGTTGGCTGAGTAGGAGGCTTCCTGTCTATTGATCTTTTGCACTGAGTGTGTATTCCTGGGCCGTCCCTGAGAGGGCTTTGCCCGTAGGAGGAGAGACCAGGACTTAGGTGTCCAGAAACCGCACTTTTGGCAAAGGAGACAAAATAAAGTTTTCTGTGCGTGTGAAATAAAGTTATTTATTTCTTTTCTTTGTAAAATCCTTGATCCTTATATTAAAGTCAGAGAACAAGGAAATTTCATCAAGTCAGAGTCTCTAAACAACACTGCACTACGTTGCAACTTCAGCTTAGGATAATTAAATACTTGTAACGAATGTGCATTTTGGGACCTGAATGCTGTAAAAGTGAATGTTAGATAGCAGCGCTTTTATTTTTTAGGGCAGGTAAGGAAAGTTTTAACTCAGACTAGACATTCTTCAGCTTGATGGTTTTACAGAGGGAAAATGAGAAAAAAAATGTTTTAATCACCACGAAGACAGGAGTCTAATAAAAAGAAGATATTATACAAGAAGCAGCAGGAACGCCTAAAGAGAGTTCTATGAAGCTGTCAACTTAAAAGAACACATCTTCTTACAAAGGCAGAGAAGAAGGGAAATACGCTGGGGAGTCATTTTAGGGAACATGTGATCTCGGTCTGACTTAAGTAACGAAAATAGCCCTGTAAAATTGTACATTATTCACTTATTTCTGGGATAATGCTTTTTATTGCCAGAATTTCACCAAAGCCAAGTCTGTTGTTTTTTTATAAATGCATTATAGACACACACACATGTACTGGTACACACACAATGCCTGGTACATTGTCGACACTCAGAAAAACATGAACTATTATTCATATTTTAGTACTGTTCTTCTGAGACTCCTGTCACTCCTCAACCTCCCATCCCCATGATAGTCGGCATTATTTGGAGGATTTCTAAGTCAGGAACTATTTTACAGATGCCTAAGTTGGTTCAGTCCTCACAAAAATCTGCCTGAGGCAGGTGTGTGGATCATCCCCATGGCACTGAAGAGCACGCAGGGCTTGTCAGTGGCTGAACTGGAATCAGAAGCCAGGTGGCCTCAGGAGCCCTTGCTCTCCAAACCATTGCTGCACTGGGCCACTGTGTCCAAGCTCCACAACCACGATAGGGGATGATGACCCATGATGTTATTCATCATTTCCGCAATCATCCCACCCTGAGGTTCTCCTCTCTCTGCTGGGAAGCCCTGGGTTAATGAAACTGAGTACCAAAGCTATGTCCCAAGGAAAGCCGAATGCGCATCCAACGGCTTCTTCACAGCAGTATTATGGGCCCAGTGAACAGGGATGCAGCAGACCATGAGTCAGGAATGAGTAAGTTCCCGACAGTGTAGCTTAGACCACCATCGCTAGTCTAGGCTAGACTCTGCTAGAGATATTGGTATCTTGCAGGTCGGTAGGACTTTTGGGTGAATGGGTCCACAAAGGGGCCAATTCTAGGGCGGGCTCAGAGTGGAGCCTAGATTAATTCAGCTCATTTAAATAATGCTCATGCAAAACATTATGCAGAGTGTTGGAAAGTAGGTGGGGAAAAGGGAAATATAAAAATCTATAAGATGTCTTGACACTCAGATACTTAATGATCTATAAAAAGATCATAAAAATGAGCAAATGTGGTATAAGCTGGAAGGAGTCTAAGTTTTAATGATACTGAGATATCTGTGTTTGGGTCCCTCTCTCAGAAGCATTGTGAGGCTTTATGATTTTATTTGGATAAGTAACTTGGAGATTTCTGGATCTCAAATGGCTTCCTAGCAATCCTTTCAAATGTTTCTCTTAGTATTATACATCTGAAGTCTATATAATTTTAGTAACCAATGTCACCCCAATAAGTGAAATTTAAAAAGAATCATTTAATGTTAAATTTTAAATTTAATATAATTTCACATTTTAGAAGTATGGTTGAAGGTGAGATTTACATTTTCACATCAAGTTCCCAGTAAGCAAATTTCTGTAGATATAGGCAAATGATTTTAATTAACAAGACTCTTTTCAGAAACCAGTTTCTATTAGGAAGAGATGTCCTTTGTATCTGAGAGTGTGTTAGCTCTCTGGAAAAAAAATATATACAGCAGGAGAGGTAGGGTGGGGGAGAGAGAGGAGGAAGCCAACAAGAGAGAAGGGACAAGAGGGGTAGGGAGAGGGGAGAGAGGAGGCTACAGAGAAAATAGACATGAGGAGGAATTTAATAATGGGATTGAAGAAGAGGAAGGTGTCAGGGATAATTCTTAGATTTCTGTTTTACGTAACTGGATGGTTGGCTGTGACAATCAAGAAAAAGGGAAATCTCAAAAAAGAAGTTATTTCATGTCCTTCATTTGATAAATGATATTTAATATAAATGATATTGATAATACATGATATTTTTAGTAAGCAACACAATGGTGAGAAACCTTTAGAAGGGTTTTGGCCTCATGGAGCTTAAAGTCTACTGCAGAGAACAGTATAGGACAATTATATGCATAAATGTAATGCTACAACTTTGGGTAGTGGAACAAAAGAGATGTATATTGTGTTAAATTTATAATGGACTTCACCTTGCCAGGGAGATTGCTTTAAACTTCCCTGAGGAGGTGACATCTGATCTTAGGTGTGGTGAATGAACAGGAGTCAAAGTGAACATATGCCCCAATTTGCCCTGAAAGGCCTTGATTTATGCCCACTCTCTTGCTTGGTGTAATTAGCAATAAGTCCCTTTCACACTCAAAAGTGCTCTGGTTGGATCATACCTTACATAATCGCTCTGAGTGCAGCAACCCAGGCAGCAGGAGTGCAAGGCCAAAGGTCCCGTGGTAGGAGGATGGCATATATTAGGCACCACAACAAGGCCAAGTACATCACAGCAAAGAGAAAAAAGTGGATGTGCTAGACCGTGGAGTAAAATGACGCTGGAGAGGTATCAGGGTTTTGTAGGACAGGTCAAAGAATTTGACTTTATTCCATGCAAATTTGGAAGCCACCTGAGGATTTTAAGGGGACGGGACGATGATGTTATCAGATTTGCATATTGAAAAACAACTTTGGGTGTAGTATGGAGAATGGATTGGAGGAGGGCAGGGGTGACCAGAAGATCACTGATGGTCTAGGTGAGAAAAGACGGTAGCTTGGAAAGGGTGATGGTACTGGTGGAGAGGTGAGTAGATTTCAGAGGTACTTAGGAAGTAGAATCAACTTGTGGTGAGGAACTGCATGTGAGGGCTGGGGGAGAGTGAAGTCTCGAGGGTAATCTCTAGATTTCTGGCTTGCATAACTGGGTAATTGATTATGCTAATTACAGAAAAAGAAAATCTAGAAGAAGCAGATTTTGGGGAAAAGGGTGCGCACTCAACTTTGGTCACACCGAGTTTAAGTGTTAATGAAATTTCAAAGCAAAAATGTCAAGTACACAGGTGATCAAACGGATCCAGGACCCAGAGGGAATGTCTGAGACGGAGATATAGATTTGTAAATCAAATAAAACTATGAGCATGTATAAAGTTGCTGGGGAAACAGAAGTGAATAGGGCCTCACCTCCTGCCCTGAGCCACTGAAACATTCAGGGTCTTGCTGGGGCGGTGGTGGTGGGGTCTCTGAAGGAGAAAGGGCACCCATGGCAGGAGGAGGAAGCCCAGAGCCTCTTCATGTCATGGAAGAGAGTGATTCAAGGGGGAGGGGATGGTTTTCACACAGAGCTTGCTGAAAGGGTCAGCGAAATAACTGATGAAAGTCCTTTGGATTTAGCTGAGCAACTGTAGTGGGAAACAGATGCAGAGAGTCCTTTGGATATCATGTAGAGCTGGGGAATTGGGAAGGTTTTATTAAGGAGCTGATGTTTAGATGGATCTTAAGTGATAGGTAAATTTTTAAAAAGTAGCATTTTATAGTGTTGGTTTCCAATTGATCCAACTATAGTCATTGAAATGAAGGGGAGGGATTTTTAGGGAAAAATTATGCTGATCTAAAGATCAGTAGTAATCCCTAAAATGATATTAATAATAAAACATAATTTAAAAATTGCACAGAGGATAAAACAGTGCAGGTCATGAAAATATCCATACATTTTTGCAAAATATATTGATGCCCTGTCTAGTCACTTCCTATACTTAAATACACTAATACTTCAAGACAAAAGTCTAGTGGAAATCACTGCCAAAAAAAAATTTTGTTTGGAAAAAGAACGGATGGTCTCATCAATGAGAATAAATATAATTAATAGATAAAATGCCGACCAAGTCCCAATATCACTGAATAATTTTTGTGTTTTTTGAACTTTGAATAATTTGAGAGAAGTGTTTTAATGTATTGTTTGTTTTCATGTGCTTCCGTGTTTCCTGATTCTGGCTGGGAACAAGGACAAACCTGCCAAAATACTGCAAGAAAATATGTTGCTGATCACGGCAGGAAATACTCCAAGTCCCATGAGATAGCCTGTTCTTAGGAGACTTCCACACCAAGTCTGCTGACCTCAGAAGAAGCACCAGGCTGCCACACTCACTGCTGGAGCCTACTCAGGGCCAGGAGATATTTGGGAATTCTTCATTCCAGGAGTTTGTGCCGACATGGCGCTTGGGGTTCTCTTAAGCTCCAAGTGTTGTTTGTTTTTTGTCTTTCAGAAGGGAAACAGACGGCAAAAACCGGACTCAGTAGGGAAATGGTTGAATTGATTATGTTATGTCCATATACTCACTTCTGTTGTAATAGCTAAGATTTATTGAACATTTCGTATGTGTTAGGTATTATTGGAAGTAGTTTTCATGAATTAACTCATTTAGTCCCCTCAGTAAGTCCCTTAGACGTAAGTACTGTTGTCAATATCATACCTGAGAGACAGAGGTGTTGAATTACTTTTTTCAAGATGGCATGGCAGGTTAGTGTGAAGGCGGATTGGAAAGCCGGGTGACAGCCCCACAACCTGTGCTGTTAACTAATATGGTACAGTCTCTGTTACAATATGTCTGGATCTGAAGGGAGCACGATGGCGTGTTGTTAAGGGAGGGTAGGTGTTATATAGGGGGTGGCAGGAGCTAGGGGGAGGAGGGATTGAGCAAAAAAGAAAAAAGGACTCATGGACATGGGCAACAGTGTGGTGATTGTAGGTGGCGGGGAGGAGGGAGGCAGTTTAGGGAACTAAATGGTAACAGAAAAAAACACAAAACAAAACAAACCTGTTTCACCAAATAAAGAAATCAATAGCCCAAGAAACCATTTACTACCTCCATTCTGAGTTCATTAAATCATCTGTTTTGCTAAGTAGGGATAATGATAGCTGCCTTGTTTACCTCACAGAAAGCAGGAATCACATGAAATTACATGGATAAAAGTGTTTTGTCAATCGTTTTGCAATAAAGTTTTATTATCAAGAATATTCTTACTGATATTGCTATATAAATATTAAACATATATAATATACTATATATCATATAAATTCTACATTGCATCATCCTTTATATATTATAGAAATAATATTGATATTGCTATATAAATCTAGGTTAGTGTTAAAGTATATTCAAAGTGAGGAACATTATTTACTGATATGTCATTAGACATATGAATTAAGGGTGCTATAGTCAAATGTTCTTGGGAAACACAGAGATTTAACAAAATTAAACCTAAAAGAGTTGCAAGTTATCAGCTAATTGTATTTTCCCAGCCCCCAGCCCCTGCCCAAATTCATATGTTGAAGCCCTAACCCCTAGTCCTTCAGAATGTGACTCTATTTAGAGATAGGTCCTCTAAAGAGGTGATTAAGCTAAAATAAGGCTGCTGGGTGAGTCCTAACCCAGTCTGGCTGGAGTTTTTATAAGAAGAGAAAATTTGGACACATGAATTGATGCCAGGGATGCCCAAGCAGACAGGAAAGGCCATGTGAAGACACAGCAAGAAGGTAGCCATCTGCAAGCCAAGGGCAGAGGCCTCAGAAGAAACCAAATGTGCTGGTACCTTGATCTTGGACCTCTAACCTCTACAGCTGTGAGAAAGCAAATTTCTGATGTTTAAGACAACCCTAGTCTGTGGAATTTTCTTATAATAGGTGAAGAGGCTGATTTTACTGGAAATGAAGTCTCGTGAGCATTGCAGGTTCCAGTATTCCCAGCTTCATCAGGGACTTCCTATATGACCTCATTCCAGTTTTCAGGATCTCATTCCTTCCAATTAGTGCCCTCACTTTAACAGTAGACACCTTGCCATGCTGGGAATTCAATTTGTATTGAAATTCAGCCACTAGCAGGATGAGATTCTGGGCTTGGTTTTCAAGAATTTCAGCTCTGCAGCTCTAGCAAATGAATCTCTTTCAGGGCACACGTAGAGACTTTCAAGTCATTTGTGTAGCACTTGAGGTGGAAATGAGGATCCTTTAGCTCCTCCTTTTCTTTTCCTGCTTTCTTCAGCAACATTAGGAGCCACTAGCCAATCTCATTATACTGGTTAATTTGACTAAAATGTCCAAAGGAAGCACATACGTGCATCTTGCACATGTTTGATAAGGAGTACCCAATGTTTTTATTTTGTGTATCTCTATCGCCACATCACATCATAGATTATCAGCTCTCTCTTTACGATGGGAAATGAATTAATTAGCATATTTAAATCTAAACAGGTTAGAGAGTCAATTCTTGAAAACCTGAAACCTCTTCAGAAAACTTGTCCTTAAGGTTCTGTTCTCTAGAGCCACTCTCGGTACCAAAATCTCTGTATTAGTCAGCTGTTTATTTGGAGAACCCTGACTAAAACATGTGGGATTTTTCAAATCCTTCAATATATTAATGTTTGCTGTGAATAACCAAGAAGGTGAGATCATCCAGCCTTTCCCAAATACAGTTGTCCACAAAACATGTTTTTCAAGTATTTTCTAAGGTGAATGTTTTGGGAAAATGATCAAATATATACTGTGCAACATGGAGAATTTGTGTGAGTGATTGAGTAGGAGCGTGTGTGTGTGTGTGTGTGTGTGTGTGTGTGTGTAACACATCGGTTAAAATCTTAGCACTGGAGGGAGCTAAGAGGTCCTCTGCCTTCTCTTCGGTATCATCGCTCCTTGCATTCTTGTCCTATTTGACTAAGTCTACAGTCATGGTCTGAATTTCATTTTTGGGCTACGGACCAGCAGGATATTTACCCATTTATAACTCAGAGATGTGTTTGAATACCTACTATGTGCCAGGCCCTGTTCCTGGTCCTGGGAATACAGCAGTGAACAAAGCAGACAAGATGTGACTGCGCTTGTGAGGCTCAGGTTCTAGCGGGGAGGGATAGACAATAAACAAAATCAGCAAATAAATTGCCTGTAGGGACACAATGTGAGTGCTACAGGGTGAAATAAAGGAGGGAAGGGGCCAGGGATGGGACTGCAGTTTAAATAAAGGAGGGTGTATTTATTTAAAGATGGTTCTAAGGTGACATGGAACAGATTGGGGTGAAATGTGGGAGGTGCCTTGATACTATCCGGGAGGAGCATTCCAGGCTCAGGGAGCAGCAAGCACATGGCCACAAGGACATGTGGCTATGTTCCAGAAACAGCAGTGGGGCCAGCACTCTGGAGCAGAGAGAGTGCAGGGCAAGAGGGAGAGAGAAGGGCAGAGAGAGGACACAGGGTGGACAATGGAGGGAGGTTGTGGATAGCTGAGGGACTGAGAGAGAAACAGGCAGTCATAAGAAGGTTTTAAATGAGAGAGTGACACGATCTGACTAAAGGCTTTAAAGGGCCCCACTGGCTTCTCTGTCGAGAATAGAGTGTTGGGGAACTTTATACGTTTACTAGATCCCAAAATGAATGTGGACTCTTTTCCTATAACCCAGGTCCTCTCTTGTGTCCTAGTTATGGTAAGTCTCGTCAGTCACCAAGGTCTGTTATGGTACGACCCCTCCCCACACTGCCCCACTGGCGGCTTTATCGCTCAGCAGGGTAGGCGCTCCCTCTCTAGGAAAGGGTGCTAAGCCACAGTAAGTATTCTCCTGGCTTCCCAGAGAAGACAGAAAATGGATCATGGCACAGAGCCACATGGCAACTTTAGTCCCCAAGCTAACACCAAGTTTATGAGTATGTAAGATACAGAGACATGTATTCGGGGGAGAGGTGCACTTTGGAGTATTTAATTTTATGTATAATGACAATTAAACTGATATTTGCAGGATATGTACTTGGAGGAAAGGCCTTGCAGAATTCTGACGTGGAATAGGGCTGTTTAGGAGACAAATAAAATATAAAACTGAAGCAGCATGGGTTACAGTGGACACAGTCCCTGAAACCTGCACTGCTGTGGTTGGACCTTACTCACGACAGGACCCCCTGGGCCATGCGTTAATTTTCCCAGTCGGGACTCTGCTGCGCCCTAAATATCCCCTCCCACATTTGCTTACACAGCCATCATAACAAATCTTGGTGACTAAACTGAAGAGGAGCTACTTTATAAACGGAGGTCATTTGACATTTTTTAACCAAATAAAATTCAGACAACTTTTGCCTTTTTCTAGTTTTCTGACACTCCTGTTCTCCATAATTCTTCCAGGATTATTGACAGGAGTTTAGCAAAATATATCTGCAAAGAGTTGGATATAACTCACTAGACCCAGAATCTTGAATTTTTGCAAAATTGCCCATGTTTTTATTTTGTCTGTTTTTCACTTTCATTGGCTTCCATTCTAATTCTCCACACTGAACCTGTTTAAGAACAAAGCTGTAGCTCTTCTTTTGAATTCATTCTTTTTGACAAGAAGAAAGACAAAAAATGGGTACTGAACATTTACTGCCTTCACTTAGTCTCCTGCTGCTCTTAACGTTTTGCCACTTTCCTAGAGAACGGCTGGTCCTTTCCCATCCTTGTTCTTTAAAGGGCGTTTAAATAAATCCTTTAAAAAGGCTCTTTGTTACTGGTTCGCATCACACATTTGTATTTGCCTTTGGTTAGGGGAACGCTCCTCTGTGTTTTGTGCATGCTATTAATGTTTTTAACCTATTTGATCCTATCAGAGGACTTTCTGTGCATGTTCATTGGCTCCTCTAGGTAAACCTCTCTGTTCTTGACTACTGAGATATTTTGCAATCTTAGTATAATGCAATTTCTGTGTTTCTTATCTACAACCCCCAAAGTCCAAGAATATGCCTTAGCCATCACTGAGAAAACAATGCCCAAATTAACTGAATGAATACACCTTATAATAAATTTGTCTTTTTGAATTTTCTGTCCTTACCAAGTCTTATAGCCTTTAAGAATCTATTTTGATGTCAACATAAATATCTCACTTTTTGAAACTAAAGTCTAACAAGTCCAGAATTCCCTTTTTAGTGAATTGCACTATACTACTTTCCTCTTGCAATAATTAAACCTAGGGAAGGAGTTCTTCATGCCCAAAACCAATTACATGATTTCAGTCTGAGAATTGGGACTGAAAAACTGATCCAAATGCATTGAAATAATTCTTTTGGACGCGATAAATAAACAGTAATCTTCTTTCTCAATGTTCACTGAGTACCAATTGTAAGTGTATTACACTCATGTATTATTATATTAAGTATTACTATCACGGTGTGCAATATAACATAATGACAATAGCTTTTATGCTATCAGGAGGTATCAGGGGGACAATTTCTTCTAGTACAAGCTGCTTAGTTTTTCACATCCAGTCTATGCTGCTTATCGCTTTCCTCCTGTAAGCATTATTGTAACTGATGGGTTTATGTGTACTCTACAAGAGTGTTCTTCTATACCGAGTACAAACTTTATGCTTTGTATTGCTTATCATTTTAAACACTCAAGATTCTACCACCTGTATTTTTCCAGGGTTCCCCTGCTTTTTCACTTCATAACACTCACAGAAAATAACATTTGATTCCCATTGGGCTAAATATATCCAGTTGCTCCAGGCCAGGGCATTCTGGAGGGGGACCGCGGTTGCCCCAGCACTGCCTGACCACCCCAGTAGTTGAAGAGGACTAATGTTTCAGCACACTGAAAACCCACTCATAGCACATTGGTTGGGAAACTCTGATCAATAGAATTAAGATGGTACTACCTGAAAACAATCCTCTAACATAGCTCCTCTTATGTTTGAGGTCACAGAATCAATAGACTCATCAGAAGGGGCTGGGTAGGGTGGAGGTGGGCGATGAAAAGGGGGTACAGGAAGGGGATCCTCATTTAAAACAAATGTTTTTATTTCTCTGGACTGGCATGGTGATGCCCTGGGAAAAGATAAGCTCTTGCTCACCTTGAACCTTCCAGTCATGATTCAGCATGACATTTTCTCTTATTTTTCCCACTATGTATCCAGACTGGTCTGGATTTTGCCTCTTCATCCCAGGGCTGGGAGGAAAATGAAATTAGGCTAATATTTCACTTTGTTTTACAACTATCTAAGATCAGTTGTTTTCGATCAGATATTCTGATTTAATAGATCTGGAGTGAGTCTGGGCTAGGTATTCTTACAAAGATTCCCAGTGATTTCACTGGGGAGAACTGCTGAAAACCACTGATGGGCATCAGTGGGGTAATGGGAATTTTGTAACTGAGCATACACACGTGCAAGGACACATCCTGCACCACAGCCATTCAGCAAAGCAGAGAGGGAAGAGGAGGTAAAAGCAAAGAGCACAGAAAGCAAATATTTATAATATGCATCATCTTTGGATATTTCTGAGTGTGTCTTGTTGGGGTTTGGACACTTCAGTTAGGGGAGTGGGTTATGGCCGCTCTGGTGAGCTGGAAGCAGCTTTGTACAACAAATCAGCTTTCAAATCATCTCGAAAAGGAAAAGGCAGTACAAATTGTGGAGTGTGAATTCATAAATCATCAAAGGATGAAGGGCCAGAGCAGCAAGTGGAGGAATAGATGGAAGAGTAGTTTGTTTGGGGAAAGAGAATTGTGTGTGTGGGGGGTGGGGTGGGGGGCAGGGAGGGTTGGGAAGCAAAGGAAGGGGAGATAGAGGCTCTGGGCCTAACGAGAAACTTGGCCACTGAGAAAAAATCAGGGCACTCCATATACGGCCTGGCTCACGCTGAGAATGGCCACTGGCATGTTTTTTTCTTGGATTGGTCAATCAGAGCTGAGGAAGATTTTTGTCAACAATCTGTACTCACACATCGAAGCAAAACTGTAAAAAATAATACAACATAGTACCAAGGAAAACTCTTTACTGACAAGACCAGGAGCACAATAAGATACAGGCACATTTTGTATTATTTAGTATATAGAACTCACAACTCAAATTCTGAAGAAAAATACATAGCCTGTTGTATGACGTGGCATCTGTGAAGCCATCTCTAATTCCTATAACCCCTTAAACTAGAAGCACAAGTCTTCAAATTCCTAAACAAGGATCTCTAGGTTTGTTTCATACTTTTACTGATAACTTCTCAGTAACTTTACTGAGGACTCATTTCTGGGTCTTTTCTATCATTGTCCTTATACCTTTGTTTTCCAGACCTTGATGCTCCACACACGTTCTGACTTTACCATAGCTATATGAAGAGACCCACACTGCCTGCCAGTGGGAAGATACCATCTCTGATGACAGAAAATGAAGTCATTTCTGGATCGTTCAAGTTTGATGTTATTATAGGACTCTTTGGGTTAGCTTAAAAATCTCCTTTGGTGTCTTACAGTATCTCAGACACTAAGATAGAGAGTTTGGAAAGATGAATGGTTCTGGGGGGCATTATATGCTGGTGGTTGGGCAGAATACCTGAAACTCCCACCAAACAGCCAACAGAGCCTTTGGAGCACCAGAGATAGAAAATAAGGAAAAGAGAAAAAGACACACAGGAAGAAGTAAATGTTTAGAATATAAGTCTTTGAGTGTAGGAGTTCTACGTAAATGTAACAAATATATGTCATAAATTTAAAATGTTCAATAAATATTTTTTTATTTTGTTTTATCCAAGTACATTTTTTTTTCTACTTGGGAATATGCCCTATATAAAGATGCATAAAATGTTCACTTTGGCAAACTTATTTCCATTCATTTCTTGTTTTTCGGCATTCGGAAAATCTACAACGGTGTCAATATAACATTCTGATTATGTTTTTCAACTTCCCCATTCATTTACTTGGCTTTATACAAAAATAATATTCAAAAAATGGTCCCAAAGAAAATATGCTGGGTACCAGGGTCATCAAGTGAACAATTGCATCTTTCTCTGAGACGGGAGCTGGGGAAATGGACCAAATTGCAGGAGGTAGAAGCACATATTTGTAGTCTTCTCTTTTCTCCATTTTTAATAGCATGGAACCATTTATTTATTGACTGCTTGAAATAAATTCAAATAGAAGAACTTTGTAAACGCTGTAGTCTCTGGTAAGACCTACCTAGTGCCAATCTTTTTTGTTATTTATGAGAGGGACTCAGACAGCTTGAATGTCTACTCTTTCTCTCCAAGAGTTCATTTGTTGTTAAGTAAAGCTCTTTTGTCTGGAAAAGAAGCTGAACAATAATTCACAAACTTGCAATTCTCCTAGGACTGAATTGGGATTCATCAAGCCTCACATTTAAGTAGGCTTCAAATGTGGTAGAAAATGAGGCACCTGTGTTTTCTGAAGAGTTTTACTTCTGTGTCACTGTTTTTAGGTCAGTAAGAATTTCACAGCTCCCTCTCCTTGTCCTGTGGGTAGATGGTGAAGGGGTAGAGGCTGGGGAATAGGGGGCCTGAGGAAGAAGAGCCTGTTCTTGAAATATGTGTTGCTCCTTCCATTTACTTGGCTTTTCTTTAACCAAAGAAATCTTTGATTATCTTACAGTTTTTAAATAACAGCTTTATTGAGATATAATTTACATACAACACTCTACACCCATTTGAAATGTCTAACGCACTAGTTTTTACCATATCCACAGACATGTGTGACCATCACTACAGTGAACTTGGGGACATTTTCATCACCTCAGAAAGAAAACCAGTATCCTTTCGTTATAACCTTTCTAGGCTACCATTCCTACCCTCCTGGGCCCTACACAGTCATTAATCTACATTCTGTCTCCAAAGACTTCTCTGTTCTGGACACTTCATATAAATAGAATCATATAATATGTGGACTTTTGTGCTCTTGGCTTTTAATCCCACTTTGCCTTAAGACATTTTTGATAATGTTGTCTTGCATTGTGCTGCCTTTTCTCCCCATGTGGTTTACACTCTCCCCAAGTCACGGATGCCCAGCATACCCTCGATTACTGTTTGTGAAATTTTGAACCAATTTCTGTTTTTTTCTCCTAATACCAAGAGAAGTTGTCGATCATGTTTCTCCATGAAGGGTCGTACTGCTTCACTCCCACAGTATGGAGTAGCCTTTTCTCTCTCTCTCTCTCCTCACCAGTGTGATAGCATGTTATAACATATATAGCATATGTATAGCATGTGCTATAACATGTTAGAAACTCAGGTCTTCCTTTCCTGCGCTGAGTCTTTACTACATTTATCTCCGTCTGCTCCTATCTTTACTCTGTCCATTTTTCAGGAATGCTCCCTAGTAGTCTCCTGGTTGCTAAGATTCCTGGTAAAAGAAATCAGACCCACATTGCCTCCCGGGCACTGGCACACTGGCAGTGGGATGGCTTGCCCCGAAGAATTGCCCCTGGTCGTCTGCTCTTCCTTATGCGATTTAGAGAAAGGACTTTCTCCCACCAGGAATGACTTGTTGAAACCATGGAAAGACTGATCATTTGCCTTCTTTATTTATTTACATTTCTGGGATAGTTCTAAGAGGAAAAGATTTACCAATTTCAGATGTAAAACATCACTCTTCCGCGACATGCCGACATTGCATTACGATCGCCAAACGAGCACAGGCGAACAAACTGCCCTCAAGCTGGGAATGGGTATACATCAGCAGGATTCTTTCACATGCCCTTTTGGCAAAGACTATGCTGTTTAATTAGGAAGTGTCGCATGCCATAGACTTTGAAAACTAGGGCCATGACATTACTGCTTTCAAATTGTCTAAGTTGATGTTTGAGGATCTGGAAAAAAACTGTTTATGTTCAGCCAGAGTGACAGTTAGCCAGGCCTCTCTTTTACGGCACTGACTTAAGTCCAAGTCAGAATAAATTATTGGGGAAAGTGTCTTTTGCTCTTTCTGCTTTATGGTAAACAAACTTAGAGGAAAATGTATTTTCTCTCTCGGCTTGGAGGTAAAAATTTCTCTTAGGGAAACTCTGAAGTCCTGCTTTTGGGAAGCCAGAATTTCTGCTTCCCAGTTATGGGGCTTGAGAAAATGGACAGGCCCATATGGTGCAGTGCATTAGTCACCCTTTGAAATCCACTCGTATTTGTTTCTGCCTGCATAATTAATCAACATAAGATGCCCAGCCATGATAGAATCCACATTTAAATGATAAAATTATTTGTTAGAAACACGTAAAAGGAGAGAGAAATAGGTTCCCCTCCTCAATATCTTTTCCTTTCCAATCCAACCTAGGAAGGGAGAATGGGCAGTTACGGAGAGAGAGGCACATAAGGAGCCGTGGATATAATTCTGACACATAGAAACAAGAGGTCCTTTTCTAGTTGGCATGTGAAGGCGCTCTTTCCCCCAGAACCTGGCCCAGGCTTCCTGCAGTTTGGGTGGTGATTGGCACATTCTCGTGCCAATGGGAAGAACAGCTGGCTTCTCAATATTCTTCCCAAGCAGCTGCTCCATCCACCTTGGCGCTGTCTGCTCACAGCTTTAGCTGCTGACATTCTCAAGCTGTTGCTGAGTGTCTTTAATACCAGTACTTTCCTCTTTATGGTTTTTAATTCTGAGGAAAATATCAGCATCTTTAATCCTTTGTCAAAGGAGATGCAATGAACATTCACCCGAGGCTGAAACGCACGCTATGATCAGATCGGTGTGGAGGTTTTGTAAATGACTGTAGATGTGTCGGCTGGCGAAAAAGAGAAACTGGATTCCCGCATATACCAATATTTTAGTATGTGCCTTTTTGAAAAGTTTCCGTATGAGGTCCACATGGAATAAAAGAAGGAGAGTGAAGGGGAAAAAAGCAGATAGCATATGGGAATATTTAAAAGCCCTTAAGAAGTGAACTAGAATAGTGAAAGTGTTAGTAGTATCATAGGAAACCTGGAAAGGAACACTAACACGGAAGAGCTGCCAAAGAAAGGTACAGACTAGTATTCAAACTAGTGCAATGTACTAGAATATTCCCAAAGCACGGGCGTTATAACTCCAGTCGCCCAGGTTCACAAGCCAAACACAGAAAACAAAATAATGGGAAAATTTCTCTCGTGAGAACGATGCAGTTCGGCGGGGTCTCTTAGCAAGTGATGCAGAATATCGGCTAGACCCACGTTAAAAATACCCATGAAAGAGAGAAGCAAGCGCAGCCTGGCAGAGGAGTGTAAAACTTGGCCGATAAAACCAAACCGTAAAGGTACGACGGGCAAACATTCTGAGGACAAGTCATCCAAAAAACTCACAAAGCTGAGAGCTTAATAATCACCCGAAGGTGGCGTGAAGCATGAAATAGTGCTGAGACCACAGTGTGGACTCTACAGCTCAATCATCCCCTGTCATCTCAATGTCGCCCGGTGAGATGGAGCACCGCGAAGCCAGGGATTAAAGTGGGGAAAGGACACACAGTAAATCCAACACCTGACATTTACTTCCCAGTAACACAAGTGGAGCTGTTCTCAGAAAAGGGTGAGAGCTTCATAAATTCCTTTTACTTTTTAATATTGACTTTCCTTTCCACTATTTTGCCTCAGCTCTTTGCCTTGCCAGCCGCATCCCCGGGATACCCGGCATCCTACTGGTGGAAGTTGAGATCTCCGTCTCCGCCTGGAGACGTTAACTGATTCAATCAGCCGAAGGCCAGCCGGGCAGGGGGCTGTTTCTTTGAACACCCAGCCTCCCAGTGCATTACGAAAGCAAGCCACAGTGCGCTACCAGCTCAGAAGCTTTTGCCTTTGCTTTTTACAAATCCCCATAAATTCAAAATAAACCAGTACCAGAACAGCACTTTAGGCCTAAGTATTCAAAGGCACACAAAGAAACAGTTTCCTGACTCCTTCTGTATGTGTAGTTTCTATGAAAAGAAGAACTCTTTTTTTCTCTCCTGCTTCTGAGGAGTGAGTGATACAGCATAAAAGAGTGCTAAGCCTACTTTTCGTTTCCCGTTTCGGAACCGGGAAGCTAAGACAGGCTGTGAAACAAAAGACTAACTAACAAAAAAGTCCTGTATCTTTGGTACATCGGTTACGGCTCTAAAATGTGTCTAATGTAAGAATACATCTTAGGAAAAGATTTATTGTTGGACTCAACTGGGGTGGGGAAAACACTGGAACATTCACCTCCAGGATGCGCCCTGCCCATTCCACCCAGCGTCACTGCAAGCGCCAGAACCAAACCATAGGGCCAGCCGCCGTCCAGAGCTGAGACCCGGGCGAGGGAGGAGAGTGAAGAAAAGAGAAAAGGGCGGTGGTGAGGGGTATTTTGTAGAGAAAAAGAAGTCGTGGAGAATTTGTGGAGTGTTTTCTCCATCTCCATGTGATGAGAAAAAATACCCCCCCCCCTCCACATATTTGGAACCAGTGCTGCTGCTAAGCTTTGATTTATTTACTAAAGCACAACAAAAATTTCTCCCTAAAGGGAGAACATAAGTACCGGTACACTTTGAATGACCTGGCCTACGAGATTCCCTTATCCGGTTGCAATACAAGAGTATTTCACAATTGTGAGATGGTGTCTGGGAATTCCTTTTTACACCGAATACCTGCAGTACACCTTATACTTACAAAAAGTTTATTAACTAAACCATAATTAACCTTTCTGTCAGAGTCTACTGGTATTTATCTTAAATCATAGAAACATGAAATTGCCCCCAAATGCATGGTCTATTAATTGATGAGGTAATAGTACTGATATACCTTTACTGCTTTCAGTCTGTGTGAAATTTCTCTTCCCTGTTCTTTTTTTTCCCCCTTTCCTTCTTTCTGTTCCTTCTTGAGAGACTATCCCTAAAGCTCAAGGTGAAAATACGTTTGTGGTACAACTCTCTCGACACTTCAGATGAAAATAGGTTTCAATGCACATTAACTGAATAATTTCTCACAGTATCAATTGATTTGAGATAGCATAAATTTGGCCAGTACAGGCTTCTGTGTCAGGGAAAACCACTCCATCTCACTGAGGTTTCATCTAACTTTTAAAGAACTTGGATATTTGGGTTTGGACCCCTTTCGCAGATGGTTGTGAGGCTTCATGATTTTAAAAGAATAAATAACTTGGAAATGTATAGATCTAAGTGATTTCTTAAGAATCTATAAAATGTCCCAGTTAGGAGTTTTGAAGGAGGAATATTTTAATATTTCATTTTTAAGTCAAATAAAATTATTACATAGAAAAGTCCTTCACATGAAGAACTGTGATTGAAGGTGTGATTCAGACTCTCACACCAGGTTTCCAGTAAACACATTTTTGTGAGTACAGGCAAACAATTTAAATTAACAACTCTATTTTCAGAAACCATTTGATACTTGGGAGCTATATCTCCTATATCTGACGAGCTTGCGGCTATCTGAAAACAAAACTCAGAGAGAGCAGGAGGGAGGGGGGGGAGAGCATCAGAGAGAGGAAAGGGGGAAGGGGAAAGAAAGGAGGAGGGGAGGAGGCTCCAAAGAAAATGGTTAGTGAAGGAGAGCCAATCATAATCCAGCTGTTCCAAGCCAACCAAAGCATCTGGTTTCTTTAATTTAGTACACTTCATACTAAAAGGCCAGTTTGTTTACACTGTATATTTTGAGTTATTTGAAATCTCTTTTCCAAACCATTGGGTTTGCAACTTCAGGGGAGGCTTTTCAAATGTCGCTGGAAAGTATCCCACATCAGTATCACATGGCATGAATGATATGGAAAAAAAGGGAGAAAAGTTACAGACATTTTAACAGGAGTTAGCTTGCCATTTCAGGCCGTTGTCTCATGCATTTCGGAGGGGACTAAAAATGCCCCAAGTTCAACTTTTATGCCATGCAAATTAAGTTGTATTTTCTATACAGGTGGGCATATTTGTGAGTGGATATGTGCACACCCTCAGGCACCTGGGGTATGTCTTTAATGGTGACCCTATACTCTGTTCCAGAAATACTATTTACCTTTTAACGAAAACACTAACTGAAAATACACATAAGTATCAAAACTAGAAGAACTTATTTGGACCTCTTCTGGAAGGACTATTAGGGCTCAGTCCTCAAACTTCTGACTGTCACTTCATGGGTCCTCTCTCAGTGAGCTCATCATTGCTAGGGCTTCAGTTTTCATTTTGAAGTAGCTGTGTCCCAGTGCTATCCTTCAAGCCACTCTTCTCATCTGAACTCCAGTCATGGATTTCCAACTATTCCAAAACACTCACTTTGTTGTCCTATGATCACCTGAAGAGCAAAACAAAACTCAGCATTTTCCCTAAACCAATCCTGCTTCAGTCTCCGCATTTATGTAACTGATGCCACTCTTCTACTGGTCAAAAGAGTCGGAAACCCGGGAGTTAATTTCAACTACCTTTTCTCCTCCCTGTTGAAGAAGCCAAGTCTTTTACCATTTGTTTTATACTATTCTTTAAATGTGTCCCTTCTTTTCACTCCTGTTGCTATCTTCACTGGACACCTGAATTACTCAATTGTTTCCTGCTTGATTTTCCTAAATGTGAGACTAAAAATGCCCACCTCAAGGCAAAGGCTGGAACAACTCCTGAATATTATATTATAAACAAACAGAAGGGAATTAACTTCACCTAGAAAGAACCCACAATTTGAAATCGTTCACAAGAAAACAGATGTATAGCTGAGGTAACTGGCAAGCTATTATATTACCCATGAGAGACAGGTTCTTACCCATTTATCTTTTTTGTGGTCGAGGCTAACTGCATGACTGGCCCCGAGCTGAACATGACAGCCTTTCCAGTGTCTGGTATTATTCGGCAAACCTCTCCACCTTCTCAAGGTGATGAGATGATCAGCTTATTAATCTTTTGATTAATGACTTTTCAGTTCATATAGGATAAAGGAAGTTCAGACACAAGAAAGTTTGCTCCCATTTCTCAAGTCTCTCCCCATGAGACTGTTTGACCTCATCGAGAGCGGTAACTGCAGCAACACGCAGACCAACAGCAACAGCCATGCCCGATGGGAAATGCAGCCGGAAAACAGGAGGCCAGAGCTAGGTAGCTAGGGCTCGGTCATAAACACTTCAGGCCTCAGTGTGACACCACTGTTGCCTGTGTAATTCCCACTGACGTCAATCCCGCGTTACGGGTGCTTCAGGACCACAGGAAAGAACCTTGCCTTGCTTCCCAGATCGGCGTTACTTTCACGCAGAGCTGTAAACTCGTAGTTCTCAGAGTCCGGCCCTCAGACCAGAAATATTGGCAGCAACTGTACTATTGCTAGGAATGAAAATTCTCGGGTCCTACCCCCCAGTGACCTACTGAGTCACTATCTCTAGGATGAAGGTCCGGAAAACTAGTTTAACAAGCTCTCCACGTGATTCTTATTCATGAAACAGTTTGAGGACCACTGTTCTAATTTATGAAGATAATAACTAGAAATAAGCAATCAAAAATATATAAATATGCAAATAAAAATAGGATAATGTGCAATCCGAATAGAGGGTCTATCTCTTCTTGTACCTGCAGTACTTAACACACAATAAATCTCAGTAAACATTGTTGACTACGTGACCAGAAGGGTCTTATTAGGTTGATGCCAAAATTCAAAATATTCCACATAGCAAGTGATGTTTTAGGCTTTTTTTAGTTTGTTTTCTAGATAGTCTTTGGAGTCTACATCACTAATGTGAGAGGCAAAACTTTCTAGGATAATGAGAATCAGCTGTGAGGTCCGTAAGCCAGCCCAAAGGTGCTTTTCTTTCTTTTCCTGTCTTAGGATTATTTCATTTATTTCATATTTCAGAGGTCAGAATAGATGTTCTGGCAATAACCATCCCTTTCTGAAAACAAATCTTAAAAGGCTAGTTTGTTTTTAATTATTCAACTGTCCTTTAAACCATTCTGGCTCCCTCCACTTATCTGGCTTGCTATTAGACCCTCGGAATATTACTTCCCAATATTTACTGAATTCATCTCATTTATGGAGTGCTTTCTAGATCTTCAATGCTCCCTTAAAGTGATCAGCAATTGCTCACTTGACGCACTGCAGTCACCATCCGTTTGGTGTCTCACTATCTTTTCTCATGGATGTCCCCATTTAATTCATGCCCTGCAAATATGCCATGGTAATCTCTCTGAAATTATGACTCTCTCTTGTCATTACCACGTTTACAGTCCTTCAGTGGCTTTATATCACCTTAGAATGGAAGAGAGGACCTCTCATCTTCTGAGCCTGAATAATTCTCCAGCCTTTATTGCCCGCCTGATGAACTGTACCAAGCTCACCAACGGACTTGCCCTTCTGCAGACACTGTGCCATTCTCCCCTCCCCTTATTCTGTAATATTCCTGCCCACCTTCATGTGTGGCTGATCTGTAGCTGTCTTTTAAGACTCAGTTCAAGTATCACCCCTCGGAGGAAGCTTTCTCAGACCACATCTCTCTCACAGATTTTGCAGTGGGCGCCTCTCCTCTGCGTAGCCCTTCCCCCCAGCATTCATCACATCTTATTTCTCTTTCTCCATAGAGCTTCTTAAGGACAGGAGCCATTTGTTATTAATGTTTGTAAAAATAACACTTGGCTCTTTCCCTAGTACACAGAAGAGGTTCAACAAATGTTTACTGAGCAAAGGAATGAATAAATTAATAAGTAAAGACAATAGTCCTTCCAAGGGCCGTTCCTTAGGATTGAGAAAGAGCTTCACAACGAATGGGTACCCACTGAACAAACATGGCTTATAAGCATAGATAAGACAGTTCATATCAAATGGATGCAAGACTTCCTACTGACCCCAAACTGACCCACTTTGGGAGTTTATAGAAATTGGAAATTTCTTTTCAAGCTGTTATTTTCTTCTCATGTTTCCATACTCCTACTAGGACTGGGGGAAGACATGTTGAAAGGAAACCCCGAAGGCCATTTTCAAGAAGTTAAAATTTAAATGGAAAGAGGAAAGATAAGAAATCTTCTGTGGGAATGTTTGTTCTGACTGCCAAACTTTCAGCCTCCGGAGATTTAAGGGGTGAGGTGGGGGAGGTGTTGGTGTGAGATTGGAGAGCATGTAACTTTAGGTGCTTATTCAAACTGAGCATAAATTCTGAAAACTAGAAAGTTGATCTCAAATTATTGGAACAAGTCTGGAATTTAATTTTGTATTATGTCCTCTAGAGACACAGGAACCAAAAAAGGGGGAGGGGTTATTTGTTCAGCTTGAGAACATGATATTGAATACATTTTTTCCCATTCCTTTTCTCATCATTATAGCATATAATCTAGAGGAACTGCAGGTGGGTGGTTGGTTTGGATCCAGTTCCCAGACCCTACTGCTCATTAATTGTCCTTGTTTTATTTTTAGTCTGATATTTGCAGTGATTTTCCCACGCTGAGTAGAATGGAACCCAATGTACCAGGGAGCCCCTACCCGCAAAATCTCACACTCATTCTGAGTGAGCAAGAGCCGTGGTGTCTCCACAGAACACAGTGTGACGAAGAGTGTCACCAGAACAGCTGGGGGCCATGATCTTGGAGAAATCAATGGAAATAGTGGAAAAGTCTTTCTCTTTGCCTTTATCTAAATGGCTGGTCTCTGAGTTGTGACTTTTGGCTTCTAAAGTTGGGATTTAACCCTAAATTATGCTGGCAAGAGTCAAAAGTCAAAGTGCTTGGAAAACTCAGGTGTATAGATAAAACCCCAGCCCTCAAGTGGCCTGTGTCTGAAGAACATCTTTCCACACAGAAAGTCTAACAGAACTTTCTGCAATGATGAAACTATTCTGTCCTGTCTAGTAGTGCAGCCACCAGCCATATGCAGCTATTGAGTACTTGAAATGTACTTGGTGAAACTCAGGAATGAATTTTTAATTTTACTCAGTTTTCATTAACTTAAATTTAAATAGTCACACATGGTTAGTGACTACTATAATGGACAGCGCGGTTTCAAGATTGGGTCTTAGCGTGTAAAACAAACATATTGAATATACATAGTAATGGTTTTAAAAATGGAGAACAAAGCCTCCATTTCATCATGCTATGCCTGATGAAAGTTTATCTACTTAGTGAGTTTATCTACAGGTTTCCGAGCTAGGCAACACTATGAAGGGCACGATCCCATTTACGTAGTATTGCATGTGTGTCCATACAGAGATGTCTGGAAAGGTATTAACAAAATAGGTTTTCCCTGGGCTATAGGATTTGAGCTACTTTTTACTTTGTACTTTTCTATTTTTTTTTAAATTTGTAATAAACATGTTTAGGTTTTTAAAAAATTATAAGGCTCTTTTATGAGAGTGTATAGTGTACATCTTTCAACATTACTTAAAGTGTATATGTTCTCTTCATTTTATTTTTTTAAAGATTTTATTTATTTATTTTTAGAGAGATGGGGAAGGGAGGCAGAAAGAGAGGGGGAGAAACATCAATTGGCTGCCTCTCACAAGTCCCCAGCTGGGAACCTGGCCCGTAACCTAGGCACGTGTCCTGACTGGGAATCAAACCAGTGACCTTCTGGTGCACAGACTGGTGCTCATTCCACTGAGATGCACCAGCCAGGGCTAAAGGGTATAAGTACTTTTTAAACATAAATTCAGCTACCTCTTATGATGCAGTCTACACTGCCCAAAAGAAGAATATTTGGAAGCTGCACACAAAGCTGTGTGTATCTTTTGCTAACAAAAGAATCCAGAGAAATTCTTTTTCTTCTTTAGATACCAGTACTTTTTTTTTTTTTGAGAATATTTAAAGTGTTTTATCAGCCTTGGCATTCTGAAGTACCCTTGTGGTATCATCACTCATCTGGAACTAGGATGCTCAGATATCCAAGGATACTATATGTAACATTGAAGTTTTTCAGGGATGCAACTGGGCACAGGCTAGAAAGGGTCTCACAGGAGAAGGTGGGAAAGGGGCAATGTCTGTTCATCGAAGTACTCAGGTGGACACTCACCCATTTTTCTCAAGTCAGATATGTTGCGAAGGATGAATGCTTAGCTAACTATTGGAAAGGCACTCCAAGAATACAGATTTTCATCAGACACCTAGCCAAAGTTGAGTAGCTTACATTCAGCTCTCACTGGCATAGGTTTCCCCCCCAGATGAGTTAGTCTTTTAAAGCCTGTCTTTTAAAGTGCAAAGCCATATTCTCTTTCTTCCTGACTAAAAATTCTGCTCAATATTCTTGCAGAAGAAGAAGACCATGTGCCCGTGCAAAAACATCATTCTCATGTGATCTATCTTTCCTCGATTTATCACCTGGCACCCCGGAGCACTCAGCTCACATGTAGCTTGGCAGTAGGCTCACATTCAACTGAACTGAACATTCTATCCAATGGCTAACCTCAGTTCACCCTGGAATGAGATTAGAATCAGGAAGTCTGGCCAGGTTTGAATTAGCAATGGATGACTCCATAGGATTTCATACAATCATGGAAAACAGACTAGACCTCCAAACACATTCATGTGCATTATCAAGTAGCTCAGCTTTTCAATAAACAACAAAAGAAAGTATGCCAGACATTTGAAAAATAAAAAAATCCAGGATTGATGAGACGGCTTTCACAGGCATAATTGTAGGAATATTATATAGTATAATAATTATATTTACATTTATAAACCTTGCTTTTTGAGTGATTTCTGAAAAGCCTTTAAGATTATTAGTCATTAAAATACTTTTTCATTAAAAAATACACTTTGAGATACACATGCCATGTGGGACAATTAATCTAATATTCTAAATTAATTTTAACTTTTATATAAGTAGTAGCATATATAGTTTAAAAACTCAACTAATACTATGACACTTATAGCACCTCAAAACACCACCCCAGGCCCCATGCATCCCACTGGTAGTTATTTTCAACAGTTTCATATTTTTTATTATAGTATTTTCCTCCATATTTTAAGTAATATATTTATATTGCTATAACTTAATTTTTGGTTTTAGGCATCTAAAGATGATTAGGAATTAGCACTCTTACATATATTTCTTTTGTCCCCTCCCTCACTCCTACACTCTCCATTCCCTATCATTCCAGTTTGGGTTAAATAGTATCCATTATTATTGTTTTAACATTTCAAAGCTGGGCCACATTGAGTGCTATGTTTATGTTTTCTTTATGGCATACCATTTTTAAAGGTTTGCTTAGTATTCTTTGCATCCAAAATAATGGTAAAACACATTAATATTGTCTAGCACAACAGGTGTGAGATCATTCTTACCTTGTCCATTCTGCTTGTAGGCCTCCCTGTAGCTATTTGTCACTGTCCTCCTAGACATTCTCTTTCCTTCTCTCCTGTGTTGAATTCTCTAATTTTTCCTTTTCTCTTTTTCTCTCTCCCTGTTTATATCTATTCTCTTAAAGCTTTCTGACTCTCTGTAATCCTAGTACATAAGTAATAATTTATATGATATCACAGCTGTCTGAGAACACCAGGATACTTTTCTAATTCCTTCTCTCCTTTAAAGTTTAAAAAAAAATTCAGGTTTATAAGAGTCTAAAAGATACTGTTATGGCTAAAGAGAAATACTCAGGAGAGACAGAGTTAAAGACACAGAGTGAGACTGTGGCTTGAAAACATTTTATTCATTAACAAAATTGTTGACCAGTCTTTGATCCTGTGAAGTTGTTTCAGAACTTTTCCTTTATCAGAGTTAACAACTGAATGCTCTCATGTAAAGAAGAAAAACACAGTTTTCCCAAATTCCTTTTTGTCATAGGAATGGGGTGGGAATGAATTCTCCTACACAGAATTAGATTTAGTTCCCAAGAAGTAGCTATGGGAACTAAAATTTTTCATTTGATTTAGATATGGGACTTTGGTGAAATTGTTTTCTTTTTGTTTTGGTGTTTTCATTTTACCTTCATAACAAGTTTTATAAAGTATGTTGAGATTCTCAGCTAGGAAGGTACGAAGTATCATTATCCATGGCCACTTATTCTCTGGTGATATGGTCCTAGATTTATACTATATGTGGCTATCAAGGTGCTCCATAGGCTAAATTATATCCCACCCCCAACCCCTAAATTCATATGTTAAAGTCCTAACCCCCACTAAGCATGTGGCTGTGTTTGGAGATAGGGCCTTTAACAGGGTAATTAAGGTAAAGTGAGGACAGTAGGATAGGCTCTTATCCAATATGATTGGTGTCCTTATAAAAGAGAAAATTTGGACACAGATAGGCACAGAGGGAAGACCATGTGAAGCCACAGGGAGAAGACGGTTATCTACAAGTGAAGGAGAGAGACCTCAGAAAAAAAGCCAATTCTGCTGACACCTTGATCTTGAACTTTAAGCCTCCAGAACAGTGAGAAAATAAACTTCGGGGGCTAAAGCCACCTGGTCTGTGGTGCTTTGTTATGGCAGCCCCAGCAAATTAACACAGTTGCCTTTCGTTTTGTGACTCAGGACCCAATCACATTTCCCACACAAAAAGGAGGGTGTTTTTAATATCTGTTGCCCCAAAACAGAGCTCAGTGCCTGGCATATAGAGGACTTGCCTTAATGTCATTGAGAGAGAGGGCCTCGGTTGTGGCCCTAGTTGCGTGAAACTGTGGTACAGAAACGGGGCAGCCGTGACCTGGACTGTGAAACAGGAGGCAGATTGAAGCGCAGCCACCCCTGTTGACATGGCCACCGCAGATGTTCCATCAACACACTTTAACCAGCAGAGCGGGCCAAACGACGCAAGGACCAACCATGTTCTCAGAGCAGGCCTTCCACAAGCGACACTACGCACTGGGGCTTCTCCAAAAAGAGAAGGGCGCACTGAGTGGCTCTTAGCTGTTCCTACCAGAAGTACAGGTGAGCCAATAAAAACCACATGACCAGCTTTTTCAAGAGCTGCTGACAAGCCTGAAAGATCCAAAATGGACACCTGACCCCTGTCTGTTGTCAAGACATTATCCACCATGGCAACCAGGCCAGTTTCCATCATACACGCTGGTCTACAGCTTGATTAAAAAGGATCAAGAGAGTCAGGATTCTAAATATCAACAGCATCACTCTGTCAAAACCTCTCCCGTGACCTTTCTCAGAAAAGGAAATATAATGACAAGATAAAAGTTAGCCAGACTATCCATGCTCAGAAAAATCTTCAGGGGTATGGCCTCTCTCTGAAATACTGTTTTCACAAGGGTCACGGTCTTTTCAAAGGGTAATGTGGCACTGTGAAACTTATGATGAAACTGATTAAGGTAAAATACAGTTATTAGAAGATAATTTTTTCTTTCCTAAGATCAATAGAAAAATGAAGAAACAATGTTCACGCATCTCTCTCATCAGGTGCCCTCTCTCCCCCTCATTCCTATCAATGAAAATTGTTCAGTTCCTTCCTAGCACTCATGACAAATTTTGTCTGTCCGTAACCCTCCCTGGCTTCCTCCTACCCCCCTTCCCTCCCTCCTTATTTATCTTCTGTTTTCCCCATTAGATTGTAGCCTTCACAAGGGCAGGAACTATATTTACAATATTTACTAAGGTAAATTCACCACCATTTAAAATGCTTGCCACATAACAGCAGTTCAATAAATATTTGTTCAATGGCTAAATTAATGAAAAATGTCAATGGAAACCAAAGAAAGAAGCTAACACTATATAGTTTTAATTGTGCTGTGTACCTTATAAGGCACTGTCATAGGCTCATCAAATTTAATTCTTAAAATATTAAATGATGTACTCTGAACACCAATTTTTAAATGAGGAAACTGAAGCCCAGAGAAGAATCATTTCTTGGTGTTTCTGTAATTATAGTGGGATGACCGCTCTCTTTCTTTTCTTCTTTAGCACTTTGAAAATAAAATTCCCAATATTTTGAAATTCAACTTTTATATATTTTACTTTTCCTTGTGTCCAACGTTCCTGATGCTTTAGTGATCCCAGACTTTGAGCAATGTTGAGGTGAAGGCTGAGGTTGGCTGCAGAGACCATGGCAGCTCAGTTACAAGACAGTCTCTGTAATTTTGTTTTCATTGGTTATTTTCAATATATTTATTAGGTTGTTAAATTGAACCATATTGACTGTCTCCAGCCAAGTTTCTTACAGTGCAAATGGCACATTAGCTATGTAGCTATAGTGAAAGGAGTCAGTACTCTTAGGTGAATGCCTAAAACCGAAATACTGATGGGCAAGTCAAGAGTGGGTCGAAGGTTCAATGTGATCTTTTCCAAACCTCTCTGGTTTGGAAATCTAACTAGAAACCTCCTGGGGTCAAGGCTTCTGATGAGATTCCTGGAGCTTCTTGGTCCAGGCGTGGGTTTGAAATAGTTGGGAAACAGCTGACCACAGGGATCTCAGCACTCTTCGTTCTGGCTCGGCTGCGGAGTGCTGAGCTCCATGAAAAGCAGTACGTTTGAGGGGGTTGTGGAGACTTTTTCAAACCTCAACAGGAATTTCAATTGTTCATTTTGGGCAAGAGTTTGGGTCTGATTCCTATGTAAGCCCAAATAACTTGTTTGCTACTGACTTTAGCTTTTTGATTCGAATTGTATGCACTCAAGTAATATGATCATGTAGGAAAAAGCAATCCATTATAGTACTTTAGTTTGTTGATAATATAAAGTCAGTGTGCTACAAATTATAAAAAAATAGCCAAGGACTGCCATTATAACTGATCAGAGTAGATTATTAAAAAATTTTAAACTGTACAAAAGTAGTATTTTTTAAATTAATTATGGCATAAATGAATGTTTAAAATACCATCTGAATCAGTTACTGACTTTTTAAAATAAAAAGTAAATTAGAGTACACAAATTTTTTTCTTTGAACAATATTGTCATTTATGAGGCCTCGGTAAGCCAATATTAAAGTTTCGAGAGCCACATCATCACATAAATTGTGAAAAATATAGGTCCGATGGCAAATTAAGTGGGTATTCATAGAGCTTAACAAATATTGTACTTGGATACCATTGTGAAGTTATAAAAATTTGCCTTAATCTATTGATTGTTCAATAGATTGTTCAAAGGAACTGAAATGCGATAGACTTTTTTCCCTCCTGTTCAATTGGAATTTAAAGAATCAATTCACTTCCAATTACACTTTTCTCAATGTCACATCAAAATAGAATATTAACTATTTTTGAATTTGAATAGCAGTCTCTTAAAACTGGTTTTATATCTTACTTCTGCTTTTTTAAGGCTTTGATTCTTTAAAATACAGTGCAGTATATTCAGCTGCTAGCTCAATTGCCTGCAACTTAACATGTGTTCTGAGAAAGAGTTGAACAGTGGAGGGATTTTAAATTTTTTATATTTATCAGCTTAATGTTCTTTAAATTTTGGGATTTTTTGGTGCTCACTTTAGCTCAGATTTGCTGTTTGAATAACACTTTTTGTTTAATGGCAATGGAGTAGAGAGAGAGAGAGAGAGAGAGAGAGAGAGAGACAGGCTCCCTCTTGAACTGAATCTTTAAGCATATCATTCTACTATATTTTTTTAATATTTAGTTTTGTGATATTTTCACAAGACAAATCACCACTGAGTTATTTCTGATGAAGATATTGTGATTTTAACAAAATAACAAAAAAAAATTTAAGACCATTTTTTCATATTTTATAATTATATATCATAGAACCGAATTTTCAAAAACACTGCAAATGATTCATTGAAAAGACCCAGTTTATTTTAATTGGCTAGCCAGTAATTTAAAACATTTCAGATAGTCTATTACTAATTGCATTCTTGAATGCCTTCAAAACTCTGCACATTTATATAATCACATGCTTTTCAAAATACCAGTCTTGCATTTCTAAGAGTTTGAAATTGTACTATTTTAAAGGCTAAGGTTGAGGGACAAAAATCATGACTTTCTGCCTGAGGACATGTTCACTGCTGATTATTTTCTAACTCGTCCGTGAGTGTGATCCAACGTGACCTCACACGTCCATGTTTCCACAGGCGAATGCAGTCGCACACAGTCTTTCAAGTGGTTTAAAGATCGATTCACTGCATGTGCACAGCATTTTCTCTGTCATGATTTGTCCCTGCCTGTTTACTGCTTCCAGCTCCTCTGCCTTTGAAGTTTCATAGAGAGGACATTTTCAAGTTATTTCAAAATTGTGTTTCCTTTGCTATGCAGATTAATGCAATGTGGGCAGCTAAATATTGAACTGTGTTTAGATTAAAACATAAAAGCACAAATTCTCCTTTTAAATTGCATTTCCACTTTTTCTTCCCCTGAAGAAAATCAAGAACCAGAAATTCAGCTCCTTCTAAATTAATTGGAAGAGCATTGTTTGCTGCTTTTCCTCTTCCTGACCTTCTCTTTTCATTGCCTCTGAAAGGGAAGTGTGTCATACTCATTTCAGAGGAATGCTTGTAATTTGGCGGTAGATTCTGCAAATTCCAATTAGTGATCCACAAGGTGTTGGAAAAACAGGGCCCGACGTGTGGGAAATGCTGGGCGGCTCACTTCCAGCAACTTGAAAAACACCTTCCTTGCTTAGATGTGAAGCCACATCTATATCAACATGAAATATTGGTCAAAGTCACATCTACAATAGCTGAAATGGAAAACAAAACCAAACCAAACAGGAAAGTAAAACACCTTAATTCTAGTTATGCTTTGTGTATAGTTCTTACATCCTGCTATTCGAGTCTCAATTAGAATGTCCTATATAGATTTAGTTTTTATAATTTACATACTGTTTACTTTCTACTCATTCACTTCAATCAAAAATATTTATGCTGAGCTTTGTCTGTACAGCTCTTCACAGAGCATCTAGTCTAGTGTGGGTGGTGGCAAAAGCTGACAGTAGAGAACAGATGTAGATGGTCAGAACTGAGAAAGAAATAAACGTAAGGCGGTCTCACTTAAAATTGGGATTATTTAGTCTGAATAAATTACTCAGTTACTGAGAAGATATCTGAAGCAGAAAGTTTTTATTGCATACCTCATCTTATCTTTATGTGAATGAAGGAGAAGGGCAAATTAGGTATTTCCATCATGTGAAGGAATTCCTACAGATAAAAAGTGGTTGTCCAGAGAAATACTCAAGGAGTCATTGACAAAGATGCAACTAGAATTTATATTTATCTATCCTCAGAGTCGTGCTCTATTTCCCCCTCTCATCTGCTTCGTTGCTAAATGATGTTGTTCAACACTTTTTCTTTTTAAAATTGTATCTGTCATGGTACTTTATGAAACAGAATATACTGCATACCTGATTTTTTTTTTTAACTCCCTTTTACTTTAGATATCTTTCCCCATAACTGGTTTGCATCTGCATAGTGATAGAGCTGAACAACTCCTTTTCTGTTACCCTGGCCATGCCTATTCCATTAATTTGTCCAAAGAGTCACATTCTCTAAGGGCTTTGCATTTCTCTTAATTTGTGGATGCTCTAACAAGAAAATGGCAGCTTGGTAAGTGAGCGTGAACAGGTCACATTTCTGTTCAGGATTTAGTTCAGAATCATCCCATCATGCTGTGACCACACTGTTGCCTTCTGGAAGGACCAAACCAAACTCGAACAGCCCATAAGGAATCCAGGGTGCACCCTTGCTCTCAGGGCTCACTGCGCCATCCTGGGTGAGTCCAATATCCCTGCCTCATGGGCACAGTGCTCACGCTGCTATGCGACGGGGCCAGGGGATGACTGACTGCTCTGCCTAGCAGGTACTTCCTCCTGGGTTGCATCTAAGACTGTCTGAGAGCAAGCCACATATACATGTGGACAGGCCTGGATAAAACATAAAAAAACAAAACGAAACAAAACAAAACAAAAACAAACAAACAAAATATTTATGGAAACCACTGGAACATGAGAAGCTTTGAGGAGTCCTGTGGCGGTAGTGAAAGTGATGACCTGGTTGTAAGCCACTGGTCAGAACTCTGAAAATATTTGGGGGGAATGCTATTTTCATAATATTACTAAGAACTGATAAAATAAAAAATGTAACTTAGTGCTTAAAATATAAATGAACTGTTCAATGATAGCTGCTGTGTTAGAAAACTGATTTTTTTGAAATCGATGTCTAATCAGACATTTTAAAAAATCCAGAACACAAATATTTAGATGAAACACCACATAACCACCACTCCTAACCAGATATACCGAATTTTATAACTTCATAATATTATCGACTATACAATTGTGCGCCCTGCATTCCTTGTTTGCTCTTTGGGCTCGGGCTGGTCCTTGCAGAAGGCAGCACCTATAGCCTCGGGGTATGTAGAAGGGGTGGGGAGATTCTGCACAGAATCCTGCAACATTTCCCCAGCTGGAGTTAAAGGAGAAATCCCAGGGATTCCTGGCACCCTGGGATTAAGTTAGGTGCTTGTTGAAGACCACCAGAGTACTGTTAACTACAGTAGAAGCAATGGACTTACAGAACTGTCAAGAGAAGGCCAAAGACTCTCTTTAAATTAGCATGACACTCGTAAGCGTTAGCATGGCTTCTCATGTAAGAGAAATAAGTGACTTAGCCTCAAAGGGAATCTTGTGAAGCAAATGTTTAATTTGATAAGCTTATTTGCGAATAATTGTGTAGAAGAAATGGTTATTAACATGATTACATAATATCTTCAATGAAAAGTGAGAAAACCCTGCAAGCCCAGGTTTTAACAGCATTCCCAGGTAAGTGCTATCAAAGTCCCCTGAACCCAGATAAGTCCAAGTGGGTGTCTCCTCCACTGGCTTTTAGGCACACATGTGTTCTGTAGTACTTGGGCTACAGACTACACACAAGCACATGCCACCCTCAGAAGCCTACGAATCATTGAATTCTGTTACTTGCGTCTGTTTATTCGTTTATTCACAACATATGTATCGAGCATCTACTGTGTGCCAGGCATAAAGCAGTGACAAATACTGTTTCTGCTCCTGAGGGGCTTACAGTGTTTTGGGACAAGGTGGAAATTAAACAGATAATGACAAGTGTCATGAAGGAGAACGAAAGAGGCAACAGGAATGTGCGCTAGCGGCCTAACTTATCAGAGGCATCAGGAAAGGCTCAAGACAATAAAAGCAAGAAGACAATAAAAGGCTCGAGACAATAAAAGCGATGCTCTATGGGCCAGGAGGTTGACACCCTTTAAGAAGGAAGGGGAATGAATGGAGTTGGTCATTTCACCTCCATTATAAAGTTTTTTGCTGAGTGTTCCAGGTATGAAGGTAGGAATAATTATGTGAGATAGCTGAGAAAGGGGACAGGCCATGCAAGGGAATGAAACAGAACTCGACTTGCGAAGCTCAGAGCTTCAGGAGAAGAATGGTCTCCATTAAGGCCCCATGTTTCAGGGAACAGGTGGTCTGTTGTCATTTCCTTCTTTTGAGTCCCTTGTCCCCAGCTTAGTATTCAATGAACTTGCCACCAACAGGGAAGCAGGTGAGTAGTTTTTACATTAACAAGATAGAAAGCTGAAGTTTTTATTTGCCTGCTGTTTGGTAGATTTTTGGCTCCTCATGCACAGACAGAAAATAATTTTAAGCAATTTCAGTTGTTTTTCTTCTTTTCAAGCATTTGTTTGACCTGTTTGTGCTTTTTCTTTATAGCTGCAATGTTAATACAGCTGTACTTTCAGAAAAATTTTAGCTACTAATAGTCTTCTGTTTCACACTAAAATGAATCCCAGAGTGAAACTTGTACAATTAAGAAGTTGTGAACATTTTGATAGTTTTATCACATGTTAATAGAATCCTAAACCAGATGCAACTCCACACATTGTATTAAAAATTATGCTCTTCATTCAACATTATTAATTAATTAAGTGAACTTTAATGAATGCCTACCCTGCCCTGGGCAAATGGGTGTGCACTGGAGGGAAATTTGTTATGTATCCAGAGAGATATGAAAAATAGTAACTAGGGCAAAACTAGAAGATGAAAAAGATGTTGTGGGTTACAACTGTGGGCGTGTTTATCACTGAGGTGTTAGGAAAGGCTATGTATGTGTGGCGACTGCGATGATTCTTGAAGGATAAGGGCATTTGGAAACTAGAGGGTTGGAGACCAGGCATGAATATCCAGGTGAGACAAGAGTGAATGTCCAGAGGCAGAAATAACAGTGAGTAAGTGAAACATGGGCTGTCATGGTTTGTCAGCACGTGGCGCAAGTGAGGCAGAGAAGTGGAAGGTAACGAGTGGGGCCAGCTCATGGTTTGCCTTGGATGCTAGCTTAGCGGGGAGCCACTGGAAGATTTTGAGGAGAAGGGCAGAAGCAGAGCTATGCTTTGGGAAGAGTAACTCGTGTTTGGGATGGATTTGTCTTTAGGACACGTTGATAGCAGGGAACTCAGGGGGCTATCGCAGCAGCCCGCAATAAGGTATGCAATGAGGAGGCCCCGGCGGCCCAGGGGGTGGGAGAAATAGGCAGGAGGATATGGGTGGAAGGATATTAATGGGTACATATAGTTCCTTTGATTTTGTGAGAAATTTATGGTTTATTTTTAATCTCAAAATATCCAGTTATGTTTTTAAAGTGGAATCTATGAGATTTATCAGCTGCTGAGCCAGATTCGCCACGTATCTAGGTTAATCATATTCTGTTAACTCAACCCTTGCTTACTCTTCCAGGCCACTGGCTACAAATCTGCAAGTCCTCTCTTGCATTATTTCCCCATATCTACCTGAAATTCATTTTCATATATATTGTCCCTTATAGAACCTTGTTCTTAGCGGCAGTATAATTCATATTGGTCTCATTTTACTGCAAACCTGCCCAAGATCATAATGAATATTTTATAGCTTCTTTTCACTACTTCTTCTATTGTTTCTCAATGTGCCTCAATTTTAAGGGTACAAATTCACACTAAGGTCTTGATAATCTACAGCACTAAGAGAAAAATCTAATCTAAACTCAGGTCATTGTGATCAGTTTCTGCTCCCCTCATTTCTCCTCCCCACCCTACCTGCCCCACAAGAATTCATGAGGGCCTAGAATCAACTGGTAGGTTCTGGTGCATTCCTAAAACAGTCTCGGGTTTCATTCAGTTCAATCTGGTGCCTTGGGAAGGACTTCAGATCTTCTTTAGAGAAGGGTTTGGACTTGTAGTTTGGGTCACAGACTAATTGGGCATTAGAAGTGGAGAGGATGTGGTGGCAGGAGGGAAGGGAAACTTTAGGACCCCAGAGCTTCTGTTCTCAGGCCTGAAATGTTCTTCTTCCATTTTGTTTACTTGGTAACTCTCTGATCTTCTGAAAAACCTCCATGGAAAGAGGCTGTGGGTTATCCTAGTTAATAGTGTGGGTTCTGGAGACCCCGGACGTGAGTTCAAATTCTGTCACATTATTTGTGTGGTCCTAGACAACTATCCTAACTTTTCAGTACCTTCATTTTCCTACATACAAACCAGGATAAGAGGATTTACTCCATGAGGATGACACAAAGTTGCATGTGAAGCACAGAACACGGTTCGGTCCATACCCATGATATACCCTCAGATGTGGTTAGGCTGCCACTCTACCATGCTCTCCAGACCTTGGCCCTGTTCTGCCACAGCAAGCACTGCACAGTATTTTATTGTTTCCATTTTTGTCTTGTCATGAGACTGTGAGTTTGTTGAGGTCTGAAACAGTAAAGCTAAATGTCCTACGTTTGCCCTCTGACAATGCACTAGAACTGTGCTAGCTTAGAAATGGGAAGACTGCGGTCTGAGAGGTTAGCTTACCAAGAATCACAAATGCAGTAAAGCAACAGACCAGGATCCAGAGCTGGGTATGTTACTAGCATTCTCAAACACTGCCCTGCAGTATCTTAGTCTTAGTTATCTTAGTACCAGCCCGGGCCTGGTGCAATGCCTAGCGTGGGACTAGATACTCATTTAATGCTTGAGGAATGGGTCTGACGGATTTCACCCTACGGGTGGTATGACCTGTGTTGGGTAGTGTCAAGGAACTGAAAGCATTGAGAGATCCTGTTGTCCCAATTTTCACGACATCTCTTTGACTTTTAGATTTGGCAAGTAATGCTACCCTTTGTTCTTATATGGTGGAGGGAGAGAGAAAGATGAAACGTAGAAGGTTAAGTTAATGGTCCAAGACTTCCTGATCCCAGACTAGTTCTCAGGCCTCTCTACCCAAAACAACTATCCTTGAATTGGGGCAGAATTTCTTAAAATCTTTTATTAGTCTCCCCCATAAAGAATGCTTTTAACACCAATATTGATTCATTTGGAAACAGAGCTGTTTGTTATGCTATTAGCTAATAACTGAATTTGAGTAAAATAAAACAGGGGGTGGCAGTCAACTTCATAGCTTTTGTCTTTTTCATTTACATTCAGGAATTTAAGAAATCATTTTGGAGCAGTGGCTACACAGTGGTTGCCATGAGTGGCCCAGTGCTCTGGGAAGTAGTGTGACAATCCTCTTGCCAAGGTTTGCCCTGAAAGAGCAGCCAAAACAACTCAAAGGACTTTTCCTTTATAAAGAAAGCACTGTATCAAAGGATGTGCATAAGCTGATAAGAACCCTAGACTTAAAGTCAGAAGCCAGGATGACAATCTCAGCTGTCACGAAGTGCTAACACCTAGAGTTTACTGAGCACATTCTCAGTGGCAGGTATAGTGCAAAGCCTTCTCATTTAACGTTATTATTATTAAAAATTTTAAGACATCTTTATTAAGATTTCACTGATATATAAAAATTATATAATGTGTACGATATGATGTTTTGATATCTGTATACACTGTTAATGACTGCCAAATCAAATTAATTAACATACTCATTACTTCTACATAGTTATCACTGTGTGCATGTGGGTGTGTTGAGAAGATTGAAGATCTATCCTCTTAGCAAATTATAAGTATACTATGCATACCTTTAACTGCCATCAGCACACTGCGTCAGGTCTCCAGAACTGAAACTCTGTACCCTAACCATCAATCCATTTCCATCTTCCCCTGGCAATCACCGTTCTACTCTTTGCCTTATGAACTTGCCTATTTTGAATTCCACATTTGTGAGATGATGCAGTATTTCTCTTTTTGTGTCATGCTTGTTTTGCTTAGCATAATGTCCTCCAGTTTCATCCCTGTTGTCACGAGTGGCAGGCTTTCCTTCGTAAGGCTGAATAATTTCATGTATATGTACGTGGATGTGTACTTGTATATCCATTTATTTGTCAGAGGACATTTTAAGTTCTAAACCCAAAGGTTTCTCATTTAGTCATTTATTAGCTATGTTATCTGGGACAAGTCTTTTATGCAACCCAAGCCTCAGTTTCCCATTTGTGAAGTGGAGTGATAATTCTGTATCTGTCTCTCTCACTGGATTGCTGTGAGGATTAAAGGAGGTAATGCGGATGTTAAAGCTCCTTATAATAAACGTTTCTATGATCACAAATTAGATTTTCTTGTAGTTTAAATTTTTTCTCTAATTTATTGCATTTTTTATTCTGCTAATAAAATGATTTCAGGTTCTTGTTTGTAATGCTTCTTTGGCAAACTTAATATATATACTATTGGCTATTTATAAATATGAATTTTAACAGATTAAGTTTCCTTAAAGTGGGTAGCTAAGAAAAGAGGGCAGAGGAAATGGAGTTGGGGAGGAAAATATAGAGAGGAAAAATAACATAAATTGAATGGAAGCAGAAAGAATCAGTCCCCTTCTTCTTCAAAGTCAGGGACAGGGTGAAGGTCTAGAATTATGAGCCACATGTGGTAATAACACTTATTCAGAAAAAAAGCTCTGCAAAATGATGTTTAGCTAAGGAAGAAGGAAGGATAAATTAGATATTCACTTTTATCAACTAGATTTAAAATAATTACCAATGTGTATTTGATTCTGATGTATCCTAATTTTTCAGACTAATATTCTACATCAGAATACAAGGGCTTGAATTTTTACTTAATGTTTCATGCTTGATTTCTTGATTCCAAACTGGGTTGTAAATTCTCAAGAGGAGGGGATGTAATTCATATCCCTCTTCAAGCTTGGCAGATGTCTGAGTACTGGCAGAAGGGGGAATGATCAATTTACGGGAAGTACTTTTTGTAGAGTGATGTTCAATGTTCCTAAAATCATCATCACTATCTTCTTAATTAAAAAGTAGGATTATTAGCCTTTTATTTATGGAAGCAGTTTATTTCAACTGTGAGGAGGCAAGAGCTAAAATCTTAAGTGTAAAATAATTATGAAAACTGAATGGCATGAGTTTGGGGAGATTAATCAAGAGAACTTTAGGATAGGATTCAAATAGTCACTATGTTCTTGGAGTCTGCATAATTAAAACTTTGAAATTTATGCCCAGCATCTAGGCTTTTCCTGCTCAAACGCAGGAAAGCCACCACCCACCCTTGCCAAAGTTGTCATTCTGAGCTTAAATCAAACGTGGGCTCTGTTTCAAGTGACTGTGCCCTCCTGGCATGGTTCCACCACAGCTCAGATTTCCACGGCTCGCACTTTGGCTGGTGCAGAGAGAGGAAAGTTTACATCTGCATAGCAAGTAGGAAAGTGTCCTTTGGTTCTATGTCCAGGGATTTGATTGATTCTGCATAATTGCAATGAGGGGCTATTGAAAGATCAGAGCCAGGGATGGAGTCTGCATTATTCTTCCACCTGTGTCGGCCTTGAAATTAGCCACTTATTCTTACTCTGGAAAGTTGCTATTAGACCACCCTTGGCACAAAGCACAGGTCAACTTTATGTGTCAGCACTGCTCAAGTTGAACACCTGCTCAGAGTGGCTCATTCATAATTCATGCATTTGAAAAGTGGATTATGTGTTTTCTAGGTTGCTGACTTCCCAATCCTATTTCTGATATTTTCATAGCAGAACCTAAAAGCCTTACATTATATTAGGCTATTTCTTATATAAATTACTTTTCTTCTTTCACATCAGTGTCCTCATTGGAATTCCTGTAGTCTAGTAGCACAAGTAAATGAACATGGTATGGCTGTTTTTCCTGAATTCTGTAAAACACCACCTATGAAAATCTACTCTCTCTTGGCCCTCCCTTTTATCTTTCCCAAATCCGCATTTAACAGCCTAAGAGCATAAGAGGATACCAATCAACCCTTGAGTTGACAAGAATCGAAGTATGCAAGCTTCCTGAAGCTACCACTGCTTACAGTGTTGGAATACCATATGCTCGGGCTTCTAATGACCAGTACATCCTGAAGTGGGATAATTTTTACTAGTCCTATTCCTCTAAAATCAAGTAACCAGGTATTCTTTTTCTTAATTCCTTTTGATTGTTATTTCTACCTTTCTGGCGAGTTCCCAGGGGATAGACCTCGGAAGAATGATGGAACTAAGGGGTGGAACTGACAGTTTTTGTTCAACAAACATGCTGGTTGTTCTGAATATTTTCAGGATTTCTTTGGAGATTTTGGCATGAGCAGATGTTATATGTTCTCAGGGTGTCCTCTGTCTACAATTGAAGATCATCCAAACTCTGAAATCTCATGAGGAAACCTAATGGTTTTCCCTAAACAGAACTAGGAGACATTGACCCCTGCCAGTCTCATTAAGAAATAAACTATTATGTTGATCTCCTTACAAAATCCCTGGTTTTCTTAAAAGTTTCTCTCTCTGTGGTGCTTTGTAAAGCTCTACTGCTTGTCAAGAGTGATCAATCTTGATTTCTAAAAAGCTGTGGCTGGAATTCTAATGGCAACATGTTGTGAATTGGCTTTTTGCCTTAATGTCTTAAACAGGTATTGTCCTAACAGAATGGTAGTTTAGAGGCTAGGTTCAAGCAAAATGCTTTGTAATTACATAGGTTTTTGACATTAACAGACCATTCATACCATATAAATGACCAACTATTCAAGAATGAGAACACAAGGATCTTATATTTTAGCTTATTTTAGCTAAGGTTTTAGTGGACAACCAAATACTGGCAAATTCAACATACTTTTATATGAACTTTGACCCAACCCAAACTTAAACTTCTTATCCATCCAAATCAGTCAGAACATTTTGGCAACTGTATTAGAGGTATTAGGTTTTCACTGTACACACAGATGTACAATGAGTGTAAGTTTGATGAAAGGATACTTTCAAAATTGTACCACTGGAATTGCTAATATAATTAATATTATTAAGCCAAAATTCTGTTTCCAACTCTTCTTCTCACTTTGTTTATGATTCAGAGCAATGAACCTTAGAAGAGTGAATGTGAATTGAGGAAGCATTTCCTGCTATTCAAGGATAAGCTCAAAAGGCAACAATATTTCTAAGTAGTTAGTAAAAATTAAAAAGAGGTGGGATAACAATCACTAGCATTTATAATTGCTCTAGAGAGTACTTCCTACATACCAGCAGCATATTAGGTTCTTTATGTGGGTTATCTCACTTACTCCTCACAGCAGCATCAAAATACAATTTCTAATGTTATTTTCATTTTACAGGTGAGAAAACTGAGGTCCAAAGAGTTTAGTAAGGATGCAAAGCAGTCTGGGTCCAGAACCCCTCTTTTAACCATGATAATAAATTAAAGAGCAGCCACCCCAGTGATAGAGTTAAAAGTGGGGGTTGGGGTGGAGTGTAGGGGTATAGGAGTTTATTAAGTTTTCATAAAATTTTTAAAAAGAATATAAACCAAAACCACAAACCCTATAAAAATAGAGTCTATTTCCAAAGGAGTTGAGAATTGAAGGCTTCCTGAGAAGAACAGCTCTTTACATCCTCTGACTCTTCTGCAGGGCAACGGCAAACAACAATGTCCATAGAAAGAACTCAACAACATATAAGGTGGCCCCAAAAGCTTATAAAGCACATTAGCCTAATTCAAAGTAATCTTATAACAATGAGTATGCAGCACACCTCTGTCTGCATGCATCATGGTTGCCTCTTAACTCAAGCTTGGTTTCCAGTTAAAGGGCAGGGTTATTCAACTTGGTTAGAGTGGCAAAGACTGATGATATAAATATATAGCAACTGTTGATAGTTAGGGGCTCACCTTGACCTTGGTTAGTTGTCAGGAGAGCAGCTCAGCTCTAAGACGTTAGAACACAGTATGTAACAAGTCTTTCTGTTACATCCGGAGTCTCCCTCTTTCTAACCTCTGTTCCACTTTTGGCATTATCTAACTCAAGCCTCCTTTCCTTTCTAAACTCCTGTGTTCTTTTTAGAAAGCAGGTATTACTTTGCCATGTTATGCTTCCTCTTTCATCTTATAGTCATCCACTCTTTCTTCTTTATTTTGCAAGATCATTGTCCAGTATATTATACTTAGACAAAGCAAGAACCTGTTTCCTTTTCTTCCTTTAGCTCTCCATCCCCTCATACCCCCTACACACATGCACTGATAATCCTCCTTCCTAAGTTTATTTGTAAGTGGTCTCAGACAAGATGTCTTTTCTGCAGCTCCCAATACAATTAACACCCATCTACTTATTACTTTTGTATTGAATAGGAATAAATCTACTTGTTTTCATACTTACTGTGCATCCTTGAATATAACATTTATCTTTTAATCTAAACACATGTTCTTTCCAATGTTCTGAATCCTTGGGAAATACTAAGAGTGTTTTTCACCACATAGAATGTTAGATGAAGTGTGGGAAATGGGTTCAAATAAAATGGAAAACACATTCAGATATTATTTATTCTGAATACCACATGTATTTTTTGAGTGCCTACATGTGTTCATACACTGAGGGAACACTGATGAAGTGAAGGGCTGAGTTGTGGTACTCAAGGTAAAGAGTGTCAGGTAGAAACTCAGGTGAAGACTCAAGAGTCACCTGTGAGTTAATCAGCACACCTTACCAATGTGTATTTAATTAGATCCACATGTCTGGGACAACCAAAGGCATATGGAAAAACATTTCTACCATCTAAGAGGAGGCATTTGCTTCTTAATTTTTCCCTTTCCATTTTAAAGATTATAACGGCAGGTATGCCCTTTATGAGATTAGTGGAACAGTGTGAGGTTGATGCTCTAGGAGCCAGTAACTTCACTTCGTACACTCACAAGAGTGGAACTCTTTACTGAGCCTTACACTTCTCTCACAAGTCTACGCTCTTCCACTCTCACTCCCCATGATTATGTACATGCTCTTGACCCCTTATTATGTCAAACCACACAAAGCCGCAAGCTCGGGCCATCTCACCTTTGGCTGCTCATTGAATGGTCTTTATGGAAACATCTTTCCCCGAGAGACTCTATAAAACTCTCCCGGGGTGGAACACCTATTCACAGCTGTTTAAACTCCTGGAAGAACATGGTATATTATCATATAGAGAGCCCTCATCAATGTTCCACATACCCAAAGACAGGAAAAACATTTTTCTTCCCAGCAAATCTTTCTGGAAATAATGAATGCTATACCCATTTTATTTCCCTTTTGGCCTGTGTGCTAGGAAGGTCAGATCTCAGTTTTGCTCAATTACTTCTCATAATTATTCTCCAACCCTCCTACTTTACTATATGTCTTTTGTCTTTCAGCCTGACAGAATGGTTTTGTCTTTGAGTATTTATGTTTTATAGTAACCTTATAAGCTTACAAATCTTTTCAGGAATAGGTAGATATAAAGTTTTTATCCTCAACTTTAAAAAAAATTTTAAATCCACATGTAATGTAATATTAACTTAAATCTTGATTTAAACTTTTGCCTCATCCTCTGACCAGCCCATACATTTCCTTATTATCTAATGGTTGAGTTCCATAGTTCTGGCTCTGAAATTATGAAAACTTCTCAAGAGGGGAGTGTATTCTCCATGTCATTGATATTTAACTAATCCACAAATATTTTATTGTGGAGGTCAAAGGTGATAATGATGATGATTGGAATTACTGAAGACTGTGGCATACTTTGATATGTTAATGTGTCTTTTCGCATATTATTGAAGACATGTCATGGCTATAGTTTAATTGTCAAGGTTGGAATAAACTTTAGGGAGCAAACTGTTTTTGAGACAAACCAGAGTTAGTTTTCTTTGTCTTATTAACTGTCAGCTTTCTCCATGTTTTATAATGCAGCAAGCAAGCTGGATTGGCTATAGGACCAATTTAGAAGCTCTGCATAATGTCTTTGATTGAATACCTTAACGTTGACATGAAATCCATAATTCACAATTTCAGGATATGCTTCTTGGGGGAAGAGAGGAGGGCAGGGGCAAAATAACAATGTGAGAGTTCAAAAGGGTTGAAGATGCACTTGGGGGTATTTGGATTGGCACTCTGGAGCTCACGGATGCTTGTGATTGCTTATCTGACTTATCTAAACTGCTGACGTCAAAAGAATTAGGCTAGAAATCTTATGATTACAGCTTTTCTTGTGATCTTTTCTGGTATTTCCTGTTTCCTGTCAGGCCAAATATACTTGGAGGGAGGGTTATTTTATGGCATTTCACTGTTTCTGCCTCAGCTAGAGCCAGAGGTACAGGGAACATGAAGTAAAAATAATTAAGAACAACATCGGAAAGCTTTGTCCAACCCTATCCCCTCTCACAGTCACTGACATTTCTTTTTAAACATCAAAAAATGTTTCTGTAATGGTTCAGAGTAGGGTGTTATTTTTAATGGAACAAGGTCTATTGTTCATTAAAAAGAAGAAGCCACTTCAATTGTATTTCTAACTATTACCTTATTTGGATGGTAATAAGCAGGCAGGCTGTGAATGGCATTGTGTGGGCAGCCAAGAAGGCTTCTGAGAGGAGGGAGAGATAGTTTTTGAGGAACAACAACCACCCAGGTGACACTTTTCCTTTGGGGACACAAAAACATTATAGAAGCAAAATATTGAAAAAAAGTAGGTGGGGATGAGCTTTATAAAATTTTGCCTAAATGTTGCTAAATCCTCAACTTGCTTTCTGAGCTTGGCCCTGTTTGCAAAGAGAGTTTGGGGGATTGAGAGGTTAATTAATCCTGAATGGTTTACGGGCAAATGTATTAGGACCCAAGCCTCCAATAACCACAGGCCCGGGCTCTGTCTGCCCTACTCTCCTGAAACTCTACCTCCAGGCAACAATGCAGAGAGAAACAAAGCTATCGAACGAGGTCATAGTAACACTTCATTTATGATGCTAACAGCCACCAGCAGCTACCACCTCTATTTGCCTTATATACAACTTCCTTTAACCTCACAATCTTGTTTAAATTCTCACCTCTGTACATTGCAGGCACTCTAGATAGGGAAATTCACAAAGAGCAGACTTGGGATTTGCCCAGAGCAAATTCTAATCTAAGTTTGAAAATAAGAGAAATAAGTGTACACTTATACATGTGTGCATTTGTGGGTACACATTATAATTCTTGCTTGTGTAAGATGGACGTCACACACTCATATAACACAATCAGAGGTGTTAGTGCCTGGGAATGAAAAAGATAGGAAATTAGATGTAGAGAGATCATCGTGTGGAGAGGGATTTTTGGAGTTGAGGAGTTTAAGGGTTTGACCATGGCAGGCAGCACGGCTGGGTCAACAGCATGGTTGGGCATCAAGGGGCTTCAAATGGGCTCCAAGGATGTTGTGTAATCTCTGCGGGGGTCTAAGTTTTCTCATCTAAAAAAGGAAGTGGTTCAACTAGATGATCTTAAAGGCACTTTTCATTATAAAATGCAAAGACCTCTACTTCTCCACTTAAAAGTTTTCAGTGGTTTTACAAAAGTTAAGATTTCTTATTCACATGAAACCTGGTTCCATTAATATCTTTCTCTCTGTTTCCCATTATTCTTTATGCCAAACATCATAATAAGCTAACTTGACTAATCTCCATTTCTCAATCATTTCTTGTGGTTTTCTGCCTTTGTCCCCATATTCATTGTTAATTCCTTCACCAAGAAGGTTACCTTGTCACCTCTTGATGAGATCTTAACCATCTTAAAAATGCAGCTATAATGACCAGCTTACCAAAAGCCTTCCTTGGTCACTCTAGAGAGGGGTGAGTCAACTCCCAGCCCTCATGGGTATCTATGATACTTGGTTTGTATTTCAGTATGTGGTTTTATTGAACTCATTACATTATGAGCTATATACAAAATTGTATTTTTCTTATACATTTTCTCATCCATCCTGTGGTGTCTAGCCTTGAAAGAATTGTTTGTTAAATAAACACAGCAACCGGAAGACAGGAGGAAATATGACTTGGCAAAGATAGGCTGTTTGAGACGGAGGATAAATTGTGTCAGGCCTTGAATCAGGGGAAGAGATGAGCATGGCTGGAATGGGAGTTCTGGATGGAAGAACATCCAGAATATAAATCCTTCAGGACAGAGTGGTGTCGAGTGGTAAAGTGCCTTGTCTTGATGATTTGTATATTATTTCTTATGGTTCTGTGTAAAATAATGCTATAGCGCTTGGGAAAGCTGGTTGGTAAATTCACAGAAAAATATTCATCATCTCAAAATTCTCAGTTTCTACTAAATATGATCAATAAATACCATACTGATGGTTAGAAATCTGTCAGTATCCTCGCCCTAAGTCCCACCCTCCACCAGCCACTGTTGCTAGAGAATGAGCTTTCTAAAATGTAGTTTGTCATGTCACTTCCCAGTAAAATTACTTGAAGCCTTCTCATTGTTTGGAGGACACACCACTTGCAAAGATAAACCAGGCCCTTGTGTAATCTGGCCCCAGCCTACGTTTCTGCTCTCAACTCTAGCCTTCTTCCTAACATACTCCCTATCCCGTCACCTGGCATCTCCTAGAATTTCTTGAACATTGTCCCACTGTTTATTCTTCTTACTGTGTACTCCATCTCTTTTTCATTTGGAGAAATGTCATGTACCTTGAAATGTACCTCGAAAATCACCTCCTCTCTGAAAACTCCTTAAACGCCCATCATACCGACTGAATTAACCACTTGCTTGTATTTGGGCACAGACTTCGTGTATGTACCTTTAGTATAACATGTCGCCTGCCTAGCTTGCTCGCTCTGCCTACCTAGTTATCTATCTCAATTCATCTACCTCAATTTTCTTGGCTTATAAATTTTTATTTTCTAAGGAACCAGACAGTGTCTGGCACATGATAATTATGAAATAAACTTAGTTGAGTAAGCAGTCACGGTCCTTCTGAGGACCATGGAGCATTATTTCTACTGTGTCTTAAAACATATGCCATTCTGCCTTGATGTCAGTGAGTCTTTTCCAACAGGTCACAACCTCTTTTCCTTCTGTTTTCCTCCCAGGTATACAGCATAATGCAAAGTTCTGAGTAGACACTCAAAAGATAATTATTCAATTGAATTGTTTTGGAAGAGAAACCTAAAAATTTGAATTATATATTTATTTCCCTTTTCGAATATCTTGAATAAGTAAGCAGCAAATATATTTTAGGTCTAAATTTCTTATATTTCTAAGTTGGGAATAAATCCCTATTCAATTAATATATATTGTGTCATAGAAGATGCTAAATATTTGTATGTAACATTAAAACATCATTTTCCATTCTGTGACCTCCTAGAGTGTTCGAATTAATCTTGGAGTCTTTGAGAGACTTAAAATTTTGTTTTCCAAGCAAAATTTTACATTAGTCCAATTTTGTCTATTTATAATCTACAGCGCAGTTATCACCAAAACAAACAATAGGATAATTAGGATTAAACAGGGTAGAAAAGATTTGCTTTAGAGTTTGTAAATCTGGTGAATTCACAATTCTTAATTTTATATATAAGTTTAATGGACAAGAAAATCTTTCTTTTGTTCAATAGAATTAGGGGCTGATCCAAGAAAACCGGTGTGAAACTCAACTAATATTTAAAGAAGATAATGAGAGCAAAAGAGAGGTGCACCCAAACTTCGAATGAGTTATGGAGAGGACAGGGAAGGAGGCAGCAGTTCCTGGGTATCGGCTATGATGGAAGAGTCAATAACGATTACTGGTAAAACACTAGAAGAAAGGAGTGAGCCTTGTTAACAGTGCTGGCACCCTTGCTTCTCCCAATGTCTACCACCCCATCTTCTCCCTCGGGGTCAGAGGTGAAGGGGCATAAGGATGCTCAAAAATTTCCAATTAGCACATTCAGGCAACAGAAATGTATCAGACCTGATCACAGTACAATGCACTGCCTGATTATGACAATTCCAATTTGCATTACATATAAAACCTCAGTTTTCAATGCGGAAACTGGCCAGAAAGGTGTACCTTGTCCACAACCTGTTTCATGCAGTCATTCAGCCGAACATTTCAGTGTCAAAGTCCTGACCTGGTTGCTGAAATGCGTGTGTACATTTTAAGAGAAAGAGGGAGAAGTAACGGAGAGGGTAGAGCAATTGAGCTCAGTATGTGCATAGGGATGTAACAAACAAATATTATTGAGTACACAATGCTCAAGCACAGGGCCCAGCGACTGGTAGCTCAACCAGTGTGTAAGGGAGATAATGTTTCTGAAATATACCTATGTGCTTCTTCCTTTTGTATTCTTCTGTGTAAATCTTCCCCTTCTACGCCCCCCCCCGCCCCGCACTGCCAGAGGCATCCACTGTGGATGATTAGGAATGCTATAGCAAAAATGAAAAGAGAACAAGAGAGAGTTAATACTCCTCATCTGATCTTCATAGTAAGGGGGTTTTTGTTTGTTGGGTTTGTGTCTTGGTTTTTGTGTGTGAGTTTGCAACAGAACAATAAATTTGAGAACTGGTCTTTGTGGAAAGATAAAGAAACTCTCTACATTTTTTTATTAGATGTTATTAACATAGAGAGTTAGGCCTACAGATACAGTTTCTTGCTCCTTCTGTCTCGAGGTTCTCTTCTCCTGAGAAGAAGGACATGGCACAGGGTACAGCCATCTGCTCACCTGCTCCTGACACCCTGGGGAGTTATGGGGAAGAGAGTCCAAGGCAGAACCCAATGGCCAGATGAACATGCCTTTCCTTCCCCTTCTCTGGTTGGCCCTTGTGTTGCATGCGGTAGAAAGGTGTGGAGCCCAAGACACACATTCACCCAGATACCACCTTGGAGAGAAGCAAGGGGAGAAAAGTGTTTATCCAAAAGAATCAATTTAACCTGGAAGCGATTGACCACCGCCTTGTTGATTAGTAAGTATAAATTTTCTTATCCCCCGTTAGGGTGGGCTCAAGAGGAAGATTTGATTAGTTGAAGAAGGGAAACAGGCTACCTTTTATTGCACATTTGAGTATGGACATTTGCGATCTGTTACAAATATTTTTCAACAGTGACTGTTTCCTCTTCCTGTCTATATATGTTTTTGATTGTACTTCTGACACTTGAATTCAGTTTCTTCGTAGTGACCTTGCCTCCCTTTCCCTTTGCTGCTGTACGCTTGGCTCTTTACCTGTCCCTTCCTCTTCTCTTTCAGAATCGTTTTCTTCAGCAAATTCTATCTACTTTTTTTCAATGAATTTTTGTCATAGACCCTCTAAATGAATGTCTTTGAGTTTTCAAAAGTTTTCTTCACATCTGTAGACTTATGTGAGATATTTGGGTGCCATCCGAAAACAGATGGAAAAGGAAGCAAAAAAGAGAATCTTGGACTGTGGCTTTAATGCCAGAGGTTTGGGGAACTCCTGAGAATTCAATGGAAAAGGTTCTAATTATTGCATTACATGTGACTTATTAACCTTGGTTATTTAATTTTCCTTTTTGATATCTTTATTAAAGTTTACATTCATTCTCATTATGTGTGTCACCTTGATTTTATTTTATACTTTTCTGGCTTTTTCACCTTTCAATTTCTACTACCAAGTACACACAACTGCTACTCAATCTCTCTTGAAAGTTATCTTTTGTTTTCTAGAGGTTTCATTTTTCTGCTTTTTGGGTTTACTTTTAAGGCTATGAACAACTACAGCTTGCTTTGTCTTTGTTGCCCATGCCTTCTAATTGCACACAAGGCTAATTTTTAAGGTGTGTCTTGTTCTTACTGATGAGGACCGTGGCCTTCAGGGTCTTCTTTAGTGCTCTCTCAGCGCTTGTGTGAGAGAGCTGCGGAAAGAATAAAACATTCAGAACTGGGGCTTGATTTATAATCTATAAAATATTATGTCATTTTTTATGTGAAAAGTACTCCAAGAAAGGGTATGTCCTAATTTTGTAGTCTGAGGAAGTTTAAGACCAATGTAAAGATATAAAACTGATCCCCTGGGGTGGTCTCTTGGTATTTTAGAAATTGAAGTTAATTTTAAAGAGAAATTTATGGTAATACAGAGAGCGAGGTAAATAGAAAAAGGAAAATAGAAGGCCTACACTGTGTGTCATCTAGGCTGGAGTGTTTTATTATATCACAAGTCATCTGAGCTTTGCCAACTACTTTGATATCATGTATGTATGTACTGACCATGTACTATGATGTGTATTGATAATTAAAGAGTGAGAATAATCGGATAGTAGAAAAGAGCACATACTTTCCAGTTGCTTCTACAAGTTAAAAATAACTTGGAGCTTTTGGTCTTTTTACAATAAAAATTCCGTTTTCCTTTTAGAAATTAATCAGATGAAAAAGTCAATGCTTTGCTGTCCAGTTAAACCAGTCTTGTTTAAAAAAAAAAAAAAGGAAAAAGAAACTTTCCAGCAGAGGACATGGGAATAACATCCTCCACTCAGCTCCATCCCTTCAATAGCTCGCTTGTAGGACAGAGCAAATGCACACCTTCCGCAATCTATTTTTGAAATTACATTGAGAAATATACAGACTGTTATCTGTAAAAGAAGCAATTTTTGAAATTTCAGTTGATGGAAAATGTCTCAAGATGCATGAACAGAGCAATTGTTTTAAAAATATATAAAAGCAGGCATAATTTATATTCAATTCGCTCTGAAATTTTACATTATTAGTAAATTGCAACTTCTTTGTATGATGAGAGAACTGTCTCATGTTAGCTTTGCACATACTTCAGATTTTTTAATAGTTCTGAAATTCACTCTTGTGTATTTTTTCTTTTATTTTAAAAGCTATAATGACTAATCCTGATCTTCTGGCATAATATAAGTTTTAAAATGATTCCATTAAAAGGAAGAACTAGGATTCATATTTCTTGAGTAATCTGTGCCTAGAAAAAAAAGTTCATTCATGCATTTAATGATAACTTGTAAGCTATTTTATTCTTTTTGATAATTTCCCTTTTTCAGTTATCAAAGTGTGTTGAGCAGCTGACATGTGAAAGAGTCTAGGGAGAACACAAAAAGAATACAATGTTCTCCAGATTCTCAAAAAGCTGAAAATATATATAGGAGGGAAGGAAGAAAATGTACATTAATTATACTCAAGTGATTTGCCAGTGAAATAAGTACAAAGAAAGTTCTGTGAGCCCTCAGAAAAGAAAGACATACTTTTCCTCTGTAATCTCAGGAAGGCTTTGTGCAGGGAAGGGCATATGAGTGGGGTTTTAGGAATAACAGAAGTTGGGGACATGGAGGGAAGTGAATTTAGGCATCGGGAACAATGAGCAGATAGCGAGCAGGAAGCTGTGGGGTGCTTGTCCTGTCTGAGTGGGATATAAAGTGCTTAGGGGGCAGTAATGACAAATACGGCAGGAAAAGTAGCTTGTTCCATCCAGAGAGAGGAAAGCTTTGAATGCAGGATAAAAGAATTTAGGTTTTCTCTGCAGACAATGAAGAATCAGTGAAGGATTTTGAAGAGGGGCAAGACGCATTCTGATTTTTCTTTTGATGTTATTGATCTGAATCACAGAGCAGAAAGAAGGGGGCTATAGAGAGTACTGTAGTTGGAGGCTATTGCAAAATTACAGACAAAACAACACCGGGTTTGACCCAGGGCCACATAACGGAATAGGAACAAGGCACTAACTGTGAAATAAGCTATGGAAAAAATAGCACCAATATCAACGATTATGATAGTTAATATTCACTGAGAATGTAGTAGCCTTTTGGCTCTTTTCCAGGCACTTATTTCTTGCATGATCACATTTAATCCTCACCTTCTGTGAAGGTGTCATTGTTATTTCCTTTTTACACTAGAGGGAACTGAGGCAGGGAGAGGTGAAGTGATTTACTGAGGTTCACACAGTTCCCTAATAGAGAGGGAGGATTTAAAACTGAACAACAATAATAAATAAATAAGTACATAAAATAAAAAATTTAAAATCTCAACATTGCAGCAAGTCAAAATAGTCTGGAACTGGCATAAGAACAGACACATATATCAATGGAACAGAACAGAGAGCAAAGAAATAAACCCATGTCTCTACGGTCAATTAATATTTGACAAAAGGGGCAGGAGCATAAAATAGAGTAAAAACAGCCTCTTCAAGAAATGGCGTTGGGAGATCTGGACAGGTACATGTGAAAAAATGAAAGTAGACCATCAAGTTACACCCCATACCCAAATAAACTCAAGATGGATAAAAGACTTAAATATAAATCATGACACCATAAAATTCCTAGAGGAGAACATCAGGAAAATCTCAGATATTCCACGCAGCAATATTTTTACCGATATGTCCCCTAGAGCAAGGGATATAAAGGAAAGAATAAACAAACAAGACTTCTCAAATTAAAAAGCTTCTGTATGCAAAGAAAACAGCAAAATAAAAAGGGAACCAACCATATGGGAAAACATATTTGCTAATGATACCTCAGACAAAGGTTTGATCACCAAAATATATAAAGAACTCACACGACTCCGCTCCAGGAAGACAAAAAATCTAATTAAAAAATGGGCAAAGGACCCTAACAGACACTTCTCCAAGGAGGACATACAGAGGGCCCAGAGACATATGAAAGGATGCTCAGCATCACTAGCCATCAGAGAGATGCAAATTGAAACCACAGTGAGATACCATTTCATACCAGTCAGAATGGCCATCATAAACAAATCAAAAAAAACAAGCACTGGTGAAGATGTGGAGAAAAAAGAACCCTAGTACACTGTTGGTGGGAATGCAGACTGGTGCAGCCACTGTGGAAAACAGTATGGAATTTCCTCAGAAAACTAAGAAATCGGAGTTGCCTTTTGATCCAGTGATTCCACTGCTGGGATTGTATCCAAAGAATCCAAAAACACCAATTCAGAAGAACCTATGAGTCCCTATGTTCATAGCAGTATTATTTACAATAGCCGAGAACTGGAAGCAACCTAAGTGCGCAACAGTGAAGGAGGAGATCAAAAAACTATGGTACATTTCCGCAGTGGAATACGATGTAGCAGAAAGAAAGAACTCCTACCCTTCGTGACAGCATGGATGGAACTGGAGAGCATTTCGCTAAAGGAAACAAGCCGGGCAGTGCGAGACAAATACCATATGATCTCAAGTATAAGTGGAACCTAATCAACAAAACAAACAAATGAGCAAAAAAAAACCAGAGACATAGAAATAAAGAACAAACTGACAGGGACCAGAGGGGAGAGGGGAGGGGGACAACAGGGGAAAGAAGGGGAACATGTGCAAAGAACCCACTGACAAGGGCAATGGGGAAGGGATTGTCTTTGGAAGCGGGGGCTGGATAGGGCAGGGGAGAGCAATGGGGGAAAAATGGAGACAACTGTAGCTGAACAACAATAAAAAATTTTTTTCATGCTAAAATATTAAAAAAATAAAATCTCCACACTGCAACAACACCCATACTCTTAACCGGTCATATATTTAGAACCAATTGTTATTGGAGAGCTGGAGACAGCAGTTGTGGACTGGGTTTCTGCAGGGCTGATGCTGTTTATGAAAACAATAAAGTCAGGTGAAGGAAAAGATTTGGTTCAAGAGGAGATGAGTGACATGTTAGAGTTTTAACTCAATTTTATGTTCACATCTAAAAGAAGGATTAAATTGTCAATGACTATTACCCGGCATAGCTACAGATTGGATGCAGGCTAACATCTATAAGAAGTAGTTTTAGACAAATGTTATGAATTAATGCCAACTTATCTACTGTTAAGACTAATTGATTCTTTGAGCATAGCAACTTGTCCTGCTTTGAATGAAATCATTAATATCGATGAGTATTTGAAAGTGTGTTTGAGTTTTTACAAGTGTTTTTGAATTGTACCAGTATAGCAGATACTTTCAGTTGACATAGAAGTTTAAACTACAAGTGTTTGTTTTCATGCTGATGTTGTAGAATTCTGATTCATAAATTCATAATTGTTCTTCTCTCAATAAGCCTTTGATTCATCTCTGAATCCTTGGTATACATTAAGCATCCAATAAGTGCTCTTTGAATTATATGACAAAGTGTTCTGTCTTCAACATATTTAATTTATATCATGCTTGATACTTGAGATATTTTAACATAGCCCTTTAAATGTCAATTTGAATTGTACAGTGCTGGAATCAGAGAATTCTTCTGTTGAGTTTCTCATCTGAAGTTGTTTGATTTTAAGGGCTGAGTATAAAGCAAGTTTCTGATATTTGTATTTTTGAAAGGCAGGACAAGTAAAATAGCTATGGGGAAAATGAATTATTTGTTTGAGGGAGCTGTGTGTTTTTATATTCTTCTGAAATCAAAGGTTATTGAAATGGGAACAAGCTTAATAAATAAGTAACATGCAATGCAAAATTTAAACCAGGAACACCAAAATGAAAGGTAAGTTCCACAGCTGTAAAGTTTGCAGTTATTTGGTTGAATTCCAAAATCAAATTATTTTTTCAACTGAGAACAAGTCTGCTAGGAGATGTCTAGTCTTACGCAGATTCATGGCTAGAGTCACAGTTAGGACAATATTTGCACTCACAGCATTTGGGGAACCACATATTTATTTCCCACCCTTCTTCCCTCTCCCCACTCTCCAACTTCTGGGCAAGCTCTCACCACTATGCTCTAAACTTTGCAGGGGTGTCCAACCTTTTGGCATCTCTGAGCCACATTTGAAAAAGAAGAATTGTCTTGGACCACATATTAAATACATCGTGACACGTAGTCATAAAAAAAAATTCATAATGTTGTAAGTAAATTTACGATTTTGTGTTGGGCCGCATTCACAGCCACCCCAGGGCGCATGCAGTCCACGGGCCACAAGTTGGACACCTTTGCAGCTTATTTTCTATTGGTAACAGACAGGGATCTTTTCCTGGACCTTCCCAGCATGTGAGGTGTGGATCTAAAACTAAAGCCCGCAAAATAAGTAGAAAAATCTAGAGTAAGTACAATCCTTTGACTTATTTTGCATGGTAATATTTTTCTGGTTTGGTCAAGATTTATGAGCTCCCATGTTTGCCCCTCTACATATAATCAACACAGCCATATCTTGGCTTAAGTTTAAATTACCTAGAATATACCCTCATCCTGTAAGTTTTGTGGAGTAGAAATGGGCAAATTGAGGTCCAAATCTGGCTCTGTCACAGTGTCAATGTGTGACCCTGGACAAGTTGTTTGGTCTCTCTAAACTATTTGCTTGATCTAGTGTTAACTAGATAATTAAACCATCCTTCATTTTCTTCATAACGGGAAAATGATGTGACTATTAATAAAATTAAGAAATCAGGTACGACTCAGTGAACCCAAACTGATGCTCCGACTTCGGGCATGGCGACAGATAACCTAAAAAAGTCTCTCTCCAGGGTGAACAGTGCCTCAGCCAAAGCCCAACACACCCAGATGCCCACTCCGGACACGTAAGAATGATGAACCCCTCTTCCTCCTGTCATCCCATTTCCTCCTCCGACCTTTTGCTTTGAACTGCCACCAATAGTCCCCAGGAAATGCCCACCTGAAGATGATAGGACGATTCACATGTGTCGACCTCCTCTTTAGTACTTTCTCATTCTCTTTAGGGGACACTGTTCCCTTCCACCTTCCATCACTCACAGTTCGGTGTATTTCATCTTAAAATCTCTCACAAATATATATTTATGCATTTACTTTTCTACAAAGCCTTTTGGTCTCCCCCTTTATTACCTAAGCAAAATCTCAGGATACTTTTCTGTTTCATTTGGGAGAAACAACGTTCCAGTCTTGTCTAGGAAGTGTGAGCAAAAATAATGATGCCCTTCACTAAGGAAAAGAAAAGTGGAAAACTTTAAGGTTAAATCCAACTTATTCAGAAACAGCGGCATGTCTCTGAAGTCCTTTATAGACTGTTGATTCTATTCAGAACTTCTGTAATTTTGTGGTTTTTAAAAATGTAAACCTACTTATCCATCATGGACAGCAGTCAAAATATGCACAGAATGTCACAGGGTTTAACTTTCCTGTTTTTGGTTACTAACATGGCCAAACTATCATGTGTTATAAATGTAACATGTTAAGATCCCAGAGGTAAAGATAGTAAAGAGAAGGGAGTAAGTGACTGTCGGGGGAAAAGGGGGCAGGAGTAGAGACAAGAAAGTCACTACAAAGAAAAGCATCCTTGAACAGCTTGAACTGGACTTTGTAGTTTGAACAGAACATTTTCAGTTGGCTGAGTCAAAGAAAGACGTCCCAGGCACCAGGCAAGGGTCAGAGGCAGGGTGCCACATGATGCATTTGAAGAAGAACAAGGTGTTTAGTATTGTTGAAGGAAAAATTGTTTGAGGGTTCTGAGGAAAGGGTCAGGGGTGTGTGTGTGTGTGTGTGTGTGTGTGTGTGTGTGTGAGAGAGAGAGAGAGAGAGAAATTGAGATTACCATTTGGGTTTTTTTTTTTTGAGGTGCTTTCTACCATAAATCTCTGCACAAGAATGAAAAACAACTTAAATCACTTTCTAAAAATGGAAAAATGCCAGATTTGTGGAACTATTTCTGTGTCCCTCACGGGCAGGCCACTGTGGTGAAAACGGCTCAGGTGAAGAGCATCTGATGGGAAGAGAGAATGCAGCATCAGGAACAAGACGAGAGAGGATGTATGAGACAGCTTTGGAAAGAGAAGCTGCTTGTTGTGGAGGGCTTCATCGTATGCCCTCACGCTGCTAATATGGATGCTACGGCTTTGTGCTCATGACAGGAAGTGTGAGCCTTGAGGGTGGAAAGGCAGAGGAGGAGGACAAGGAGGTAAGCAGGCACTCTTTGGGGGGGTGTCGAAATGGAGCCTTCCCAGAAACCAAAGTGGTCACTTAGACATATTCCAATTAACGCGAGGCAGTGGTCCAGGGCATAGTAAGCCTCAGCTAGCTTAATTTTTTAACATCCAGGAAAAACTACCTTTTAAGTGATAAAAAGTTATAGGAGTTCGCTGTAGTACCGTTTTTTCAGGAAGCAGACACCCGCTAACATACAACAAAATAACAACATACACCTAGCCCCACAGACATGCTAACATTTGCCAAATTAGGTAGTTTTACCAAAGGTGTAATTTGAAATTTGCATCTTAATCATTCAATGTACTGAAACAAACCAAGGGTGGTAACAGTTGAAGTGTCATAGTTAACTTTTCTGCCCAGGTGGGTTTTTCCATTTTTCTTGTACGGCTCCTATAAACTTTGGAACTCCTTTAGCATTACCTCATTTCTTCTGACCAAGGCCCATTTCTCTGGGCACCCATCTCTTCATTGCCACATAAACCTCAGTCCTATTGGTTTCCTTCTCTTTCCTAAGTACTCATTGTTTACTAATGACTAACACTGTTGTGTTTTTCTTCCTTTGAAATATTCTTTTCCCCAGAGCATTATTTTTTTTTAGCAATATATTTTTTAGATTATCGGACTTCAAAAAATTTCTTTGGAAATGATTAAAAACAAAATTCGCTGAGTTTTGATTTCCTAGCCTCTTACCACAGGAAAGAGAGAGGTAAATTTTGGTATATCTTTTCCCTCTACTTGCCCACCTCTCCCCATCAATGGTATGTCAGGGCTAGCCAAGATTTCGAAAGCATAAACACATGCTCTTGGTCATTCTTCTAACGTGAACCACCACTTTCCAAGTATCTACCAACACATTCTCTAAGGAAGATGGCACCCTGCATACATTCTTAGTTTATGGCATGGTCACAGCTCCTTGGGATCCTTCCCAGGGTTCCCAGGTAGTTTTGTGGTCTCAGTGCCCACTGTTAGAAACACAGCAAAGTTCCCCACAACTGTCCCAAACACAGCACATTCTTAGAACATGACAAAGTCCCAATGAAGCATTCTCACATCTGTGAGTGACTTAATTTTTCCCAACATCAATGAAGGAATTTGTGTTACTGCCATTTGTGAAGAGGGGAAACTGAGGCAAGGAAGTTTACCAGCTTTCTCATGACATAAAAAGCTTCCGGGCCAAACTCAGTCCTGGGATCACTCATACATGCTGCAGTTTCATAGTTAAACCTTGGAAAATATAAAGCTTTATAAAAAGCAACCGAAGAAGGATAACCTCTCAGAAGTAACTCTGACTGGTCAACAAGAAACCGCAGAAGCAAAAATGGACATTAAAGAGCATCTAATTCCAGCCCCTCCTTTCCGGGACTGAAGCTCAAGAAATTTCACTCGTTTAAGCCACGGGGAAGCAAGTGGTGAGCTGAGTCTAGGGCCCAGGTTCCTTGATTTCCAGGCTACTAATGCCCCTCCTACTACATCACTCAGTTTTAAGATGCACTTCTATAATAGAGCAAACATTCATTAGTCACAGCCCTCGAACCCTCTGCTGCACAGTCTGTCTGCCTTCCTTTTCCCATTTTTAAGGTTTGGGCTCTCCAAGGAAGGGACTGAAAGTAATCAGATCCCGCTCTGCTACCTTTCACACCTCGCAGTTACCTGGGAAGCTGTGGAGAGCATCTTCATTCTCCAGAATGCCTCTCTGTTTGGTCGCCTGTAGCTCACTTTTGGATTTCCAAACCAGCTTGACCATCCTGATCATCTCGGGCAAGTCCCAGGGCAGCGGCCCCTGCTGGCACCCCGGCCGGCTGCCCAGGGAGGAGGGCAGCACACCTTCTGGGGCTGTCCACCTTCTGCCTAGCTCTGCCGAGTGGAAGTAGCGCTCGAGCACAGGCATTCTGCCCTGTTCCCCCGAACAGGAGGTAGGGCTGCTGCCGCGGCGGCTGCAGCTACCAGAGGGGAAAGTCTTCCCAGACACGGGAAGGAGAACCCCCGCGAAATCCTCTCCAGCTTTGGAAAGGCAAGCCTCCGCCAGCCTGGCACAGCCACCCTGTCCCTCCAGTCCCTCCACAAACACTGACGGCGAAAGCGATTCACTTCCCAAGGTTTCTCACTGGTGAGAACAGATACTGTACTCCTTCCTTAGAGATAGAATGCATTTTTTTTTTCCCCTTCTCTCCCCGGCACTGACTTCACAGCACTTAATTAATCCCAGGCTACAGCTGCAACGACAGCAGGGGAAAAAGCCATCGAGGTTTTAGCCTTTGCTTTTCCTCTTCTTCTGATTTATTTGTTCTCGATTCTCTTTTGGTGCTTGTCAAAGTTTGCCGAGTGGCTTGTTTAGCGTTAAGGACTTCAGGCAAAGAAGTGGGTTACCCTTTACCAGCTTCTCAGAGGGGTCCCCCAGAGGCCAGTTATGTGGAGGCGCCAGGTGAGGAGTCACCCCCGTGGTGCAGGAAGCAGCGAAGCTTCCCTGGCTCCAGCCCCGCAGGCGAGCTTCAAGGAGCTCTCTCAAGCCTGAGCACCCGCAGAACCAATTTGCAGCTGCTTCTCTCTGGAAGGCCTGGCTGGGGGCCACCTGCCAGTCCACTGCGGTCTGCACTGAGTGAGGTTTCTCAGAAGGCTCTTGGATTGATCCTCAGCACCGCAGTTCACAGGCCCCCCTCCTCCGTACCCCTCCCCCTCTGCTGTCATTGGGTTCTCAGAAAGCCTAACTGGGATTTGGCCTATTAGCCAAATCCGTTTGTAACCTCAGCTGCCCTCAGTTGGAAGGGAAACAACATTGAATCACATTCCAAAGCTAATTCCGAAAGAAGTGAATTAGGGAAGCCTAAGATCCTCATGCAAACGTGCCGTAAGGTGGCATCGTCCCAACACATAGTTTGGGATTGTTAAAGACCCATTACATAGGAAAGGAATAATGATCATTTTAAAGGATATTCATAGCGGGTGTCAATGGCAGCGAAAAGACAGGAGAGTGTCGAAGATTCACTTTCCAGAGACAGAGCACGTGGGCTTAATATTTGGGCCACTAACTGCTGTGCCCCTACTGAGAGTGGTTCAGTTGAGGACAATCACGGGTCACGCGTCTTGGGTCCCTTTGCTCAGAGCTGGAGACTCTAACCTTGGGAGTTAGAATCCATACAACAAAGGGGACGCCCCCTGTAGCTTGTGTGAAAAGCCCTGGACATAAACGAAAGTGGGGTGGTATTGTATTTGGCACTTTAGCCAGCAAATTGGGTTTGTGGGAACAATTTGAACTTGAACGTTCACGTGGATAGCTCCTGTTTTCTTGGGGGCCATCGCAACAGCCCCGTCTTTCTCTGTATTGCAAAGTGCTTCATTTTGCTTGGCAGTTTATTTTGCTGATGTTATTTTGCTGATATATAATCTGTCGCTCCTGTTCTATGTTTCCGTCGGGGTTGGTTTATCACACAATCATTTGATGTTTCTTTACAGGAGGGAAGAGGAGGCTTGGGGGAGAGGAGGAAGACCATTGTTGGGTGTATTTTATTTTCGCTCTCCTCTTCTCAGTTTTTAAAAGTCAAAACCAGCAAAGGCTACTGTAATTTTGTTGTTGTTATTATTCTTCTAAAACCATGGTTAATACGTTTAGTTTTCCACATAGAATTAAGTGGTTTTTCTTTTTTCTGGATGGAAAAGTACACCAGCAAACTTACTAATAGACAAAGAAGGGTCAACATCCTTTGAGGGTGTAAAACAGTAATAAATGACACTGAAGACATTACTGCTAATGAATTTATTTATTAAAATATTAATTAGATTGCTCCTCCTATCACAATCAGATATTCATATAACTTAATTAGAGAATGATCAGTGATCCACTTATAAGAAAGGTGTGCCTTTTAAAATTTTCCTCTTTGTTAAGAGATGAAAAAATTTAAGCATCTGTCTGACACTTCTACCACTTTAGACAACCCTTCCAGTGCTTATCTTGCCTTCCCGTCAGAGTGGGAGCATTGTGCCTCTCTAGAACCCAGACTGTTTTATTTAATAGGCACATGTAGGCTGTTGTACTCTATTAGCATATTTCCTGAATAATGTCTTAAACTCACTCCTCAGTCACAAACTTCCTTGACATAACAACCAAAGAGTTTCCTAAGTGTTTGACTATTTTTATTTTTGTTCGTTTTTTTTTTTTTTTTGCAATAGTACTTAGCATCAGGATATCCTGACCCTCAGAACAAAGGGGTTAAGAACTAAGAAAACAAATGTATGATATAATATGTCACATACACTAACATATTAAGCATACAACTCGTCATTACACATTGCTTCAGGGATAATAATTTTTTAAAAATTCAAGCATATAAGTTTCCACTGTGGTCTCTATATTGTTTTACATGTCTCCTTGTAAAAATATCTTAGAGAAGTTGCAAACTGCTGGATCACTGAACATGAACACTTCCTGGTGGAGATGAGTTAAGGCCAGCAAACACCATTTCAAATTTTCATTCCCCAGGAGGAAGTTACTTCATTTGAAGGTTTGAAAACTGAAAATGTTGCACAATTAAAAAAAAAAATTCTCCCCAATATGGGCTTCTCTTTATCCCAGGATAGAAGTGCAAAAACACCACGAGAAAGGTCACTCTCGTGGTATTTCTGGCTCACGCAGAAACAGGAAGTACAGGAAATCTTGCGAGAAAGCTTGGCTCAGGAGATTTTTGGCTCGAGCGCAGGCTCAGGAGATTGGGACAAACTGACAAGATGCTGGCATTTGTTGAACTAAAATCACTGAACCACACAAATTCTCTAAAAGGTGATTTTGTTACATTTTATAGCTCGCATCTCACAGCCTGTTAGCTCTTTTGTCTTTCAGAGAGTTGCATTAGAGGAGCATGTGGGTAAACCTATGATTTAACCTTACCCAGTGGGCATCATTCACCTTGAGGAAGTATCTATCTACCCGAAGCCAGAAGCCTGAACCACTGGGGATGCGGAAAAGGGGCTGGGAGGGGGTTCTGTACCCGAGAGGTCATGGGGCGAAGAGGATTCATCTCTGAGGCATTTAACAGGTCTCCCAAATCTTAATATCCACAATTAATGTGCTACAGATAGGAAATTTTAAGATAACCTCATTTTCCCCCAGGCATTGTGAGTCAACATAACATCCCATTAAGAGGAAATAGATTAGTTCTTGTGTGAAAGAAATGTAATGAGAACTAACAAAGTCAAAACAGCTTGTTCCAATGGACACCTAACTCTATCAAAAATACTTTGCAGCTATTAAAGAATTGATAACCACAATACTAACGTATATGGTCAAGAAAAAATAGTCAGACATACAGTAGTTCCTTGAATAATGTCATTTAGTTGAATGTCATTTCCTTGTAATGTTGATGAGATTGTGAGATTCCCTAAGATCTTAACTCTTGTTTATATCAATTAGCCTATGGTAAAATTTGTTTTGTTATATTTAATTTTGCTTAAAGTTGCAGAACCTACTGACATGAAGTGAGGATTTACTGTAATTGATTTAGAACCTTGATTATTTTGAAGAGTTTCTAGTGTTCTGGGGCTATGCAAAAATCATGTAGACTTATGAGTGTTCTGGTCACCAGGCAGGTAAGTCCTTATCATATGTGATTTAAAAATAAAATACTCACAATACTAAATATTTCTAATCATTTTAGAGAATGTACATTTAAAAGTAGAAACTTAGCCCTGGCTGGCATGGCTCAGTGGATTGAGCACCGGACTGTGAACCAAAGGGTTGCTGGTTGGATTCCCAGTCAGGGCACATGCTTGGGTTGTGGGCCAGGTCCCCAGGAGGGGGCGTGCACGAGGCAGCCACACATTGATGTTTCTCTTCCTCTCTTTCTCCCTCCCTTCCCCTCTTTCTAAAAATAAACAAATAGAATCTTTAAAAAAAACAAAATTAGAAACTTAGAAACATATACTCATTTCAATTTCCTATTGTTTTGAGGCTATCAATCGATTCTCACAAAACTTCATTTTACTGAAAGTCTCATAAAATACTTTGAAAAGACTTTATACTCCCATTAACTCCTACCCTCTCTCTGTCTTTAAAGAAAAATGTCAAACCATTGCGGGACTTTATTTTGTCCTGGCCTTTCCTCTCCATCAGTTCAAATATGGATGTGTAAATACACACACACACTCACACACACACACACACTCACGACCACTCTGGCTTCACAAATGTAATGCAAATGAAATTCAGTATGCGCCAGAAGGGAAAAACTTTCAACTTTGTTTAATGTAGTCTAAGTAGAAGAAGCTCAAACAATTTACAGTGTCCTTCAGGAGAAATAGAAATGTAATAACTTTCGCCTTAACTAATCTCAGGGAAGAATGCCAGCAAGTAGGGAAAGGACTTGGTCCTCAGGTTGACCATACAAGGCAGCACGTCTCCACTGTCATGTGGTAAGAACCACTGGTAAGTGGTAAGAGAGTGGATGGGGCGAGATGAGGGAAGATGAGGTGGGGGAAGTAGAAGGGGTTGAGCTGACAGATTCATAGTTTCATTTTACAACAGGTGTCTCAACGATAACCAATCATTCTCTTGTTCACCCTGTAAATATGTATTAATAGTGAGACCAGCAGCAGAAGGAAGAACATCTTGTGTCAGCCCCTGAGTGATTTTTCAGGCACTGGGACCTGCCTGGCCTCCCCCACCTAGATTCTGGGTTTCATTGTTGGTTACTACTTCTTGTTTAACTTTGTACATGTAAAGAGAGACAGAGGTCAGGGTTTTAGTTGGCATGAGACCTCTATGCTGGCTCTCACATATCTTAACTAATGCTAAGTTTACTATGTCTGACAGTTCACCTCCAATAGACAAGTCCAACAAGACAGGGGTTGAGAAGAAAATGGCTGGAAGAATGGATGGGTGAATTTTCTCCCCTTTGCTTCTCCTCCCAGCTGATGAAAACCCATACATAAAAAAAGACATTGTTGCATGGTAAAACAAAACAAAAGAAAATCAACCAACCCATCAACCTGCCTTTCACCCAACCCTTTGCTATTCTCTCCATTACTGATCTCCTGATGTTTTACTGTGTGGTAGTGGCATTCTCTGGCATAAACTTTCCTAAGAATTCATAACTTATTTCTGAATGTGAAAGATTGTGAGTGGTGGTAGAGTACACTTTTCATCATCTGGTATTTGGGTGTGTCAACTTCTGAAAAAAAATAGCTACCACAATGAAATCTACTAAGTAGTCCTTGAAAGCTACGCACCTTAAGGTTATAAGAACTATGAACTCACCACTGAGCTTAGCCTCAAACTTAGTGACTTGTCTACTAATGGGTACGGTAGCAATGACCACCTTATACATCATGTTGGAATCTTGTAAAATAAGGTTAAAATGTGAGTTATTTGTAAGACCATAATGTGCTTTAAAATTTTTAATGGATTATTTTTAAGCTATAAGAAATCATAATTGACAGCTTAATCTAAAGTCAAATTTTGGCTATACTTTCCTAGGATCTATTAGGACGCTGAAACCCACCCCCACCCTTGAAATCTGTGTTCCCATGAGGATGCATGAGTAGCAGAAATCAATGACAGGGGTGCTGGAGAGCGAGAGACTATTGGAGAGTGGCCCGCTGGAAGAGATAACAGGGAATTTGATGGTGTAAAAGCTGGGTAGGTAAGGTAGGAAAAATAATTGAAGTGTGAATGAAAATAGATAAATAAGAACAAAGTATGTGCTATAGAAGTGGCTCAACAGGATACACATTCACTGTAACGGTGTTTTGGAGGTGTGGAGACAGCCCATGATGTGTGTCTAGGGTACAAATTTGCATGATCTTTACCATGGTTCATTTAGTGCTCTGGTATTTTAATACCAAAATAGAGCTTAGTATTTTAATACTGTGTAGGTTCCCTTGTTTGAGAATTTCAATTTCAGTCCACAGTGACTAATGGGTTATGTTTGATGTTCATAAGCTGAACAGCTCTGTGCCATGTGCTGTGGCAGAGAACATGTCATCAGGCTTCCCACTGGACTCATTTCCCTAGAAAAACTTATGTGGGCCTCAATTTTTTTGCTTGAGAGAATCTGTATTCCTCAAACATCCTTACAAGTTTGAGGGCTGCTAGGTGATTTCCAGTTAATTAATGGGTTTTAAAAAGAAGTGTAGCATATAAAACCACTTATAATGTTTAAAAGTGGCCTAAATGAGGTCTAAAATATGTTTCTACTTTTTTTTTTTTTTTTTTTTGGAAGTGAGACCTATGGATTCTGAAGCTCTCAAGAATTAGTCCTGGTGGAGACGGCCTCGTGAGGCTGGAGGGGAGATGACCCAGACGTCCTTGGCCAGTGCTGGGAAAGGCCTGAGGGACGTTGTTTTCCTCTCCCTATAACCAAAATAAATTAGACAACTAATTTAGAGAAAGATCATCAACATAAACAACGGAAAAGGAAAATGGGAAGATGGTAAGGACTGAAGCCTTTGAAAAGGATCTTTCTCCCCTGCTTCGGCATTCATTTTGTTTATGTTTATGGAGTTCAAAGTCAAGCTGGAAGAAGGAAATTTTCAACTGCTACTTGTGTAGGGAGTGTATCCTACTGCCTCCTCAAAATATTGTTTATTTTCCCTTCTTTCTTTCACTTATTACCTTCTGGTGATTACAAATTACATGTCTACACCTAAGGTGTCTCTCAGGTGCTGTTCTAGGGCAGTTCTCAGTGCTCCGTTAGTGCGCATACAAATCACCTAGGGATCTGCAGAGTCTGACTGGGCAGCTCTGGGTGGGGGCCTGAGACTCCGCATTTCTATTGGGCTCCCTGGGCTTGACAAGGCTGCTGGTGGTGGGTCACTAGAAATAATCAACCAAAACCACAATGTAAGAGCAAGGGTCATGTCCTCTGAACCACTGTTGGCTTTTAAATTGTGTTTTATTCATTTCTCTTCCCTTACGAATTAACTTTAAGATAAGGTTGAATATCAAATACAAGCCACTGTGATAAATAATATACATGTATATGATAGAGTCTTCATTTCAAAACCAAATGTCTATTTTTGAGAGTCTTTCCTTACCAAGTGTCAAGCAAAATTTACCTAAGCCAGTTTTTCCATTTCTCCTTTATTCCAGCATTTCGTTGTGCTCCTTTTGCTATGGTTTGCTTTTTCAGCATGGCTGGCATACAGGCATGGCTCAGAGCCTTTCATCTACATCACCAGGGATACTCTCACCAAGACCTGCTCCTTCATTTGATTTATTAAAGTCCTGTGTGAAGAGGCTTTTGGATGTAGCCTGGTAAACTTTCCCAATGCACTATTCCAGGCATGAAGGAATGGTGACCAGATGACTGCACAAACCAAAGATGGAAAATAAGAATATAGGCATTCATGATGCTATAGCCATGACAGTGCTGACTCAGAGAAGTGCACTGCAATGTTATCACTTCAGGGAAACACAAAACAAAACACGAAAGATAAATAAAATAAACTCTGCAACACGCTGCTCTCTTTGTCAGGTGTTACCTGGGATTCATGCAGCTCCAGACATAGTACTTGTGGGAAAGTGATGTCAGGAGCAAAAGGCATGTGAAATCAACTGGAAGACAAGTGTAATCAAGAGCATGAGGCTAGAACACTACCTCACTTATATGATTAAAAATTTGTACAGTTAACTAAATAGGAACGCTTAGAATAAATGCAAGCATCTGCTGGTAATTGGAAACACAGTTTGCTGAGGGTTTTTTTTTTCTTTTTTAATTTCCCTATTGTATTTCCTGGTTCTTTCTAAGGCCAAGTGCTTTGCTCTGGTTACAGATACCTATATTTCTTGTCATGCTCTGGAGTAACTATAAAAACAAAGATGAGAAAGCTGGAAACTATTGGATTTAAAACTAATATAACTCATGGTTATTATTTTAGATCATTTTCGAGCCCATTTTCCTTTGCAATGGCAGGAGAATCAAAGATGAAAAGTAAAAGTGAGTCCAGTTAATAGATACTGTATAAATGATGTCCAAGGCACTCTCAGTACAGTATGGCACGGGGATTCCCACTGAAGCCATCCCTCTGTTTTTTTTATATGGCGTGTTGCCAGAAGAAGAATAGCATACCTCGGCTCTAGAGCACACCCTCTTACATGCTGTCCTACATGTGCGGTTGGGGTGCTGCAAAAAGCAGTAGTAGCTTTGCTTGATTCACCGATTTTAACTATATCTGGCCATGTCATAAACATTAAAGTGCAGCAAGTCAAAAGGAAAGAAAGAATAATTATGAACCCAGAGCACCTGTTTTTATAGCTGTTCTTCAAGCCACATTCACTGCCACCGTGGTCATGACTGTGACTAGCATGGCTGGACTTTGGATCTTCACCACGACCTTCACCTAGGAAGTGCAGAAGAGAGTCTTGCTCTTCCCGCATGACCAGACAGAAGGAACATGGCCAATTTTTAAAGAAACTAGATGAACGTCTGGTCTCCCTTCAGTAATGGGGCAGCTTCTTCAAATCAGACCCTACATTCCTAAAATAATTCTATTCCTTATGAAAAGTGACTTAACTGACGCATACTATCACTTGTGAATAGAGCTATTCAGGGTAATGACGGAAGATTGTTACAGTAGTTTCTACGTTATTTAAACATACCTGCAGTAGCAATCTGCTGTCTCTGGCCTAAATTTCTGGGTCTGAAGAACCAGAGAATGATGACATGGAATTGGTGAATGGAGTCCACAAGGTTTATTCCAGACATTGGACAGATACTTTCCTTTTGGAGCCATTCGGCAAGGCTGATTACAATATCACAAAGCCAGCTGCATCTGGACTTTCTAAACAGCTTGGCCAGAAATGGAAATAAAGAGTCTTACGTGTTTCTGAGTGTTAAGTAAATAACTTGGGTCACTATTTGCATTGATAGTACATGTGGGAAGTTTGAAATCTGGCCCCTAGCTGATTCCTGTACTGGGCTAGCAGAGCAGAGATGAAGCTGAGGATAGCCACATCTCCGGGGTAACCAGATATCTTCTGCTTCTTGCCTCTGTCCCTTTCTTTGGTTTTACCTTCTCAAGGTAAATTTGGTTACCTTGTCATTTACATTCACAGTCCTTCTACCAGAGAAATGTAAACCTATGCATTTCGCATCATCTTTATATGGCACCTTCTTTTTAAAGGAGTTACAAAGTGACAGAAGGACTTTGCTCTTCAGAAATGTCCCTAAGGAAAGTACAAACCCTTTCTGCAGGAAATAATTCTGATGGAAGCTCAACCAACCACTTTTGGTATTCCCCAATGCCTGTCCCCAGTGATGACTTACTAATGAATTCATTCACTTATTTGAAATAACAGTAACTACTCTAAATCTCTGCCTGACTAAATCCAATTAAGTCTAATTATTCCATTTGTCCTTCCACACATATTAGACACATAATTGATGCCTTGTTTCTTTTAGCATTTGTCTTTAAGTTCATCTTGCATGTAAATTCTTTATTTCATTTTTATGATATTACATTATAAGAATACAGGTATTTGTTTCTTTGATAGCTTTCTTAGAGCACCCCCCAATGTGGTCTAGATTACAGCAAATGCTGAAATGGCACTATTGTTTCTGCGGTAAAAATATGGAGAGAGTTCTGTGTGGGACAGCCACAGCATACTTGGGAAACCGCAGAAGGGATAGTTGGCATTGCAAAATCAAGTACTCCTTTTGACCTAAACCATATACTGGTTTTCTTGAAATTATTGAAGGGTTAGAACTTTTCCCCCATTAACATGGTTGGTAAAGTCACGTTTCCCCTCAAGAGTACAAACGTGCAAATAAAAGAGATTGGTTACAGAAATCTACTTGAGGTTTCACTTGGGATTTACCAAGTTGTTGCATCTTTCTTATCGCTCACCTATTGGTCAAATGTGCCTTACTTACATCTGTTTTCTTCAAGCTGGCATTTCTTTGGGGAGGGAGGTCCTTCAGAAGTTTTGGAGATATAGTTTTCAGAAGCAAAACAAAAAAAACAAACACAAAACAATGTGTATTCCCCAACAGAACCAGGGTGTTAGAAAAATTAGATTGAGTGCTTGCGACAATTTAGAGGATTAAATGAGCGCATTCACGGAAAGTACACAGAAAAAGGCCAGCACAGAGTAGGCATTCCGTGAAACCGGTTGTTATCATCTCCTCTGAGTTCTCTTCTCCCTTCTCAGTGGAGCTGGCACCCATCACTCCTTTAGACCTGGCGCCATCAGCAGAACCAGAAAGTGATATATAGAGCGGAACAGATGAAAGATGTAAAAGTAAAATAAATAAATAAATAAAACAAAGGGTATGGATTTAGTGTGCAATGGTCAAGGAAGTAAGAAAAAAAGTAGATAAAGATTAAAAAGAGAAAAAACAAAGAGAAAAGGAAAGATACGGATTTTCACCAACAGTGATCTTCAAAGCTATTCTTTGAAGGGACCCAGCAGGTCCCTCTCTACCTCACTATTGGTCTGCTGCCTCCTTTTCCTTGTGTTCTAACTTCTAACATGTTTCAGATCAACTGGAAGATTCTCCAGATCCAATCTAGAAAAAAAATGCATTATTTTTTTCCTAGTTTGATCTAAATAAGTAGCTATAAACATTGAACATTGCACTAGTTTCTCCCTAAATCTCTAGGAACATATGATAACATAATTATTCCTATAGGAGAATTTTTTAAAAAATGCCATTCTTTCTTTGCATTCCATCAAGGGATATAGTTCCTGAATTATCAAAGGTTCTCTTGGTAAGGCATTGTCACCTGCAAGCCAATCCCTTAGGACATTGTAGGATGTGTGCTCCTGGCTGGCAAATAAAACACTCTGGGAAACTCCTTTACCTCTTCAGGTTTAGAAACACCACTTAGGGCATTAAAGCAACATTTTAATGAATCCCCATGACATGAAAAAAAAAGTAAAGCCACTTCCAAAAGTCTTCTATTTGGGGGGCCACGGGATGGCTCCTATAATGAGAGAACTCCAGGGTTTTTTTGTGAGCATGTGAGTTGATGGTTGTTATTGAAAGAGGCTGTAGAAGCTGCAATGGTGTTACAGTGACAGAGCAGCTTTCTGCACCATCAGAGCATCGGGATGGCGAAGGAAAGGTGCTCCGTTCAAGGGGCAGTGGCAGCCATTCTCATGGAACCAGTCTGAGCCCCTCTGTTGAAGAGCGGAGAAGGGGCATTGGTGAGGTTAGTGTGGCGTGGGACGAGGACACAACTCAGGAGATTTGGCGGCCTCTGTCCTACCCTAAGGGGTTAGACAGAATGGTTCCAAGCACTGACTTCTCTTTAGGATTCTACTTAGTACATACAGGCAAGATTCCAGGCTGAGAGTTGTAAAATGACTCTGAGTTTGTGAGACCTGGCAAGACCCTGCTCATCCTGGTATCTTCTGCACTGGAAGATGAGCCTGGACCAAGAGTGTCGTTACTACTCTACCGCTGCTTATATTTATCAGATGCAGGGGATGGATACCTGTTCAATGAGTGAATGACCAGGCACCCCTTCAGTGGCCTCATAGGCATGTAAAAGAAGATCTCCAATTAGGGAAAAAAAGCAGGAGCCTCATTTTGGCCCGATGGAAACTCAGCCAGTGTGGAGCTGGGCTAGCAAGTAGCGCAGAGGGGTGGAAGGGGCGAGTGAGATGATTTGGTTTTGATACCACCCTGTTTCTCTCTCTTCTTTTTGTCCTCTCTCTGGTTTCCATCTCTAAGAACTTATTGTTAGAAACTTAAAGAAATGGTTTCTCTCACATGGCAGTTTCTCTCACCCTCTCAGCCAGTGCTTCCTCATGCGGCAAGGAAATCCGATTCCAGAAAGAGCTCGGTCACTCCCACCCACCCAAGGCCTTAGGCCAATGCTGAGGGAAGGGTCGCCATTTTGTAGGCGGCACCTACCACACTGCTGGGGCAGGGCAGGTAGGTCACCCTTTGTGATATCTGAAGAGCGGTGGCTTCCCTGTCCGGCACTGCGGGTATCACTGCACATGGTCAATGGGACAAAAGGGATCACTCTGCCTCTTCAGGTGCCAAGATAAGGAAAATCAACATCAGGGCTCAAAGGATGGAACTGCTAGGGACAAAAGGTTGCTACACATTAATAATTGGTCTTTGCAGAAACAATAAGTAGATGCTTGAGCATGGAAGGGAGATGAGATGCCTTGACTCTAGATCACAAATCTTTTCCAGGTAGATTCAGAGATACAGAAGTTTGTCCTCCTTGCGCTTGTCAATAGCCAAGACAGGACAATGAATTCAGTAGCATGAAGCCACATTTGTTAAGCATCTTCTGTGAGCCAGTCACTGGTCTAGGCATGACACAAAACTTTGAACAAGGCAGATTTTACATTCCAGTGAGGAAAGCCAGAAAGCAAACACATGAATAAGCATGCAAATACATCAACAGGAAAATACTCAGCAGTTCTGAGTGCTGTAATAAACAAAAATAAATAAATAATACAGCTGTGGCTCTGGGGCTGTTTTAATGATAAGGTCGGTTGCGGGGGGGGGCTCTTGAACTAAGCAATGTTCACACTGAAAATTAATGCCAAGATGCCAGCTAGGTAGAGATCGGGGGAGAGGATTTTAAGCAGAAGGAACAAATGGAGGAAAGACCCTAAAGCAAGAACGAGTTTGATGTGTCTGAGAAATGAAGACGAGCAGAGTGAGGGATTCTGTGAACAAGAAAGAGCGTGGCAGGAGATGAGATTCTCAAGACAAGGCTGGGCTCCTGTGTAGAACTAGAGACGATTCTGGATGCCTTCCAAGTGTGATGATAAGCCAGTGGAAGGTCTTCAGAAGAGTGACATGTCCTAATGTAGTTTTCATAAGAACACGCTGGTAGCGCTGCAGGGAAGGGACTGGATAGGAGCAAGAACAGAAGCCGAAATTAGCCAGCAGGCTAATAAAATTCAAGAAAAGGACGATGACTTGGCTATGGCAGGCGCGGGGAGACCAAAGGAAAAATAAGCAGTTTTAGAAAATATATTGGAGGTAAGATCTCTAGAACACACCCATGGGTTGGCAGGTGAGACAAAGAGAGAAGCCAGGCTCCAGTATCTCAATTATAGATTTAGATGTGCTGCTAATCAAGCATGCATTTGGATATTGGAAGTTTTGGATGTCTTTCTGATATCCAAGTAGATGTCAAGTAGGTAATCTAAATAGAGTACAGGGGAAAGTCAGTCTTTAGATGTTAATTTGGGAATTACTGGCATATAGAGGTATTTAAACAAAAGAAAACAAACATTGTGTCCAGTTTAGTCCAATTGCATGCCTCCCAAATCATCACTTAGGGAACTAAGTATAGCAAGAGCTAATAAGGACAAAGAAATTAGAAATACAAAATCCCAGAGGGAGAGGCAGACCACAATACTGTTGTTTGAATGCAACAGTAAAATGAAGGTAGGTACACATACTTTTTAAAAAAACTATATGATGGAATAAGTAATTATGCCCTCGATGATCAGGGACAGCAGGGACAAGAGGTGATCTGAAAAACAGTCATTTGATAGGAACAATTTTCTTGTGAGTTTCTTGCTTTTAATATGGGTGCTCACTTATTTAGAGACTAATAAAGTAGATGGGATTGATTACAGAAGCTTCATAGGGACAAAGAAAAATTCCACATAACATTTTTCTCTGTGAAAAGAACAGATTGAGTTTGATCAGCAGTTTCTCACCTCAGAGAAATGATAAGATAGGGACCAAGAACCGTAAGTTATTTTTCAGTATATTTACAGGCTATGTTATATTTCAATATATAAAGTGGCTTAATATACACATATATACATATACATAAACATAAATATATATAAAACTAGTAGAAAGTAGAAATAAAATATTTAGCCTTGATGAGATTATGCAGACTGCCAGAAATGTCAAATTCTGTTTTAACTTTAGTTACATCAACTTAACGAAGTAAAGCTGTTAATGCCTTATTGACCACAAGTGCTAACTGATTGTGGTTAATAAGGAAGGGAAAACAAAATAACTATTGACAAGCTAATGCAGACTCACAGACCAATTATTCCAAACCATGGCGTACACCGGAGAAAATGATAAAAAGCTTATTTGGTGCTCTATATTTTGTGCATTTCTGGCTGGCCGAGTGATAGGGTTGGCGTCAGCTCTAACAGGTACGCTTCTAGAAGTGGATGGCCTTTTTCCTTCTCTTAGTTATCCCAGCTGCTCAACTTCTTTATCACTTATATGCACTTGTAAAAATTTAAAAATGTTTTTTCTGAAAATTAATTTCTTATGAAATTCATCACATGAAATAATGCAATTCTTGTATGTCACCCTGCATTTACTAGAAGCACAATGGCAAAATAGTCCTGGAATGTCCCTAACTTTATTCATCTTACTTGGTTGAATCATTTATTCCCAGAGAAATGTATTAACATCAGAAGCAGGTCTGTTTTAAGAACAGTACTTTGCCTTCCTGTAGTATTTATTTTCAGTATTGTATTTTAAAGAACCCACTTAGTAATGTCCATACTGACTCCATGAAGTAGATACAAGCAGAGACCACAGTTTTATAAAAAAAGAGGCTAGGCTGGGTGGGTGGCCATGAGATATTCCTGGGCCTACGGGGGTTGGGGAACAGGGGCACAGACATACAAAACTGAAGGCTTGGCCACAAAAATCAGTTAATACATAGGCTAAGTCCGTATTTGAGTTGAACAAGGCAGAGTCACAGAATTTTTTATAAGGAGTTGTTTTGATATATACATTTTAAAGTATGGAAATAAATTTCAAGAAATATCGGAACTATGCCAGACTTCTTTAAGGTAATTTAGATTTTGCATTGTTTAGCTTGAAATTACTTATGGTGAGGAGGTGCTATGTTCTTTGCTTAGAGTTTTCAAAGGCTTTCATTTGGCCTTAAATAGCATGATGGTCTAGATACATGCCAAGCGTTGGCTTCCTTTTTCTTGACTGGGTTGGTTTTATTATTTTTTGTGATGCTGCAGAGTTGATTACTCTTAGTCAGTTTGGACATAATGCTCAAGTGCTAAGTCCACTATATGATATTTCTGTGTCTGTCCAAGACCATGTAGAAGGACCAAAAGTCTTCAGGGAAAGAATATGGTCACAGAATGACCATGTATTGATTTAATCTGCATGGAGCTACCATGAAATTGGGATGTATAATTAAGTCTCAGAAAAACTGGAAATGTGTCAGAGTAACGTTCTGAAGAAAGAATTAGGTGAAAGGGAAATCAGTCCATCTCTCAGATATGGTTTGTCTGGCCTTCATTTACGGGCTTCCCAAGGACTATGGGGGGAATGTTCAGTAATGATGATGGCTTCAGTAACCTTCAGTCTGGGGCTGAATATATTCTGTCCTGCCAATCACACTGAGATTGGGATTCTTCTGGGGATCAAATGGTTTGTTCCAAGGTACATGAGAAGCTACAGATAAAAGTCAGATGACAGCTATGGCTTTTAAATTCATAAGTCATATTTCATACTCTTGAAATTTTCCCTGGTCACTTTATCCACTGCCATTAGAGCCCCTGATTTCCCACGGCTATGAAGCTAATGTAAAGATATGTTGAAATATAACATATTTAGTCAAACATGTGCAAGGTAAGAATATTTAGGAGTTTGTGTGCTTCGAGAAAATATGTTCATTTTCTTCCTGATCATACCCTATGTTAAAATTTCTGTGGTAAATTAAAAGTTACCAACTTCTTCCTAAATCATGAAAGAACCCATTTTCCACACTAGCAGCAGCGCATGAGCGCTGCCTGATGTGAGACTTGTCATTGGTACAACTTTGATGAACCCATTCAAAAATTTATGTATGGTAGAACAAAGTCCAGCAAAACCAAAGATTGAAGTTTATGTGTGTAAGTTTTTAGGGTTATTAATGAAAAAATTAATTTTATCACAATGCATTAGTTAATACTATCAACAGAGAAATATATTTAAGCTATTTTTCCTTTTCAATGATACTTCCTATCTAAGCCCCTGAGTTTAAAAAAAGCAATAGTTGTGTGAAATTATGAAATGTGTAATACATTGCTGTTTTAGCAACTTAGCAATTTAAATGACTTTATGATGAGTATCAATTATACTTCAAAGAATATTTGGGTGTTTTCAGGTTATGTGCTCCTATGCTAAATGGCTCTGGGCAATGATGGTTTGTAAAAGCTTTGGGGCAGTATTGGGCTGCTTTTCAGAAGTCATTTTTATTGTTTTCAAGGCAATTGTCTGTAGCAACCTGCCCCAGCCTTCAATTTTACTACGTCCAATCACCTACAGGCTGTAGAACCAAATAACCGAGCTGGTTAAATGTCCTTGAAGTGCATTATTCTTCTGGGCTTAGAGTCAGCTACGGCGAATTTCTCTCAGAAGGCATAAATGAGAATGACAGCTACTCTGTCTTTTATTTTCAGAGGTCCTCTCGGCTTACTTCTGGTCTCCTTGTTCTGTTCTAGAGGACTGAATTCCCCCAAGGCTCGTCTGCCCAATACTTGGGTGGGCGTGGCATGGTACAGCAGTGAGACCAGGAGCTCTGAAGCTATCTCAGTTGAAATTCTGCTCTGTCATTGTCCTGGTGTGTGACATCGGGCAAGTTACTTAACCTCCCGAAACTTAGTTTCATCAACTGCAAAATGAGAATGAAAGTAAACACGCTCTAGAGTTATTGTGAAGATAAAGTGAGGTGTGTGGTATAATAGCAGCTAATATTTATAGAGCCTTTATTATGTGCCAGATATGTAGTTAGCACTCATAAATGGTGACTCCTTTAGACATACCTGGCTTTATGCCCTTATTAGTTGGACTTCACACAATTAATTCACTGAAATCCTCATACACTTATTTCAAATGTCACAGAAAGTAACAAGGTAGAAAGGAATGAATCAGAATCTAATACTATACAGCCGCCAGTTCATTTTACTAATATCATCTAATCTTCTCAGCAAAGCTTTGAAAAAAGACCTATTTTCCTCATTGCACAGATGAGATAATAAAGGCCCAGTGAGTTTATTCTACACTTTTCTACATGGTATTAGAAAAAGCAGAAATATAAATAGAACAAATATAGTACAATTGAGAACTTAATTCTATAAAAGTAAACCATAACACTGACATTAATACTCAAATTAATTCCTTCTTGTTTATTAGGAAATTATCAATCATGTATTTCTTTCATAGAGTTAAAATAATATCATATAAACAATCTTTTTCACATATTAAAAACAGAAATATCGAATGCATTTTATTCTGCTTAACATAGATGTCCTCACAGATCCTTGCATGAGTAAAATGCTAAATTACTTTGTTTCAATCATAATACATACTGAGGCTTGTTTTTGCTGCCAAAACTGTTCTTTGGTTTAGAAAATTTCCCCTAGGTCATTTAGAAGTATTCCCAGAAAAGATGAAAATGCCAAAAACCTGGTCAAAAATTTTTTCAACTACTGTACCCAGAGTGGAAGGAATCCGGGAATGAAGAATGTATGGTCACAAGGAGAGTAGGGCAGTCCACTCGCCACGGACTCAGCTTTTGTCACTGCTGCATGGTTGACAATTTCCCCATCATTCTCTTGCTCGCTTCATGTATATGTGGCCAGCATCCTACCTACCTTTCTCTAATTTTCAATTTTATTACTTATTTTCAAGAGGAAAGGCACTTGAGAAAATTTGGGGGGGGGGGATTTCCACCTTTTCAAAAGAAGGTGAAAATCAGATATAGTAAATGTGTAATTCTATCTCCATCTTTAAAAAAAAGTATCATTGAGGCATTGGTGTGGTCTGTTATCTTGAATCAGAAAAACACTCCATCTTTTTTTATTTTTTATTATTTTTTGATAGCTCACACTTTCTGCCCAAGCCAAACAAAAAAAAATAAATAAATAAATTTTCCCTGACCCCTACAGGGATCAGTGTGTGTATCCCGAGGCACCAGAGATCTGATGACTTCTGTTGTGGTTTGCTGACTCCCAGCAGGCTTTATTCTGCAGGCTTGACTGGGGAAAAAGAATCCCATCAACTTCAAGTGAAACTGTTGCCCAAGTAAGGGTTACTAATAAAAATATTGTGGAATTGGCTCTGGTGCTACTTTTGGTCTTAAAATTCTGTGTGTGGGTCTGCGTGTTTGCACACGTACTCATTTATGTGCATATTAACTTCAACATCCATATTCAGCTTAATCTTTTAGAAATTCCTTGTAGCTCTAAAACAGTGTTTAAGCTTCCAGGCAAGATTCGGGCAGCAACTGTTCACATGCAACTGGTTTGACTTCCCACTGACATGCATTCAGACTCCCCAAGGTCAGATTTGGTTCTTAACTCATGGCAAAATAACAGAGGGCCAGTATGTTTTATGCATTATCACTGCAAAGAGATGAGGCTTTTGAATAGAAAAAGAAATCACCGATTTTTAATTTCATAACCTTGATTTATTTCTAGCCCTGCCTTCGTAATGCAACTTCTGTCTGCTTTGGATGCCCCATCTGTAAGACAGTGACAATACTTGCCACCTTCGTCATCTCACAGTGGTGCTTTAAAGCTAATGAACAGAGGCCTGCAAATTATTTTCAACAGAGCTAAAAGTTACACTAGATCTAGTTAAACTACATATAGTTTTATAAAAGCTTGCAAAACAAGAATGTAATCATAAATTATGTAATTAAAATTAATTTTAAAATGAATGCAATATATATCAAATATATATGAGAACATGAAAAGAAGTGCATGCATGCTGTTAAAAATTTATTATGAAATGTTTTTATTAAAAAGATCAGAAAAAAATATAATTACTACTCTATACAAGTTAATACCTGTGTTAACAATAGTTATCAGAATTGCTGGTATTGGGGGTGCTTTTATATTTTTCTACACAGCTTTCCTATGTATTCCAAGTTTCCCCAAATGACTATGTAGTTCTTCCAGAATTAGGAAAATAATCTCACTAAATATTTTTTTTTATAAAAACTAACAGAACAGGGGGAAATGACTTACATAGAATGCATATGTTAGAGCTTTAAAAAATTTTCTTTTAACTCTTAAAGAGTGAATTTTGGATCAGATATGAATGACATAAATGAGTTGGTCAAATTTCATGCCAGGCCTACAGCACTTGAATTTAAACCCCATTAACAAAAGGAAGAACAACTCAAGAGAAAACCTATCATTTAAGGAAAATATTCAAAGTATCTGTCCATATCCAAAGTCTTCCTGCTTATCCACAAGTTTGTATGGTGACCTAGTTGTTAGGTCTACCAAGTCTTATTCAACCTAGCACACTACTAAGTGTCCGTTACTTTAATGTAACACAAGACAGAAGGAAGATTCCAACAGGTAAGTCATCCTTAGTCCCCCCATCACTCCTGTCACACTGGATTTCTTTGGGTTTTTCTAACACACAAGATCTCTCATCTCCAGGTCTTCTCACATCCTGTTCCATCTGTCTGGAATATGACCCACGCTCCTTCACCAGGCTAATTCCTACACCTCTTTTAGATCATTGTTTGGCTCTCAGCTCGTCCACAAATCGTATCTTGTTCTCCAGGTCAAGTCTGATGGCTTTCTGTGTGCTCCTGTGACTGTCCATGTTCACTGTGCAAAGCGCACCTGTCTTACCGACCACCTCTGTCCCAAAGCCACTTGAAGGCAGAGTCACACAGTAAGTGTGACTCACTAGATAAGGGCTGCTGTGTTGAACCCCAGTTCAACAACTCTTCTAGGCCTATGGATTTGGGAAGAAAGAAAAAGACCTTAGCCACGGCCATTGTCATTATGCCTGAGTTTTTCTCCCAGAAAAGAACTGATAAAAAAAGGAAGACAATTTTTAAGATTTATTACAAGGAAAATTTCACTTACCTTATTGCGTAACTTATTTAGTAAATTTGTTATTCCTAAAAAAACAGTTGGCTTGGTACAAGACGGGTGACTACATACGAAGAGGGATTTTAAAGTGAAAAAGATGAAAAGTATTTTTCCCCTCTGACTATTGTGGGTCTCAAAGGCAAGCATTTGTGTTAGTTCAACACATGTTACATCAAAGATAGTATGATTTGTGCTTCTTCTTTGAAAACTGTTCTACATCTGCAAGTCATTGGCTTTTGTCTGGCTCTTTTGTTATACTGGATGATATCCTTAAATGTTTGGTGTCTTCAGTTTTCTAACTGTAGAATGGGGCTAATTTTACTCTCCATAATGAAAACTAAAGTTGGGGAAATGTCCATGCTAGAATATTAATGTTAGTAGCTATTAAAGTGAAAAAAAATAGTTTCATTTCACATTTTATTGTCAGAGTACCCTCCTTAACAAAAGGAATTATATCTTTATTTTTATTATAACTGTATCTTTCTCTATATAGACTTTCACACTCCCTTTCCTCAATTTCCAGCTAAAATGATCAATTGCTGAAAACCATGGTATTGTTGAAAGGTGGCTCCCATAAGTATCAGAAAATAGAACACATTAAACACACATTCCTCACTCCCTAACTTTTCCATATCATGACTATTTGTGAATAGACATTAATAATATGTGTAAGTTGGAATAAAGTAAGCAGTTACTTAAAGCAGTCTGGTCCCATCACTCTAGGCTCAGTCTGCATGTTGATCTGAAGGAATCTTGATTTCTCCCATTATCTAGACACCGCTGATAACGAGTAAGAGCTACAGCCTATAGCGGGAGAGCCATAGCCAGTTCGAGAGAGAGCAGAGAGGGTTCCAGGAAAAGGTGAGCCGCCAAGGCCTCATTTTGCTCATGGCAGTCACTCCTGAGCAATCGGAAGGTAGAGCGGTGACGTGTGGGCTGGGAAGGGAGTGGGCACCCTGTGGTGGGAGGGGGGTCAAGAGCCATAGGAAGTGGAATATTCACTTTATCTTCTAATTTTACTGAGATATAATTGACATATAGCGTTGTATAAGTTGAAGGGATACAACATAACAATTTGCTATATGTATATATTGTGCAATGGTAACCTCAATAAGTATAGTCAACATGCATCAACTCACATAGACAAGCTTCTAGTTATAACATAGATAAGTTCTGGAAATATAATGTATATCACAAGGAAGTGGCGTATTTTAAGTCAAGGTTGGTGAAACAGTGAAGTCAAAGGGGTTGCTCAAATGGTTTTTTTTTTTCCTGATTTATTTTTTCTTTATTAAATTGTCGCAAATGTATCATTGGCGTGGATTTGGATCTGCCACATCGTGAGAGAGACATACACAAAAGAAAGACCCTAAAGTCTCATCCAAGGGAGACACAAAACCATATTCTAAATCATTATCATTTTCCAAGAAGTAGCTTAATTCCCTCAATCCAATAAAACCTACACTTTTAAAGGTTTTTGTTTTTTTTTTAAAGCAAGAATCTGATAACAGATGCCTACACATCCTGTGATTCCAAGCCCAAGCATCCTGGGTCATGGAGACCTCACTGAGGCTCGTTTATCAAGTTAGCCACTATTCAAGTCAGTCTTACTCTAAGAAGCAAGGTGCTTCATGTTTATTTAATATTCACTCGAGAAGGGAGGTGAATAAGTACTGGGGACTACTGAGTATTGCCATCTGGATAACAAAGCGGCCTGATGCTCTAGGGCAAATTCTATACATAGTTCTGCTGTAAAGAAAAGAAGGGAAAATAAAAACCTTTTGGTTGTGTGATTTTTTGGGGGTGTGTGATTTTTTTTTGGGAGGAGCAGCTATTAGAAATGAAAAATCACTATTAGGATGAATCTTTGTCTCCATCAACCATCTGAGAAAGTAAAACAAGCAGACACACAAACCCCAGCTCGTGATTAGGTCTGAGATGTAAGTAAAACATAAATCCCCAAGGCTAAGGTCTTGGTAATGTTAACATTTGACTGGAAGGTGGGCTGTCCAGGACATGGCACAGGCTAGAATTCCGGTGAACGAATCCCCCTCGCAGGAAGGCGCTCGCCAGGACATTAGGTCTCGCTTCTCGGACGAGCTTCTCTGGAGCCTGACCTTGTATCAGCCCTGGAAGCGGGACTGTGATGGCTTTCTGCCAGTTCCGACCCTGACCTCCTGCTTCTGCGACCCCAGTTATGGAATCTAATTCTCATCCCTGTGTGTATCAGCTTATTTGCCTTTAACAGCTTCTGGCTCTCTTTGATTTGGCTCACAAACGAGAAACTGACATCAAGTCTTAGCAACGTTGTCAAAGTATCTGCTAAGCCTAAAATGTTTCTTCTAGAAGATAAGGCAAAAGTTAGACTGTGAATTGAGAGAAGGCCAGGGTCTAGGAACAGGATTAGGTCCGGAGGCTGGCCACGCTCCTAGGGTGACAAGTCCCTAAACTCTGGCACAGACTGTTTAAGTGTTGACCTCAGAAGGCAAACAAAGTTTCTATAGTTTATGAAGCTGATGCCTTTTTAAAACTATAATCAGATGGTTTCTGAAAGTTTACAGAACTCTCTCTCAGGATGTGCATTACCTACGCCCTTCCCAAGCCGGACTGCGTCACAGGTGATTTATTGGCCAAATTCATTTGATTCCTCTTGGTCTGAGAAGTCATTACTCCACCCTTCCCTTCGGAGTCCGTGGTAGAAATAAAGGTGATATGTTCGCCATTCTGCTTCCTTTCCTCAGCATATAGGAAAATTATATTTTCTAACCTCTCTTGCAGTAAATTTGAGAGCCATTATTTCTGAGTTCTTTCTGTTTCTTCCTCCCCTCCTTCCCTCCCTCCCTCCTTCCTTCCTTCCTTCCTTCCTTCCTTCCTTCCTTCCTTCCTTCCTTCCTTCCTTCCTTCCTTCCTTTCTTCTACTGCTTGGGTCAGTGATAGAAAAGGAATGAGAACTGTAATGTCCTAGTATCATTTACAATTTTAAGAAAATTCTGGCTGTCAATTTAAAGGCCAGATTGAAACATAATGTAAAAAACAAATCACACACTGTTCATTAAGATAAATAATTTGCATTATATATTTGTTTATTTAGCCTACAGGGACCAGGTTTTCCACAGTCTACACAGATTCCTTCATGTTGATCAGAATTCCAACTGATGGCAGAAGGAATAGTGGCAAAACTGTCTTCACTATGTAGGCTGGCCTGGAAGAGCTGGGAAAAATCTTCCTCTACCTCTGAATAACATTGGTATGAAATTACATGGGATTTTCTTATTAAAAAGTGATTTCAAATACATTATACCACTCAATTCTGGCACAGGCTCATGAGGTAAAATTGCCATAGTCTATAAACAAAGTATAGGTTAAAGACTTGCCTAATACCATACAACTTAAAATACTAGAACAGCCCAGAAAATAAGTTTTCTGAGGTCATTTCCAGAGGATTGTATTTGTTTGTTTTGTTTTGTTTCATTTTGTTTGTAAAATATGATAAATGCCCCTCAAAGTAAATGGGGAATAAAAAGATAGTATTAAAAAGGAAATAATCACATATAATCCCCCCGCTACTATTAACATTTACTGTTATCCTTCTAGTCTTATCCAGATGCATATGTTGCATATATTATATATTATGCATACTTAATAGCTGATATATCATTTATACTGTTTTGGTTTTTTCCCACTTAATATTGTAAGAAAAACAGTACTTGTCATGAAAACTTTTTGCAAACATAGAGCTTAATGGCTGCATGATGTTTTAGCATATGCTTTTAAGATAATTAAATTCATCTCTTTATTCTTAGACATGTAGATTGTTATTAAATTTTTAGTTCTCATAAATAATGCTGCAGAAAGAGCTCTATACAAAAAAATTTCTGTGTTTTTGATTATTTTCTTAGGATAGATTCTTGGTAGTGGGATTACAGAAAAAGAACAGATGTGTACACATTATCTTTACCATATGAATGACTTTCTTAGCTTATTGAAATTTTCATGTGTCAGTAAACAACAACAGACCAGCTCCGAAATACACGCACAGGCTTGAAGGCACGGTGACTTCTGGTGTCCTTCTGCACTGGGCTGTTCGAGTGCCAGCTCGGAGGACTGGGTGAAGGCCTGAGTGGTTCTCAGCCTTAAGAGTTGGCCACAGTCTCCTATTTCCAAAGAACTGCAATTGGAATTTAATGTGACTAACCCTCATAACGCCCCTGTGCCCTAAGTGGGGTTGCTATTTCACAGAGAGGGGAGCACCGAACAATGCATTTGCTGTCCTCTGCCCTGGGCCCTTCATATTTACTCACCCAAGTGCTGTGCTGGGAAAGAATGAGGAAGGGTGGTTAGGTAGATTTTTCTCCTCAGTACTGGCCAAAACAACCGGGCCAAGATAAAGGCTACATTTTGGGTCCAATGGGTATAGTTCTGCGGTTTAACATTCCACAATGGGACGGAGAATGAGTTAAAAAGAGGAGAGGGCTCCTCTCCTTTCAGCAACAAAGCTAGATTGTTTAAATGGGTTAAACGGACAGTTACAAAACACTCCTCCTTGTCCTATATTGATAAAAATCTGCACTTCAGTCTGTATCATTTTCCTGTCCTTTGTAGTGGTAGAAAACTAACATGATACGACTTTCTTTCTTAGTTTTGGGGAGTCTATATAATACACAATTTAAAGGAAATGTAAATTGTAAAAGAGCTGTTCGCTGGGTCTTTGGATAAATTAAGGGGTTTCTGAGTGAGGATAATTTTTATAAATGTATAAAAACATTTATAACCTCAATAAGTGCAAGTAGCAATGCTTGATTTATTGAATAAATAAATCTAGAAATCTAGAAAAATAAGTCAAAAAGGCATGTTTGTTTATAAATGAGCCAATAATTATGCCAAAATGTAAATTCTATGCTATTAATCTCAATATATTTATTGCGATTTTCATATAATCCATGTCCTCTTGGAAAGATTCCCGTATCTAAGCATTTATCCCCATCAAGTAAAGATGTTTTTCTCAGTTAAGGGTGAACTTTAAATCAGATCTACTTAACTTGGAGGAACATTCTAAAAAGCAACCCCTCTCTTTCTCTGCGTATGCACGTATCCCTTTAAGAAAGTTGAGAAATTACATGTTAATTAACAAGTAAATTAAAAACAATTCCTATATAATAGGCTTTTAAACAAAACAAACTTCTAGGATTATTTTAATTGCCTTTTCACTAATTTTTATTTTTTTGTATTCTCAATTATACCCCTGACAGATATGTTAACTAGAGTGTTTCTTTATAACTCACTAAAATTGTTTTCTAGTAAAAAGCCTTTATGTGTATTATATGCAGCCATGGCCTTGAAACTGATGTCGCTAGGATGCTAAAATTGTCTATCCCAGGCCAATCAGCTAATCAGAACAGAAGGCACTTGTTTTGTACATAACAGAGATTAGAAGTATGTTAGTTACCTTTAAGAATGGCACTGTGGCTATCTTCGTCTAATATCAGGGAATAATTTTCTAGTTTCCTTGGAAAAGACTGACTTTCCATGTGTGCACATGCCTTTCATTTTCCATAGTCACCCTTGAACTCATTTATTAGCAGTATCTTTCATGGCTGATTAAGCAAGAGTTAGAGATTAGTTCTGACAAAAAAAAAAAAATCCCAACAAGAAACAAACACTTATTTGTATCACTTTCAGGAGTGAACCTTTAAAGAATCTATTGTAGAATCTTTAATACACATTTCTGTTGATACCAACTGCTTCTTTTACCCGGGTTCATCAAGGAAAGTTGCGTGTCTTTGGCTGTATTTTGATGGACAAGTAGGAATTGAGTCAATGTGAGTGTGGGAGGGAGGGCGGGGCAATGCAGAGGGTTAATACTTGGGAAGTGGAATGGGGCAGCTGGAGGACCAGGGGGTTGGGGGACCCGCGTGAGCAAGGGCCAGGGCAGAAAGGTTACAAAACCGTGTGAAGGGACTTGGCCTGACTGACTACAGAACACAGAGTTGGGGTGAAGTGTGGGAATGAGAAAAATCAGGACAGATGGGTCTGATTCTGAGTGATCTTTGACTCTGGGCTGAGGAAGCCAGACCTGATTTGAGGGCAATATACAGCCAATATTTACTGCTGATGAAAGTGGTATTTTATGAAATTTTTTTAGAATAAAGAGGGAAACTCAACCCCATGGCTCTAACCAACTTTGTTTTATACCCTTCCAACTACTGACAGTACTTGTCTCTATTTCACATTTTCTTTATTTGTATTTTTTGGTAATAGCTATATTTAATGAAACTTTAATATATGTTGTCTTATATAATAACTCTATTATGCTGAGTAGCATTCTCTACTCATTTAGTATGTGTTTTGTAGTTATGAAGAGATACTATATTATTTCCTACTCTCAACAATGCCAAACTCATTAAAGATCTGCAAGAAGTACTTGGTGAATAAAATTGAATAAATGAGATAATTTACCCTTCTAATATAATAAAGGTAAGTTCTTGACCTAAAAAAGTCTCATCCAATTGCCTGTTTTTGTGTATTATGCATTCATTTGTACCTATGATTTTTATAAATTGTGGAGACATTGCAATTGGCTTTGAGTGACTTAATGGTTTTCTGATTCTTCGTGTGCATAGCTACAAAAGGTTAACTAACAATGAGATACCCCCTTTCTCCAGGTAGAATGGGGTAAATATATCTTTGGTGAAACTAAAACTTCAGATGCAAATTGAATATTCAACACTGTTAAGGAGCATCACCTAATTTTTTCGTCTAGTGTAGCTTTATATGGCACAGCCATGTCTTTTTTATATAAAATGCATTATCTATTACTAACTCATCCACTTTACCACATTTATTTATTCTGAAATGTTTCCTTAATGGTAGTCTCACACACACATGCGCAATCAGATTCAATACCAGGAGAGGAAACTTTAGCTATGGATGTAATTTCTAGGACTTTCATTGTGCAGAAGATTATTAAGGGCAGGGGTAGTTTAAGGACAGACCCTAGATCCCGCTTACATTTCTAGAAGCTGTTTTTCAGCCTGCCGTTTGTTGCTTTGCTTACTCAAGTTAATTATAGCACTCCCCCTGTGTCTATCTGGATTGACCCAAGTTTTCACAAGGCTTGGTGCATGCACACTTGACTGGGAAAGGAAAGAAAGCATCCTTTTTATTACCACCGGTGCTTGTCTGTGAGAGATAGGAACCTCAAAGTTAAACTTGAAATCTGTACCTTCACATTGGTCACTTTGTTAATCTGCCCAAATTTTGAGGTTCACTCGGCCTTAATGCTCACCATTAATTCAGCCCATCAGTTAACCATAAGCCCTTTAATAATAGCCCACAGGAATTCCCTGGTAGACACAACTTTTTGGCTTGTTTGGAAATTATACAAGGCCTCCACATAGAAATGGTGGGGACTGTCAACAGACACGCTCTTTTTACATGGTTCAAGGAGGAAAAAAGGCTGCTTCTGTGCCAGTTTATAACAGTCTTGCTTCCATTTTAGCTGTATCAGTGGATCTCAGTCCTGGCTGTGAATTGGTCACCTGGGGGACTTTCAAAATGATTAATTCTTGAGCCCCGTCTTAGATCCACAGAGAGTGAAGCTAAAGCACCTGAATTTAAAAAAATAAGGATTCTAAGGGTTAGCCAGGATTCAAAACCACTGAGCTTAGGCCCGCGATGATACTCTCCTCTGCAAGGAGACTAGGTGATATTTTCAGCTCTACTGTGTTGGGATGAGATGTTGACCAAGATTAGACTTTCTGTCTACTTTTAGAGTCATATACAGGATAGCTTCTGTCTCCCTCCAACCAAGAGTCCACACATCAGAGAGCTCTCTCCTTTCCTTTTATGCTGCCTACTGAAAGGTGTCCTGGCCCAATGTAGCACAGGTTGAGCAGACTTGAGGCGGGGCTGCTAGGAGGAGCTCAGCTCATGAGGCTGAAGGAAGAGATAACAGCATGGGTGATGGGAACATTTGGATCAAGAAATAGTTTCATAACTCATTGTGTGACATTGGGCAAATTGTTGAATTTTCCTAGACCCTTTATTCCCCCAGCCAAGTAAACAGGAGGTAATAACCCATGCTTACTTCACAGGGCTGTTGGGAGCATCTCAAGAGATTGTGTATTTGAAAGCACTTTGTGAACTTGAAAGTTTCTCACTTCGAAGAAGTTACTATTCCCATTTGTGTAACAGAGTTATTTTGAAGTGTCTTAAGGGTGTTCTTTTCATGGACCAAACACTGGGAAATGAGATTTTAATATCTGTAGATGAAACATAAATAGACATGTAGGTCATATTTTGTATCATATTTTCCTTAATGCATTACTATTTATCCTGATAGTAAACCGTCCACAAAATTTAGCTACAGAGAACAATTAAGTAAAAATGAAAGCTGATTTGTTTATTCTAATATTTCCAAGCTAGAAAAGAGAAAACCTGGGTCATCACAAATGCTATTAAATATTTTTCGTGCAACACAGGCTTAATTTGAACTTGAAGAGATTATATACTAAAGAAAATCTGAAGTATGAAAATAAATGACACATATCTGAAGCCCAAAGTGAACCAGAATTGCCACCTGAAACAGAGTCCTTTGAGGTGCAATTGTTCTATGAGACAGCTCTCACGAAAATTTCTAGACTAATGTACGTGGGCGGGAAATGGAGAGGCAGCCACCTGCAAGCTTTGCTTTGATTCATCGCAGTGGTGATGAGGATGCACAAACTGGGCATCACAGTGACACTCTGATGAACAAATTTCTGTGATAAGGACGCTCTTTTGTAGATTAAGTAACAAAAACAAAAACAAAATAAATCCTGAAGACTCACATGACACAGAACAGTTGGATTTCATAGCTAAAGGGGAAAAACTCTGTCTTCAGGAGTGTCTTCTCAGTGAACATGCATGTTGAAGGTGACACAAGGCATGGCGGTAAAGCCTTGAAAGCGTTCAGCCTCCTTTTTCATATAGCTCTCTGATCACTCCCAGTGCTGGAGCCCTTCCCTTTCTGTCTTTGGTTAGTGTTCTCTTGTCTGTTACCATACTTAGAAACAATTTGGTATGCATGACCAAAAAGTATTCACAGAAAATATTACCTCAACCAAGAGTTGTTTAATCTATTATTATAATACATGATATTACTAGTATATTGTTATTATATTAACATAACAATAACAATCCAACTGTGGACACAAAGGTTTTTCTCCTAGCTGAAGGAATTTCAGATGTCAGCAAGCAGGAAGTTAAGCAGTCACTGGGGACAAATTGCTTTCATTAGTGGGTGTGAGTGTAGGGAGCTGGAAAGTGGGGCACAGGAGCAGAGAAGAGAAAAAAGTCCTTAATTTCTTCATGTTTAACCTCAACTCCTGGCCGGCATGATGCCGCCACCCAGGCTGTAGGAGGCCTTGTCTTAGAGCCGCTGGGAGAGGAGAGGAACAGGCTTCTAAAGCCCTCACCATGGGATTCCAAGGGAACCCAAGGCTCATGTTTCTTAGAACCGAGTGTGTCTCAGAATCACAAGGAGTAGTATCAAAACAGTTTCCTGGACTGTAATTCCAGAGTTTCTGATTTAATAGAGCCTGTCTCGGGACAAAGAATTTCCATTTCTAGCAACTTCTCAAGTGATGTGGAAGGAAAATACTTTGAGAATCATTGCATTATACTTTTCTTCTGTGACTAAGTCTTGTCTTCTATTTTATTGACAAGCGACCTGGGGTCCGGGATGCTAAATGATGCCAGATACCCTGATGAAAATCTAGCGTTTCTAATTCCTGGGTCAGTGTCGGATTCTCAACCTTTATATAATGAAACTGTACATCTCTCTCACCTCAAGACATCCAAATATACATTTTTTTTGTTTCAATTTTTTCATACTGTGACCATAGTCTACAACAATGCACTCCCTATATAACCCATATTTTCCACAGTTTTGTTTTATACCACCTTTTTTCCTGACCAAGAAGGGTTTCATTAAAGCAAGTTTTCTATTAATGGAATCTATTAGTATAAATCTTTCCCCAAATCTAAAACCTTACTAACAGAATTATTTATTTATTTATTTATTTATTTTCTAACTGAACTTTTTAGAAGAGGCATAACCAACATTCAAGTTTAACTTAAATTTCACATCTTCCTAAACATCTGTTGCTCATGCAACAACAAAACAGCAAACAGGAGGAGGAGAACAGAAAGAAACCAGAGGCCCTGGATGATGCACCCAGTGGGTAGACAGCTCTTGAAAATCAAACATGGACCATTGTAACCGAAGCAAGTCTCTAGTATGAAGCTGATATGTTTTCTTTTAAAGATTTTACTTACTTATTTTTAGAGACAGGGGATGGGAGGGAGAAAGAGAGGGAGAAAATCATCAATGTGGGGTCACCTCTCACACACCCCCTACTAGGGACCTGGCCCACAACCCAGGCATGTGCCCTGACTGGGAATCGAACCAGCGACCCTTTGGTTTGCAGGCCGGCAAACTCAATCCACTGAACCACACCAGCCAGGGCTGTTTTCATATATATTATCAGTTGAATCATTAGATCTCCAAAAACACTTTTTCAGAAATTCGATCAATTTTGATTGAGGACATTCCAATGGCAGGCACCAGGAAGGGAAGGAAGGAACATAGTGAAGGGTAAAATAGGTGCTGTCTTGCCTTTACTATCTCAGATTCTCACAGGGTTAGTTAATTGTTGGAACCACATGTATTTTACTAAGTTTTTCTAATGGAGATGAATTAGGTTGGTTGGATTTTCAGTTGGTTTAATTAAACAGGAGTGAGTTTTCCAGAAGAGAGAACAAATTAATTTGAAACATATATCTTTGTTAGAAGAAAGTAAATTCTTATATATTTCCAATATAAAAAAAAAGAGAGACAGAGCACTTTATTCTAGAACTCTGACTATATAAAAGTAGGCAAGTTTACATAAAGGATAAATTTCCTTAGCAGTGGCAGGTAACTAACTGACAAGACAGATCAATCTTGTTTAAGATTTACTGAGATTAATTTTTCTTGCAACAGGTTTAGTACTATTTATAAGGCCAAAAACATCCATCAGCCTGTCTTTTCCATAAAAAAAAAAACACAGTTCATGAAATAGAAAAAATGTATACACTTAAACAAAATAAACAAAGCAACAATGCAACAAAACTCTTATTTCATGATTCACTCAAGATGGGATTTTCCTAATTATCAACAAATTCTTAGGTTTATAATTCTTATTACCCACTTGATCAGGACATTATGTTTCCTTTGAATGTCTTAAGAGCATCCTTAAGGAAGAATAATATATTTTGGATTCCTTCCTGCCCTTCATTTAACACAAAACATGTTGAATTGATATCACTTTTATCCTTACATCCTTTCTCTCATGAATCATTCAAAAGACTAATTATTATTGGAGGGTGAGCTCTCAAAACATAGATCTTAGAGTCAGAAGGGACTACGGAGAGATCTGGTCCCAATTTTTGCTTATTTCGACCATTTCCATTAGGACACCCGGAAGGAGAACTGTTGGTATGAATGCGTTCAGCAGTAAAGACCCTACTGATCTGCAGTTTGGGGGCGTATCTCTTTATTAGGACGTTACATCTTTTATTTTTCCTGAAATCTACCTCCTTCTAAATTTCATTCATTCCACACTCTAGAAGTACAAAAATGTTAAATCCTTCTTCAATATGCAAGTCTTTAAATATCTGAAATAATATTTGTGGGTTTTGTCCTCCCTTAGTTCTTTCTTCTCAGTTTCAAAGAGTTCTGGTTCCTTCAACTTCTGTACATCTTATAATTGGGTTTCCAAGACTTTGGTCTCTTAACTTCTTTTCTCTAGTTCCTCTTTTCATTAGCCCACATTGTCTTTAGTGATTAGATTGGTCATAATATTACAGGAAAATAGCATCCCTTGAGATTTTGTATAATTCACAAATGTGATGGGTATGCGTTACAGACTGACTGAGTCCCCCAACCCAATTTATATACTGAAGCACTAATCCCCAGCGTGACGGTACTTAGAGATGAGGCCTTTGGAAGGTAATTGGGTTGGATGAGGTCCTGAGCTTGGGGCCTCCATGATGGGATGACTGTCTTTATAAGAGGAGACATCACAGAGCTTGGTCTTCCTCTCCTTCAGCGCAAGAAGGTGGCCTTCCATCAGCAGGAGAACCTACTGCAAACCGGCCCTCACCAGAGCCTGACCATGCTGGCACTGCGATCTCCCACTTCCAGTTTCCAGATCAATGGGAAAATAAATCTGCTGTTTAAGCCACCCAGTCCATGGTATTTTGTTATGGCAGCCCAGATAGACTAAGACAGCATGCATACATCTAAAAAAAGGGGGAGTGAGGGGTGGGAACATAATTTTGAATGTTTGGTAAAATTGCTATGATTTACTCAACAGGTTATTTGAATTTTAAAATACATAAACGCCTTTAAGATCTACTTGCTTTATGATTTATAAGTTTTACTTTTAAGACAAAATTGGAATTTTCTGTGAAAAAATCACTATCTTAGTAAAGCAAGAAATGCTATGACTGAAAATAGGCAGCTTTGATATATAGTGTTTCCTTCCCTTTTATCTTTAATGATAAATATACCTTCATATATGTAGATATTTTTATATATCAGTCTTTATTGTTTGTTCCCAGCTTAGCAAATGTTCATCTACTTATGTAGTTATTAGCGAATCAAAGTAGAAAGACGAGTTACGCTTTGTGGAGACATTTACCCTGTTTAGTAAAAGGGTCTTAGTCTTTCTTCTTTGGAAGAGAGAAGTGGGAGTAGCTTTTACAACCAGGTTACTAGTTCTCATTAGTGTGATCGCAAACACACTCTACTTTCGGAGCAGATGAACATCTCCAGTAATTAGCAGGATCTGTCTTACGCAAGTTAATTCTACTACCACCATCAGAAGGGGACCAAGGAAAGCAGGCTCACGTCCATTCCATACGCCGCAGTCGCAGACAGAAGGCACCCACGTGTAGTGTTGGAGTCTAATATTAACTGTGCTGGGGATCCCCCATTAATCAAACCCAGGAGCCACACCATTCATCTCAGCAGCAGAGGCCTGGGGCCAGAGGAGCACTCGCACTCAACAGATGCTCCAGAAGGATCATGTCCCAAATGCCTGTAAACTGGTATCACCTTATTCTTGCTGTCACCTCAGAAGCACTCTCTACAGTTCTGACCAACTTCCATCTGAGCTGAGCCTATGATCCGGGGTTGTTTAAATTCTATTCATTATTGTCTGTTTCTCTAGATGTGTCATCCATTAGAGATCTGTTACAAGGCAAAGGATCACTTTTTTCTTTGGGGGAAAGTTTCAGTTACTTGTAAATTTATTCTGGATAAACGTTCTACTGCAAAGATATTAGGTCACACACCCTCCTTTAATAATGTCAAGCAGAAGTTTACAGAATTGTCGTCACTCTCTCCTAGGAGAAGTCAAGAGTATTTGGAGATAATGTACCAACAACAATCATGTTTCCTCTTCTCACTCCTTCCACTCCACACATAACAAGGTTGTACCTAAGATGGGGCTGGCCCTATGGTGGGAATATTTTAATCTCTTCTCCCTAAAACAGTGTGATTAACCTCATCAGATTCTTGGTTTATGGTAGACTGCAGCTTTGGGAGGAAAAAAGAGATTATCCTAGTAATTTGAAATTTTACAAATAATATATAACATAAATAATTTACCGGAATACCAATACTCCGAATTTGTTTCAATAATACCCCTCTCTGAAAGAAGCTTCTTAAAGAAAGTGACATTAATACTGTTTCATCACATAAAAGAGATTGAGAAAAAGGAAGCAGGTGGAGAACTGTGATTGTCAAGTTCTCTTTTCTCACTCTTGTCTTCTTCGGGTCTAGCCAATAGAGCTGTCTGGGGCATATTTAGCATCAAAATGTGAACAGAGTACCTGTTGCATCTCGCCGTGAGCCACGAAGTCAGGCTATCCACACACAACACACGGCCCTATTTTTACTTTCTAATCACTAGCCTGTTCCTGTTCTTTAGTGTCCAGTGTATAAAAAGCTTGCTTGACTAGGTGGCTATTACACATTTCTAAATGCTTTCCTTTAAACAAACAATTTTAATAAGTTGTTGTAATGTCCACCCTTTTGCAAGACTCAGGAAGAACACTTCTGTTTGTTTAGACATTTTCACACCACGCACTCAGAGGATGGGGCTGAAAAAGGAAAACGTCATCACCTCAGTTACTGAAATTACTCTTGTTGCAAAGATGTCACGGTAAACAAGTTAAGGCAGCTCACACGGCCATCAACCACACTTATCCACAGGTGTTAAGAAAGGCTCGGTTTGGGTTCTTTACAGGTTTGTCGGTGTGAGTGCTTCAGTGAGTATGAGCAGACATGGAACAGAGGTCTGACTCTAGAGTCTCTGCTGAGCAGGGAAGGTGCCTTCTACAAAACACAGGGCTGAGATATCTGCTAGAGTGGGAACTGCGTTCTGATTGGATCCCAGGAGTTTTATTAGCAGTGGGACAGGAGGAGAATTGCGAGCATCCTCTGGGTGCCTCAGCAATGAGTCATACAAACACCCTGCTACACCGGATCTGGAGATGGAAAAACTATTCTCCAGGGCTCGGTGGCCCTTGCATGCTGCCACCCTGATCAGATTATCAAAGCTAGTGCTTGTCTAAGCCATAAACTGGCAAGTGCATCAAGGAAGGTTTCCAGTGTCTGTGAATATAACATGCTTGAAAGTAAGCCAGGCTTCAGCCAGTTAGAAGATAACTGGTTCTATTTTCCCTATACTCCAAATCCTTCCAGGGGATAGGAGTAATTTTGGGTACTCCAAATGATGTTTATCTGTCTTAGCTTTTGTCTGTGTGCAAGAAATATATTTAGGTGAACTAACGTTCTCCACAGCAGCTTTAGTTCTGATTTTGTTGCAGTAACTTTGCCAAAGTAAAGTTTATGTCCAAAGAAACTATTCTCTTTTAAAATGAGAAAGATAATCTTTGGACTAATCTTCCTGCTTCTTCCCAGCTGCGGTTTCCACCCATTTTCATTTCTCCATCTAGCTAGAAAAAAAAAAATGGTAGAAAACTTCGGACCCCCAGACAAGTACCATTTCTGGGATGGTCTGAAGACTTCCAGTCATCTCATCTTACCCAGCTGCAGAAAGCTGCAGCCCAAGGAACTTTGGGGCTCCCAATAGCTCGGCTCACCTCGGCCATGAGGGCAGATGACACTATAGGACAGTTGTGGCTGAATAGAGGAAAGTGAGCTATTTGGAGAGTTTGTTCTTTCCCCAGTGGGGTTTTCCCCTGAATTTGTGGGAAACACGGTAACATGATACTTGCTTTCCTTTCTAGAACAGTCACAAAGAGAGGAATGCAAATAATCAAAGTGTCAAATTTGACGGTTAAACAGGGTTAGCCTGGTAGAAGAAGGGTGGGTGAAAGGGGAGGTGATGCCCAGTTGACTTATATAAGGCTTTATTTTCATTTTGTTACTTTTAAGGGGATGGCAATGGTTCTAGAAAGTTCTTCAAAGCTCCTCCCATGTAACCTTTGCATTTTGTTTGTTTCTTTGTTTCTGTTCTCTTTTCCTTGTCACAAATGAAGACTGGGTGGAGCTGGGTAGGTGGGATCAGAGCTGTGCAGCGCCAGCCTGCAGGGCTCTGAGCGCCACTCCACCCCCTGCCCCACCCCAGGGCAGACTCTTTATGCGTCAATCACATGAACTCAGTGCACCCTTCCAGCGACACTACACAGACGCAGCTTGGGAACCCAGAATGTGTCAAGTAAAGAACTTTTATCAGAGTTCATGCCTGATTCCCAAACCAGGTTTGCAACTGCCACAATAGGAAAACATCTTCAGTCTTTTCATTTTTATCATATGAAATCCCAGTCAAAATCTTATTTTCTATATGAAAAGTCAATTTTATTTTTGGCCTGAAATAGCCCTGGATTGGGTCTGTATAAAAGCCACTACATGCCATGTGGGACACTGCTGGTCAGTTATCTAATTGACCCCTTTAATTGACAAATTAATATAAGCATTTGTCAACCATTTTCTGTAATTAAGGGAATTAGCTGTCCAAACGAAAATGTCTCTGTCTCTCAGGTTAGCTAAAAATATTTTGAAAGATTAATAAATATATGGTCTGAGAGGTTCCAAGTTAGCAGTAGCCAGGAGCTATCATCCCCAAGTGTGTGCTAGCATCTGAATGACATTAGCCCCGTGCACCCCCTTTTTAACAAAATTCAGAGACTACAGTTTACTTTCAGGTCCTCTGAGGAATAGCTTTAATGTCTTAGGCAGGGACTCCAATGTGCGTCACTCCTTACCTCAAGCTGACTGCTTTATCAACAACCCTGGCTGATAAAAAATCCTCCTGCTGTTTTATTTTTATTCAAAACGTGCCTCTTTCACCCATTCCAGCTGGTCTAATAGGCAGAAAAAGGAACTGCCAAAAACACACTGTAGGAGCATCTGCGTCTGAAGAAAATTACACCAAGCTTCCTTGCTTCATTCCTCTTTCCTTCAGGATTTGTAGTATATTGAGAAAGTCTATTTTGCGAGAGGTTACTAGTGGTGGGAGCAAGGGTTCCTGGCATGGCGTGCAAGTGCACACTTATGGGAAAGGAAGAAATCTGAGTAAGCACAGACACTCGCTGGCAGCAGCTAACGCCTTCCAAGGTTTTCAGGTCCCTGGGTGCGACAGGTGACAACACCTGTAGAATTCTGCGATGGATTAATATAAAAGATCAGTATGTTTTTTTATCTTTAGGAATCAATAAAATGTTACATGGTTTTCAGAGAATCTCTTGCTTGGGAAGGTTTAGAGAAATGCCTACAGGATATTTGAGAAGTATTTTCATTAAAATGCTCAGATATGAGGCAAGAAAAAGAAAGCAGTGTCTAGCTAGAAAATTTTGGTGCCGTGAGCCACTTACTTAAGTTTGGATTCTTAAAAAAGCTTGAACGGGTTAAGGCAAATTCAGTGATTGGTGAGGACACTTCCAAAAGCCTGCACCGACTCAGTCGTACAACATGGCCCCTCCTTACTCTTCTGCTGGCGGAACGTTTATATAATGCAGGTAGTTTTCCTTATGAAGATGTTCACCTGGTGCTATGCACACCAACGTGTAATTCTGACTGTGGAAGATGGATCCTGCATAAATGAGCTGGATAATCTTAGCTGGGAGGTAGCCAGGTCCCTTTGGCCACCACCAACCCTTCTGAAGCCAGTTCGGACCACCACAGGAGTTGTGGAGCCAGCAATAGCCCAGTTCGCCGTCGGACTCGACGGCCACGTGGGCTCTGACTGAAGTGTATGCGCTCTTATCTCTAATATTTTAAGACAATGGGCAGCATTGTGCCCATCCTGTCTTAAAATTTTTCTTTATCTGCTTGTCACAGTGATTGAAATTCCTCTGTTAGATAGTTGTTCCTTTAGGGATATAACATATTTTCTTAGAGAAAGAGGCAAATATACAAATATTTCATAAATATTTTTGGCTTTAATGAATATTTGCCAATTAAACTACCGTTGACGATGTGGATTTGTTCATCGGCTCACTTTTCTTTCTGAAAACTAGCTGAGAACAAGCAGTTAGAGATGAGGAGTTTTAATAAGGTGAGTTGTTAGAGGAGTGTGAGAAAAGATATTTAGAGGACATAAGGGGTGATGAGCATCCAGGGGCCAGAAGAAGGGCATGGAAAGGTATGTGCTGTATTTTGTACAGAAAAAAAATAATGGCCTAACTGTGTTTGGATTTGTCCCAGACCATCTTCCATAACTTTTTACATGTGATTCACAGACCAGCAGCAGCACTGCCATTGGGGGCCTGTTAAAATCGCAGAATCTCAGGTCCCATTTCAGATTAATCAGAATTTATATTTAAACAAGATGGCCATGTGATTCGTATGCACATTGAGAAGCACAGGTCTCTAAGGCTGGATTCCTCTGAGTGATGGTGTAATACAAGAAGCACCCACTAGAGGCTTCTGATTGGACAAGAGATGTACGCAGGCTCCAAGGTGGGTCAATCAGGTTCTGTCTCCATATTTGTAAGTTGAGTCAGAGAGAAGAAAATGAGAGGCAGGGAATGAGGGAGAGGAGAGAGGAGTAGTGAGAGAAACAGGGAAAGTGAAGGAGAGAGAGAAATATATGAACCTCAGAGTCAGGAAAAGCCTATCTACAGAGAGAAAAAAATGAAGCAGGTGTTCCGAGAAGCAGACACAGTCTTTCTAGTTCCTTCTAAAAACCCCTCCCCACTTTGTGCTTAAGCCAGTTTGGGGCTAGGAGTCCTAAAAAAATGGGTGCCATGAGTCTGAGATGGGTCTAGAAAGGGAAGGCAGGTAGGGGCCAAAATACAATGACAGGTTTGTCTGATTTAGCTCAGGTAGGAACAAGTGATAATATACTAATTACGTATGAATGCTCCACAGGCCTGAACTAATGGACCTTGGCATTGTTCTCAAATGCCAAGTGCACTCATAAAAGTGCTCTCTTATGCTGGTCTCATGCGATCCCACTTCAAAATGGAAGCACTTGGGAGATGTTTATCTGAGCTGGCCACTGTTTTTATACTGCTCACCACTTGCTCTCGTCTTCCTGCCTTTCCTACCTCATCCTACATCATTGCACTTCTTCCCGGCCATACCATCTCTCAGCGATAATAAATTGGTCTCTGTTCTTACCTTGGCCCAAATGAGAGCTAAGTCTGTCGGGTCAGAAGACCCATTTATACCTTTGGCTAGGGTCTGGGAACTACTCTGCTGCTACCTTCTCTTTGGTGAGACAAGGGAGATCACAACTTTAGGGTCTGGGTGAATGGGAGGTAGTGTCCTTAATGCCAAGAGAAGCCAGCCTGTTTTACAAGGCTGCAGCTGGTCTTTGGATCGCTGAGTCTATTCAAGTTTTTTTGGGTAGAGAGGGTGCCTGATGTGAATTCCAGCAGATGGCAAAAGGATCCTGGCCCCACATCAAATTCCTTCAAGCCCACTTCTTTGGAGCTGGGTGATGTATCCTCCCATCTACACATGATCAGGGCTGGATCCCCAGACCTATGATCCCATAGGTATCACTGAACCTATAAGCTACCCAGAAATCCCTCTCCCATAATCCAGACTGTTCATTTGCTCCAATGGATTGGCTATTGTCACGGAATTAACCAGAAAGTAGGATGGCTCTATCTCTTTGGACCAAATGGTATAGACTGTTGACTTTTTGCTATAAGGAGCCTGTCTTCTGACCCAGCTAGTCTCAGATCACTACGTTAACCATAATATTGGTAGTTGTGACAAGCTAGCTTTAATCTCCCTGAGAATACACAGATTTCAGAGGATGGGTTTTCTTTTCCCATACGTGGACATTCTAGTAGAGGACCAATGCTACGAAAAGTCATCAATGCCCATTCTTTCTCTAGTCCTTATATGTGAAGACCTCTAGGTAATGAGTGGGTACAAAGTATGTGATTTTAGTACCTGATATAGTCTGGGTGAACCCACAGGCATGAACCAATAGAATATCAAAGCTGAAATCTCCAAAGTCATTACCATATAATTTGGGCATCACAGATCACTTGGCGATCATAAGGAATTCGACTGCCAAAGCAAAAATACATACATACATACATACATACATACATAAGGGAAAATAACCCTAGATGGAACTCCAGACAAAGAAACCACATATGATCTGAAACATTCTTGGCATTTGCTATTTAAAAGGTGAGATCATCCCTATTTCACTATTTAAGCTCTCTAGATGCCTTTGCATAGAATGCACCAGAGAAATGTTTAAAAAAGGAATTGTGGAGACCCCCCGAAAAAGAAAGAAAAGCTTTCCTGCATCTTTGAGTTCTACTGTTTTTGCTCCCTCCCTGCCCTGCTCACAAGTGTCTTGTCACTGCAATGTGTCCCCTGTGAGAGGGGTGGAACAAACCTCCCCGAAGTGGTCACAGGGGAAGCAGTAAAATTGGTTCCCGAGGGCCACAACGAGTGGTGAGAGCCCACTGTGATGAGTAGAGGACCCTCGTAGCCCCCGCTGCTCCCTCTTCTCCCCCCCGTGGCCCAGGAAAGCAGAAGCTGAACTTTGGAGGACACTCACTGAGGAATAAAGAGTAAAAGTTCAGGAGGACTTCATTTTAAGTGTGATCCTTTTTGATAAAAGTCAGTCTAAGGGATTAAGTCGTTCCCTGCCTTCTACCAGTATATGCCAAATTCATTTTTAACCGGGTTGATTATCTAGGATCTAATAACAGGTCTGTTTTCAGGGGCCCACTATAAATAGATTTTTCCACTACCTGCTGAGGTCTGGATAAGGGAACACCACCATTCCTGGCTTCCTTCAGCCTTGTTTGTTCTGTAACCTATATAAGGGTTCCCAAAGTTACCAAATCCTTCTTTCCTTTATAATTCATTCTTTGGTCTGGTTGGAGACATCCTTTGTAGCTCACTGTATTATCTCACCATTGTGGGTAGGTTTAATTCAGGTTCATTTCTTATCACTCCTTGCTTGACCATCGTGCCGTATTTGGTAACCACATCTGGAATTACATCTGTTCTCATGCTTTAATCGTTCTCTCTCTTCTCATAAAATCTATAATTTAGCTCCTAAATCTATAATTGATAGTTTTGTATCTCATTTAAAATCTACCCTAAATCTCTTAAGCTGTGTTAGTTGGGAAGTTTTGTTGTTCCTTTGAACCTAATGCATTGAATTTAGAGACCTCTTCTTTACTCTGTTGACTTCCTTGTCTCAGTGAGAGGTCCCTCAATGATCTGTAAGGCTTGCCAACACTGTAAGGCTCTCCTTCCTTATAGAAATTCAAACGTGCATGTATTCTTGTCTGTGACAGTGTTATATTATGCATGGTTCCGTCCAAAGGCAGGTGGGAAGGAGCTGAAATTGAGAGTGCAAGTTTTTCTTTGAAGGACATAATTTTCACATCCCCCAGAGTTCATATCCTTCTCTGCAGAAGGGAGGTGCTACTTGTGATGTCCTCCTGGGTGTGAGAGCGAAAGTGACCGAGGGCAATGCGGTAGAAACACTTCGGCTCATCTCTCCCACTGAGGTTGTGAAATGATGGCTCAGTGAACTTGGCTGCATTGTATTTAGAAGAAAAAAATCACATTAGCTGCCAACATTTGCAAAGCAGCTATTTGCAGAGATAACTGAAATTGCCAGATTTTCTTGGAAAAATTGTGGTGTTGGCTGCATGGAGCCTGTATCCGCTCACGGCAGCTGTGGCAGGAGCTGAACAGCGGCTGCATGCTTGAAGTGGGGCACCTGCTCTCCAGGTGGCCTCAGCGCCGCCACTGTGCTCTGTATTGAACCCAGGCAGCTTTCCTCTTACACATGAACTGCCTGGCTCCTGTGGGCATCTGCGTGTGTGACCTCCAGAAGAATCCCTGGAGAGGGACCTTTGAAGGTTTGTGAAAGCGTTCATAGAAACACCAGCACCATATCTTGCAAACAATAAGAACCTGACATCTGCTTATTGCACTGATGTGATTTTGAATCTTTGGACTAGAAAAGGTTACACAGGGGGACTCTAGACTTGCATGATAACAGTGATTGTAAAGATAGCTATAAAGCTTGAGTTCAAGTACAAGAAGTGTCTGTCACACATTCCTGACATACTGAAAATACAGTTTCTGGGATTTAAGTGCTTAGTTATTCTATCAGGTATGCTGTTAAGAAATGACACATGGCTCGCAGTCACCCAGTCTGCAGAAGAGAGCCAGAGAATTACAAATGCGGTGTTGACTATTTCCTGGTTTGTTCAGTATGAGCCATTTGGGAAAAAATTGTCTACTTTCTTTGCTTTCATCTTAACCTGCTACATACAATCACATTTTGTCTATGCATATAAATCACTAATATTCTCAGCTGTAATTTCCTGCTAATCTCAGCGTCAGTGTCTTAGGGAACATAGCAGACATCCATGAGATAAAAATAATAAAAGCCTAGCACTTTGAAGATAAAAAGGATGAAATAAAATATATGTACATTTGGTTAAATTTATGAGAGGAAACTGATAGCATTTAAAATGTTGTAGGGTTCTTTTGAGGATCAATAAAACAATGAATGGAAATCACAGAGCTCGGTCCGCCAACTAAAAGCGTCCGGTAAATGTCAGCCATTAGTTACAGATACTCAGTTAAGAAGTAGTGGGGAGCAGGTGATTAGCTTTGCTCTAGGTAGTTGAAAAGCACATAATTGAACTCTATATTACTAAGATGTTGGGGTGACTTAGTCTTGTCAATTGTTTAATGTCACTCTCCAATTTGCAATTCTGAGTCTCAGCATGGGGGCCAAGGACACGTGGGGCTTGGAGGCCTAACGGTCTTCCTGCTAATGGGGCACAAAAAGCCCTGGCGGCATAAGTAGCTGGCGGTGCCTCGGTTTGGTCACTGTTTTCCATGGGGCAACTAAACTGGACATCTTCCAATGAAACATATTTATTACAGAAAATAAAGGACAATATTAAATGGATTAAAATAAGCCCCAAAACTCTGGGGGTTGAGTGGAGGATTATTTTAAAGGTAATTTCTGCACCTTCCTCTTCCCATAGGCACTTCCATCCCACCTTACGTGCACCAAGAACATCGTACTGTCACCTGTCTACCTGGATTTCCTTTCTAATTAGCTCATCATCGTTGCTTAGGAAGACCTCTCAGTTTATTTCACCGAGCTGCACAATTTGATGCAATGGTGGTAGGGGCTCTCTTTCAACTGAGTATTGATTATAGCCTAGACGTAGAACTTACTATTTTTAAAATAAAAACTCCTGCAAAAAATATTTCCCATCCAAACATTTCTGAGAAATATAATGTGATTTCTTTTGTTTTGTTTTGTTTTGTTTTGCGGGGCGGATTAACAAACACTGATAAACACACTGACTTCAAAGGTTTCCATCTTGTTTTCATATAACCTAAATGAGATTAGACGACTTGTGATTTATACTACCATGATCTTCTGTTGCTTCCCACTTTAAATAAAAATATGGTTATAATTAAAATCATATGAACTTGTACTTTTTAGTTTTTAGAAAATAAGATGGATGACTCAATGGCTGCCAAGAGAGACTCCCAAGCATCCTTGTAACAACATCAAGGCTCATGGTCCTTGAGTTGCAGGTCTGGGTGTGATTATATTCATTCACTATGGCATTCTAGCACATTCTCTATTAGGGCAGAAACAATAACATCAGCAGCAGCAACAACAAAACAACCACCACAATGAATTCTTCCGTCACGTTTTGTACTTTGTGAACTACTTTCTCTTGTATTTTCACTTTATTTGGACCTCACAGCAGCCTGGTGCGGTACGTGCCATGGGCACTCTTATTTCTGTTTATTTATTTATTTGGACTCTGTTTTATTTTATTTTCAAGTTTTATTTTCAATCACCATTTACATTCAATATTATTTTGTATTAGTTTAAAGTGTACAGCACAGCAGTTAGGCAATCATATCCTTTACAGTGTTCTCCCTGATATTTCCAGGGCCCACCTGGCCCCATATAGAAACAGACTTATTTCCATTTATGTTGAGGAAACTAAGGCTCAGAGAGTTGAAGGGTCTTGCTCAATATCATGCAACTCATAAGTGGTAGAGTTAGGACTCACACCAATGTCTTTTGAATTCTTATCCAATGACTTTCTACTCTGACTTTCTGACTCAACAATACTACTTTTGGGGTCCAAGATAAAATTTTGATTTTGACGCCACCTGGTCCCATATCAGGGTTTTTACACAGGCTCACATGCTCTTCTCTCTTCCTGGAATGCTACTTCCCAAGCTCATTCGCCGGCTCCAGAGAGAAGGTCTGTCTAAAAGAGCCCCCTCCACTGTATTAGTTTGCTAGGGTTGCTGTAACAAAATACCACAAACTGAGTGCTTTCCAGAACAGTGATTTATTGTCTCACAATTCTGGGAGGTTAAAAGCCCGAAACCAACGGGCTGGTGGGGTTGATTCCTTTGAGGGCTGGGTGAGAAGGACCAGTTTCAGATTTCTCCCCTTACTTCACAGAAGGCCATCTTCTTGCTCACCTGACATTCTCTCTATGTGTGTGTCAGTGTGTCCAAATTTCTTATTTGTAATGAGTCCAGTCATAGTGGATTCAGGCCCACTCTAATGATTTCACTTGAATTTGATTACTTCTGTAAAGACCTTATCTCCAAATAAGATCACATTCTGAAATATTGGGGGTTAGGATTTTAACATATGAATTGGGGGGGGGGCAATTCAATTTTTAACACCTGCTCCCTCAAACCCATGTCACTCTCTATCACATATCCTCCTGTTCCCCATTTATTCTAACTATTCATGATTCTCTCTTTTCTTCTGTTTACTAAATCAAATCCATTGGGAAGTTTTATCAGCCCTACCTTCAAAACACTGTCTAGCTTTAAACTTCTCTCTACCCCACTATAGCCTTTCTAGTCCAAACCACTAATCTTCTGCTTGAACTAATGTCATCATTCATGCCCACTGCCCACAAAGAATCTACTTTTTTTGCACAGAAGCAAGTGTGAGCTCTTAAAAATATAAGTTATGTCATACCATCCCCTGCTTAAAATGCTGCTTTTAGAGTAAAATCTGTACTTTTTAGCATGGATTAAAAACAGTATTTAAAATGTATTTTAGGAGGCAGCAGTATCAGCATCACGTGGGAACTTGTTAGATATACAGAATCTTGGGCCCCATTGCAGAGTCACTGAATAAAAATTAGAAGCCTGCAGTATCTCCTCCCACCTGTGTCTTTGAATTCATCTCCCCCCCTACACTCTTCCTCTTGTTCATCCTATTCTACACTCCAGTCTTTTTGCTGTTCCCTCCACTTTGTGACTCTTTCTCGGCCTGGAATGCATTCTCAGAGATTACTCAATCTAAAACCACTGCCCCTTTCCACCATGTCGCTTGAACCCACCTTATTCTGCTTTGTTTTCTGCACCGTCCTTATCACCACCTGAAATTATCTAATTTTTATTTATCACCACCAATGATATATAAAGTTCATGAGCTCAGAGATCTTATTCACCATTATTTCCCCCTAGGCAGAGAAGAGTGACTGACACACAGCAGATGCTCAATAAATATTTGCTAAAACAATAAATGTCTGGACTTTTGGTATAAGACAGTCATTTTTTGGTGCTGATTCAATTCATTATTTTCTCTAGTAAAATACCCTCAGGCTACTGTTGATGATACCATGTTATTTTACTAACTCATCAATTTTTGTAATTTCCCCATTTGGGTTACTTTTCCTTCCCTTCTCATCCTATTTCCCTCCTTTCTCACTGGAACAGCCATGGGGTTCTTTCCCATTATACTGTCATTACAATGACCGGGAGTGATGTAACAGGCAGTTCTTACTAAACTCTAAGCCCTCCAAAGCAACATAAAATGGTATAGGCTTAATAATGACTTTATTGGATGGTAGTTACTGGACTTGAAGTTTTGAAATCAAGGAAAAACTTAGAACCGTCTAACCTTACTACAAATTCTTGGCAGTAAGCTCTGCATCAATGGCAGTAAGGTTTCATACTTCGGTTACAAACTAGGAAATGTGTCTCTTCATCTGTGACACCCTTTAGCTCTCTAAGGAACAAAGGAAGATTCTGAAATATGACTAAATGTCAATGAGTTCTGATTAGTTCTTCATGAAATCGAAGTTTCTATTCAAGGTATTCCTACAAAAATACATACATGCATACATACATATATAATATATATTGAGAAGCTATTTTAAATTGAGATAATGAGTCATTTGCTTCGATATGAATTTAAATCTGTTTCAGTATGGTCAAACAGTAGACCTCTCTTCAAAAGCCACAGTCTCCCTCCCTGCCATCTTCTGAAGAGAATACTTCCTCAGGAGTCACTGACTTCTCTTTCTCAGCTCCCTTGGTTTGGGGATCTGCAGTCTCTAGGGCCAAGTGGCATTGGCTCCCTTTTAGTTACCAGTTTTCTCCTTTCTCCCATGACCTCTTGCTGCCTCCCTTCTGTCTTAGTCTTCATATTACCTCAGGCCTTCCTACAGGGTTACGATGTGATTTAGAGAACGCAGATAAGCCAAGCCATTTAGTCTAATATAAACATAAGCATCATTGATATTTTAAGTGAAAAATATGGATATTGACCCTAAAAAGTAAGTCAGGAAATTTATTCTAGGTATATTTTCTGTGTGAGACTTTTCTCGGCATCCGACAAGAGGCAGGTTGTTGCATCTGATCTTACGTCACAGGTTTCAAGACTCCATCAGAGCATTTCAGCTTTTTTAATGTTGTTCTTCTTTTAAAGATAATAAAAAAAAGGGACACCTGGTTGGTGTGGTTTAGTGGATTGAGTGCTGGCCTGTGAACCAATGAGTCACTGGTTCGATTCCCAGTCAGGGTACATGCCTGGGTTGCGGGCCAGGTCCCAACGGGGGGCATGAGAGAGGCAACCACACATTGATGTTTCTCGCCTTCTTTTTACCCCTTCCTTCCACTCTCTAAAATATAAATAAATAAAATCTTTTTTTTTTTTTAAAAGGACAGATTTCCCTTCCTTTTGTTTCTAGTGAAACTAGTAGGTCATTTACTATGATTTGAAGCTGCTATTTAGGAAAGAGCCTAAGGGGGAAACTCAGAAATAGAGATAAGCCCCTTCATAAAAGAAAAAAAAAAAAAAAGGCCTCTCTAAAGATGAATCAAGTAAAGAAAAAACTCCCTAAGGAGGAAAGTTTTCTAGAGATAAGTTTGCCAATCACCTTTCTTTCCTAAATCTCAAGCACTTTAAAATTGTACTTCCTCTAGTTGAACGTTTTAAGTTAGGTGAACATTAACCACGTAATTTATGTGGAACATACGTAACATATGGCATTAAATCTGTTTCTCATTATTTCCTTAAATACATCCCTTCAGCGCTCATTTGAGAACAATGGCTATATTTCTCCAAAGCCACATTGCCAGCACTTTTTCTTTACTTTGTTAACTTTTAATACCTACATAATATAGCCAGTATTTTAAAATGAAATTTAGATCACGCGACACCAGTACTCAAAAATTTCTGATGGCTCCTCATCTCGAGCAGAATAAATCCAGAGTCCTCCCAATGACTCGTGTGATCTGGCTGCCAGGATGTCTCAAGTCCTGGTCCCCATCCTGGGCACAGTCCCACTTGTGGCCCTTTGCTCCTTATGTCCTCCAGGCTCCCTCTGCTCGGGTCTTAGCTAAGTGCTGACCTTTCTGCCCAGGATCTGCGAGCTCACCCTCTCAGGCGGAGCTCTGGCCGCTCGAGTAAAACTGCAGCACTGCCTCCACCCCTCCTGTCATTATTTTACCTCTTCCTGTCCTACTCCTTCCACAGAATTTCTTTAATTGTCACCTTTAAAACAATGTAATATCTGATTTATATTGTTACTGCCCATTTCCCCACCGTCACAAACGATTTGAATCTACGCTGCGTTAGGGCAAGAATTTTGCCTGTTTTAGTCAGTGCTGTTTTTCTGGTGCCTAGGAGAGTATATATCGTTGGTAGGCACTCAACACTTTTTTGTTGTTGTTGTTGGACAAATCAGCATTATTAAATCATGTAGCTATAAAATATTGCGTGATATAAACTCTGGACTAACCAGGCTAAGAGTGTGAGCAAAATGTCATGTAAAACAATATTTCCCCTCTTATTATTTATTTATAATTGTAGATTAGAAATCTTAGCAGAGTACCACTATTCAACACTGCTCTTTGCAATGACATGGCAATGAGTGTAATTTAAAAGCTAGATATTTTAGGGAAGCCACTGAATTTCCTTCCAGCGGATGGTTTACTTTAAAAATGGACCCAGGAAAAACATTTTTATTTGAAAAACAGATGGATTGCTAAAAGGGTCACAGCACATTTTAATTTTCCTGTGAGAAAACAATAAACTAGATGATAGAGCCTGAACAAAGGCTTGTCTGTCTCTTGGTTCTCAGAAAAGTTCTACAACAGGGTCCTGTCCCTGAACAACCTCTCAGAACTCCTCCAGAGCTGACAGGACCACACGGCACACTGCTTTCAGCTTTCCCCTCATCTCTTTTTACCTCCCTTTCATTTTTTGTTGTTGTTACCAGCAGGACTTTTCTTATTTTTAAACAAATTGACTTCGTTTTTTATTTTTTTTATTTTTAGAGCAATATTAGGTTCACAGTAAAATTGAGCATAATGCACAGAGAATTTCTATATACCCCCTGCCAGGACCTATGCATAGCCTCCCCATTATCAGTGCCCCCCACTAGAGTGGTGCATTTATTACAACCTAAGTTTGTTACAACTGATGAAGCGACCAATGTCATCGCCCAAATTTGAGTTTATATTAGGATCCGCTCATGGTGTTGCACATTCTATGAGTTTGGACAGATTTGTAAGGACATGCTTTCACCATTATAGTATCATACAGAGTAGCTTCACAGCCAGCCCTAAGGTCCTTTCTTTTTTATGTTTACTATTGTACTATAAAAGTAATATATGCTCATGGTAGGAAAGCTCTAAATGCAGAAATGATGAAGAAAAATATGATGACTCAAGCAAGGTTAATTTTCTCCTATTGCTAAAAATTATATACATATATATACATATATACAAAGTTACATATTTGCAAAAAAACAGTATACATGTAGTTAGTTATTTATATAGACTTTAAGAGCCATTAAACATGTTTACTTGTTTGTTCTCTGGATACTGAAAGTAAACTAGCTGGTTGTGCAAAATAGTTGCATATATTACCTCAGTCCCTTGACAAAAACGCTATGCTTTTTAGATTCTAGTTGAGAAGAATAGAACAAAATAGAGATCTTGAACTTGTAAATGTGCAATTGTTATGTGTGTGCATATGCATGTATGCCTGTGTGAGTGCACATGTGTGTCTGTGGATGCACACATGTGTGTAACATGTTATAATTTAGAAAACCTAAGGAAGTTTCGGTGTTTTGTTTCACATTGTTTCATAGCATTTGTGCAATTTCTTTCTTTTCTTTTTTTTAAAGACATTATTTTATTTTTAAAGAGAGAGGGAGGGAGGGAGAAAGAAAGGGAGAAAAACATCAATGAGTGGTTGTGCAACCCCTACTGGCCCACCACCCAGGCAGGTGCCCTGACTGGGAATCGAACCAGCGACCCTTTGCTTCATAGGCCAGCACTCAATCCAAGGAGCCACACCAGCCAGGGCCACATGTGCAATTTCATAGTTCACGTGTCAATGGGTTGCACTTCTATCTGTAACACAAGGCACCAGCCTGCTGGGATTATGTGCACTCTGCAAAAGGCATGTCCAGTCTGAGAAAGTCCATTTGTTCGGGGAAAGGTGACTTTGTAACAGAAAATTCAATAAAAGTCCTACTCATTTCCAACATGTAGCAACCAGAGAAATGATTACCCCAAAGTGTAGTTTATACTACAAACGCTTCTCCACTTCTCCAATTATGTCTACTTCACCACTGGAATAAGTTACCCAAGTTTTGGCCCATGTCAGGTGTAGGTTTTAGTAATGCAAACAAACAATAAGGAACAAACTCTGTACCCTCAGAAATAATAAAACAACATAAAATCTCTCTTATTATGAAAAAAGTTACTCTTTGTTGAACACTTGGAAAATATAAAGAAACAAAAAAAGGAAATACAAATCATTCATGACTCCACCTTCCAGAGAGCCCGTAATTCTTCTTGAGCCTGGAAAGTTATAACCTTCTCACTTGATTTAAGTCTGGTATTGGCTAATGGTGACCCTTTTGCCTCCACCTGTACTTGCTCAATACTGATAAAAAAGCAAAGTCAATATACTTTGCTGCTTCATTCCTAGAGCAAGTATGAATAAAATTCACAAAAACAACACATGAGGCTTAAAGCTAGAATCCCCAGGCCATGTGATATCAGAGTAAGGATCTAGAATGTTGATTTTTCAGGATTAGATGTCTTAACTATAATTTTCATATTACAGATTTATACATATAACTTCAGTTCTGTAAAAATTAGTAAATTACATGTTTTGTAGTAAAAGAAAAAGTAGAAATTAATTCTCTCAAAAGTAAAGGGCTTTTATTTATGAGCCAGTGTTTTGTCTACAGTCCCACTGTGAGTGGGGAAGCAGTTACTGGATCGTTTGAAAGACATTTATTTCCAAGTGTTCAACAAAGAATAACTGTTAATTTGGCTTATACAGCAAACTCCATCAACTCATTAATGTTCATTGATAATCAACAAATAAAATACACCTGTTTTATTACTATCATTATCAACCTAATGATTTGTTTACATAAATAATAATCATGATCTTCATTACAGGCTATTATACAAATGTAGTTTGTATTGAGTTAAATGATGAATTATGCATTCTAACTTTTACTCAAAGATAATTATTGTGTTAAATAATTTATGTGACTTATATGCACAGCTGGTGAGAAAGTAAATAGATATAGCTACTTTGGAAAACTATTTGACAGAATCAGTTGAAGGTGGTTATATGCATACCCTATGACCCATCAGTTGCAATTCTAGCTAAATACTCAAGAGAAAATGTGTAATTTTGTGCACAAAAAGATGTACGAGAATGTTCAGAGCAGTATTATTTGTATCAGTCCAAAACTAAATAGCCAAATGTTGATTACCACTAGAATTTATAAATAAATTGACACACACACACACAATGGAATACTCTATAGCAATAGTCAGCAATCTTTTTTTTGTAGTATGTTAGGTTTTGGGTATCACATGGTCTCTATCATAACTCTCAACTTTGCCAGTGTAGTGTGAAAATAGCCCATAGCTACACAGACACGAATTGGCATAGGTATTCTAATAATATATAAGTTCTAATACAATTTTATTTATGAAAGCCAGAGGCAGGCAAGGTTTTGACCCATAGGTTGTAATTTGCTGACCTCTGTTCTAAAGCTAAGGGAACAAATAAAGAATGAATTATAGTTCTGTGCAGTAGCATGGGTAGATCTTGGAGAGAGTTAAAGAAGGGAGACAGGAAAAAGAATATACTCTTTGATTCCATTTATATAAATTTAAAAATTAGAGGATGGTGAGACAAGTCAGTGAGGCAGTCTACAATCTTTGGGAGGTAATATCTGGGAGGCAGTGTGAGGGAAACTGTCTACATTGACTGCTGTGGTTTTACGTGGATACGTTAACTTTGTAAGAATTCACTGAGCTGTACCCATAAAAAGTGGACACATCGGAATTTAAACTATATTTCAATTTAAAAAAGTAAGAAAAAAATTTCTATCTAAATAGACTAATAGCAGGAGAATCAGATCTGTCCATAAACATGCAAAGCACAATTTCAATTGTTGAGGGATATTGGACTACTGATAAATATAAGCTTGGACACATTCGTATATTAGTTTATATTTACTAATGTTAAAGTCACTGATGGAAAATTTGCTCTTTTAAAGATGCAACATTTAAAACTGATCTCCCAAGAAACTTTCCCTACAGAAAATGAAAGAAAATAGACATACGTAGTCACACTGTTTTTTTTTTAAATTTAATATTTCTCCATTTTCAATAGTACAATTGCTACAGGAAAAAAATCCTTTGTTTTTTGTAATGGTCTAAAAATTTCCACAGTTTTGTGTGGTCACATGTCTGCAATTTGACCCTGAATATAGCATTCGGGTAGGTAGACTAGGTTGGGAGAAGCTATTGTCGCCTAATTCTTGGCCCTCAAAGCGTCTTTCCACCTTTAAATCTTAAGAAAGCCACATCTGAAAGAACTAAGCCCTTTCAGATACTGAGAGAGTTTCTTAAGACTCTGTGATGACAATTTCCAAGTATCTGCTAAATTATCTCAAACATTATCATGGCCATTCATGCACTGTAATCCAGAGTCATCTTGGTATTTCATTAGTTAATCATCTTGTAAACATGATCCATGAAAGAAGACTTTCCCTTATACAAGAAGTGAAGGAGCAGACAGAATACGAAAGCTTTCACACAGGCTGCCAAGTGGAATTAGTTAGTAACAAACCCATTTTGTAAAGAATGTAGTAATTCAGGAATAAGATGTTAAACTTTCCTTGAGAAATGTGGAAAACATATTTTTAAATTCAATATGTACTTCCAAAATGCCGAATTACTTTCTCCAAATATTTGATTTTCTAAAACAAGATAAAATATTGAAATGCATTTTCTTGACATTGCAATATAAATTTTAGAAAGCAGCTTGTCATGGTAACTTTTTTCATATTTACATATTGTAAAATTTCTCAGATTTGTAGTAATATGATTATCACTGAATAATGAAGATGCTGATGCTCACCAAGCTTATAAAATTCTGTATTTTATTAGTATTTTTGGCTGTACGTTTTTACATTTAGGAAAAGAGGACCTCTTTAAAGTAAACCTCCGATGTTCTGTGTGCCACAGAGAACAAGAACGACCAGAATCCGGGATTTAGGTAAAGATAAACTGTACTAATGTTGACTAGCTCAAGTTGCAAGTCGAAAAAGTTAAAAATACTGACTGTGAATCAATGTATTAAACTCATATGTGGTTGACTACCTGAAAGTAGGGAAAAGCAAAGATTTTGCACTTGCTTATTGTTATGTTTAGCCCACTTTAAAATTTACCTTAAAGATCAGTAATTTTTATAGTGTCCAAGCTAGCCTCACAGAAGTTGGAAATTTGGATTAATTGGTTATATGTGTAAATTTTGATCTATAAAAACTGAACTTTTTAAATTAATTTTTTCCTTTTTGTTGAATTTATTGGGGTGACACAGGTATTGAGCACAGTTCTACAGCTGTACACTGTGTTGTGTTCACCGCTCCCAGTCAGAAACTAAGCTTTCTATCCAACCAGTTGGCTGTCTCTTTTGGACTGATCTGGCAAGTTAATAAAATACGTTTTTGCATTTAGATATGAAAAAAATGTTATAGCTCGTGGTGAACAACTGATATGAGAATATTTTTTAAATACTTTAAAATTCATTTTGTGCATCTTTTATAATATACATAACTTTGTCT